>BSBK01004152.1:2972500-3410000 GCA_027943335.1 Chamaecyparis obtusa | reverse complement strand
TTACACTAACAAATTACATGTATTTTGGTTATTATGACAGAATGTTCAAGCTTGGCTTGGATTAAAAGCTATTGAAGACAAGAAGAATAAATTGACCACAAATATAGAGCAACAAAATATAAAGTTGGACGAGATGCAGGACTGCATGGCTGAGCTGGAATGGTATAAAACAATGTGTGATCAGGAAGGCTTGTCTAGTTACTATGGTTGCTTCAAGACTCACAAAACAGAGAATGATATGAAGGCAAACAAAAGCAGGTTAAAGCTTGCTGCTTTTTGGGAAAGAATAACTGATTTAGTGGAGAAAGAAGAATTGCCAAATGATCTCCCCAGTCAAGATAAGTGGGTGAATGCAGGGACTGAATACAGATTGCTTGTAGAGCCTCTTGACATAGCACATTATTATCGCCTTCATAAGCATGAAGATTCAGGGCATTATATTGCTCATGGCAGACCTAGACGCTATAAGATTCTTCAGAAATGGTTGGAGGACAAGGAGAGAAAAGGGGGAATGCAATCAAATAAACGAACCCAACCACAGGATTCATGTTTTTGGGCTCGTGTTGAAGAAGCTGGTCCTCAAATTAGTGGTGACTCAAAATGATTCATAGAACAATTGAATGGAATGATGGAACAGTGTAAGCTTTCCAAAGATGTTGTTCTTGATGATAAGCTTTCCAAAGATGTTGTTCTTGATGATACTACCTTCATGAAGTGGTGGAAGAGATTCTATGAATAATTTATAATGGAGCAGTAACATAGGCATTTATTAATAAGTTCTATATTCAAAAATAGATTGCAGGCTGCAGTGTCATGGAATCATTGCAGAGATTTCTGTAGCACACAAAGTAACATGAATACAGAGTAGACCGGATATGGTAAATATATGTATATGACTATCAGAGTAAGAAGTTTGATGTGATTTTAGCACCATGTAAATGCTTTGGCAAATAAATGTAATATTTGAGAGAGTATAGTTCACAGAAATGGCTGCGGTTGAATTGTTCAATGGTGTTGGCTTATCTAGAATGCCCATTAATAGCCCCCTACAATTTGTTTGCAAATAATTTAAAACATAGCATGCTAAAGAATATGCATGTTGTCTACAGATAGATTCATTTGCAACATGAACATGATATAATCCAATACATCTAAATAACTGATAAGATGGTTACACAACATAGTCAAAAAAACTCTCTTGGTATTAGCCAGTCCAAAGCACTTTAATTTTATTCCCTTGAATTCAACTTACTGTAATATTATGAAAATGGTGAGTTTTTCCTAATAAAATTAACGATAAAAGTGGATTGTAATGATCGAATAACCCGAGCGATACTCCTATAATGGATAATCCTTGTTGGCCAGCATGACCTTTTTAAAGTTGTTTTTAATGGTTTATTTTGATAGATTTCATAATTACAAAAAACTACTGAATCATTTTTATCATAATTCAATTACAGTTTTAAGTATATGTGCATGGGCATGTGGTGAAATTAGTATATTCATGTTATTTTTATTTTATTTTATATATATTTTGATTTAATGTTTCAATAAATATATATGATCATAAATGATATGATGGGTGTAAAGTTAATCTATTTTTTCTAATTTTTAAAATCCATTTATACATATATCCTCATACCTCTAGTTCAAATCTATCTATTTATGCACATGTTCTTATATGTCTACACAAGCCCTATCAATTCGCACACTTATACATTTGCCTCATTCACTTACTAATCACAATTGTCTATATACCTAACTTCATTTAATTGTTTGTCATTTAGATTTGACTATAAGACCATTTTAGAACATGTCTATGGTTGTCAATTTGTGTCTTTCCAATCTAATTTTCAAATTCAAATTTGGTTGTCCAACCCTCTTTACCCTTCTATTCTAAGTAGACTAAACACAAATTTGGAACAATGTGACACAATATGCTAGTATTTAAAGACATTCAATGCATCTATTTTAATCATCATGTGCACCTTCTTATCAAGCATTCTAGACCACTAAAGTAATCAATAGCTAAATACTTTGATCAAGTGCATAAAAAAGAATAAAGAATTTGCATACTTAGTTGCTTGCCTACTATTTCTTGATATTGTCCAATTCTTGGATCTAGGAAAAAGTTCCTTATAACATAACAATTTTGACAAAGCAAAGCAAATGGTTACATATCTAGTTGAAGAGCAAAATAATACTAATTGCCAACATAAATTCAAAACACAAGTACAAATCAATGACTTCAAATTGATCTCATTGCCACAAACTTATGCTTTAACATGGAAAAAATTCAAGGAAAAATCCTAGCCAACTTATTGATATATAGGCACTACATCCCAAGTTCAACATAAGATATTCTAAAATTGCATCGACTTAAGATCATTCTTTAATTATTAAGCTAAGTAACAATGTCCATCTTGTTCAATTTCTAAATCATGTTATCCAACTACCTACTCCCAATGTATCTAAATAATATATGTTGTTTGTGCTTATTTGCTTGTATTTATTTAGCGTAGGTTAATCCCATTATAATTTTTATTTTTATTTTGAGAAAATTGTCTAACCCTACACATCTCAATCTTCTTGTTAAGGTTATATAATTACCTTGGATTTTTTGGATTTAAAACATTATATATGATTACATCTCAATTTTAGATATATCATTTTCCTTTATAACATTATGCTTCACTAATATATATTTTTTATTATGGTTGGTCTATTTTAGCTTGATGTATTTTTCATCAACCCCACCCATCCTTGGCTACAACATTAGAGTTCCATTTTTAGAACTTAAATATCATTATTGTTTAACATCAATGTTTACAAAGAGGTTGTGGATTTTGACTCAGGAGTTGGGGTATAAAGAAGAAGCCACAGAGGAAGCGAGCACTCCCACACGCTCATATAGGATTGCTACTCCCTCTACTGATAAAGGTAAATACAAAGAGGTTGTGGATTCTAACTTAGATGAGATTAGTGGCTATGAGAGTGACGATAATAAAGACAAGAACTGGAAAGAGGCGATGAACAACGGTAGTGCTATGGAGATTGAGATCTTTGAGATTAAAAACTCATCCACCCATGTCTTTGATAGTCTGAGGTCTGGACCCATTGACCTGACTAAGGATATGATGCGGAGGAAGAAGATGATGGCACTGGGACCTATAAAGCTACTCATCCTAGGACTTGTAATAACTGTAAGATGTTGACTGAGGACTTTGGAAAGTTAAAGGCCAAAGTCGAGGAGCTCGACATGAAGATCGCTAGCATATCCAAATTTATTTTATGGGTGATGCATAGTTTAGCCATGACCACATGCCTGCTACAAAAGAAGATGTTGGGTCCAGATGTAGACAAGGAAGAAAATTATAAGGAACTTTTCAAGATCCTTACCGATAACTGGGCTAATGTATTGCTCTAGTTTGGGTGTAAAATTAAATGATCTTGTTGTTTATGGTGTCCTATTTATTTTTTGGTTCAATAGTGTTACTGGTCACTAGGGCCTTATGTTTAAGTTTTATAGCTTTTATGTTATTGTTTAAGAATCTTATAAGCTTTATGCTTATGGTTAGGATGACCCTATTTTGGGATAGTAGTACTATAGCTAATTATGTTAGATCTTATCCAAATATTGGCAATAGATGTTAGCTTGGTTATTTTGTTGAGAAATGATTATTTTTTATTGAGGTAAAATTAGGTTTTGAAGGGGCTCTGAAACCCTGTACAACGATAATTAAGAATTCCCAAATCACAACAAACCAGCCAGAACAAAAGGTTAGAAACCCCAAGAAATAGACAAAAGAACACTACCAAGAATAGATTTTGAAAAATAGCAGCCCAAAGAAAAAATGCCTAAACCACTGCACTAGATAAACCAATGGAGATCAACAGCTGAAAGAAAGGGAACTATCCTTTTGTCCCCTTCTTATGGGACCAAAGGGTCATGTCAAAAGAAGGGGAGGACTTCTTAGAATGTTTTCCTTTAACTGTGAACCAACCTTCTTCAACTCTAGTAACTTTATCCTACCAACACATAGAGTCCAAAACTGAAGATCCAACACCCAGCAATGGTGTTGAATCAGCCAGTGAAACAACCAACACAAGGATACCTTTAGACACATCCAACGAGATATCTAAAAATGGATCAGCGAAACCAGAACCAGCATCTGCCAAAATACCATTAGGGCCAATAGAACCAACACCCACAAAACCACTAGTAGAGAGCCTGACACCATCCAACAAAGAAAGATTAGGCCTAAAGCCAACAAAATGGTGCACAATACCAAAACCAACAACCATGGTAGACCTAGTAGGAATGACAAGAGGAAGATCAAGGCACTAGCCATCCACCTCCACAGTAGACACTTGAGTGCCTAAATCAGGAAGAACCTCCTTCCCAAGGTGAGAGGAGCTTTTCAGGATTGTGTAATGCTAGGTGGAGGCACCCCTCCACCAAGAAGGAGAAGATTTATTCTTCTTGATATCAAATCCACATTGGGCTGAAATGTGACCAGTCTTAACACATTTTGACACCTAAAAGGAATACCTTTGTAGTCAAGTTGTTGGATCCAAGATCCCAAGGATGATTCAATTTTGATTTCAGCCGGGAGACCCTTTGAGGTGTCAAGATCTACCAAGATGCGAACAAAAGTGGAATGATAAATATTGGAAGAATCATGATCCAACAACAAAAAGTCCCCCAAAGCCTCACCCACTTCCTTAAGGATGGAATCTTACCATAGATGAAGGGGGAGGTTAGGGAGCCTAACCCAAACATGGATCTTGCTAAAGACTTTAGAGGAAGGATTGAAATCAAGGTGCTAGGGATTTACAATAAGCATAAATTTTTCCTCCTCCTAGCTAAGGATGTAATCACACAGGATCTTAGATCTATCCTCAACATTATCAAACTTTTCTATGAAAAACCCTTTTTTCGTAGGAAAGATATGAACAGTACCTGATAATTTTGGTTCACATCTTCGAGACACCCAGTCATGCAATTGGGGGAGGCTAGGCCAGAATCCATGAAAATGTAAAATCAGTTTGTGAGACTTAAAAGAATATTAGTGTTGTTCGCCAAGTCCCCTTCAACCTCTGAAGTAAGCTTCACAGATTGTGAACATCACACTGGAATCGAAGCGATGGAAGAAACATTTCTAGTAGAAACCCTTCCTTGCCCACTTGCAATCATCTTGGAAATAACCTTGGAAAAATACCCCGCTGCAAGAGAGTGTTACAGACTAGAAGCCTTGATAACATTCGCAGTAAAAAGAGAGAAAAAGGAGGAGGGATCTGTAGATGGAGCAAAGCCCCCAGACCCAACGGCCAACAAAGAGGAAGGGGTACTCATCGAAGAAAACATCGGGGAAAGAGAGGCTGAAACCCCTAGAGCGATAGCCCATTCCCAGTGGCAGCAATAATCAAATCACATCTGGGATCTAGCGAAGAAGGCCCAGACAAAAGGGCGATAGCATCAGGGGAACCCCCAGTAGAAACAACGTAGGGTGGAAGGGCGGTCCCAAGCCCAGTGGAAGAAGAAAAGCCATTCAAAATTGTAGAGCAGGAAATAAAGCCATTAGAATCCATTTAGACTCCATCTCCTCCTCCTCCTCCTCCTTCTTTTATAACCCCACTACCCTTTTCATAATTGTTGGGATGAAATAAAGCTAAACACAAGGAAATTAGGTGAGATGTAATGGAAAAAATAACAATATGTAGAATTCTTTTCCAATTTTAATCATTATCAAAGGAAAATACATTAGAAGATTACCTGATAGAGAAGAGGAGATGAAGAAGAAGAACATCTTGAGGAATATTGTGGCTATCTCTAGAAATGAGTTCTATCATTTTATCTAGGCATGGACACACCATCTTTACCTTATATTCTCTTCTAATGAATTTTGAAGTAGGTATGGTCTAGAGTTGTAAAATCTAAAAAAGAATTGAAGATTGTGTATTTTTGTTTAAAGTTGCATAGGGTTCTTCTATGACTAAAGTTCATAGTTGAAGTACAAACAATTGTATGAATTGTTATAAATATACCACATGTTAATTTTTTATAGAGCTTAAATATACTATTATGAAGGAGATTTTCATGAATTTTCTTATCAAGTTTGAAAACTAGAGTTGCAATAAGAAGACACACTAAGACAAAATAACTATAGAGAAACATGAAGAATGCATGAACTCAAACTCTTGGAAACTAGAAGTGGGTTATGAATTCACTTTTCCAGATAATAGTAAGAATGGAATGAGGCCCTATTATCATAATAAATAATCTACTTTAACTTTTTAAATAAATAACAAGATTTTTAATTCCAAACTACTTATGGATTACGTCCATAAGGTTATTTACGATTTCTAAAATACATTTATTTTTGTGTACATAAGATACATGGATTTACAGATACCAAGTTTACCAGGAAGCCTATTTCTAGCTATGAGCTAAAGTAATAATTAGAGTTACTTCACATGGTTTGGTGAGCCTAAAATGTTATTAGACTACAACTAGTAGAAAGTGTAGAAATCTTTTGTTAACATGATAACAAGCGAACAATGGAAAGATAAGATAAAATAAAAATAAATTGTGCACAACTAGAGGTTAAAGATAAACATAAAGTTTACAGTAGAAGAAAATTTATGACCAAAATATAGGAAGATGATTTCTCAAGAGAAATGTAAACCTACTTGGAAAGTAGCTCAAATTATACCAAAAACCTTTGTCTATAACATAGAAGATAAATGTACTTAACATGTAATTTAGTTACCATGACTGAGCAAAGCTAATGTCTAGACCAATAGGGTTATATGGAAGTTTCAACTTGAGTAGTGTGGTGAACCAGGACTGAACGTACTATGTGCCTAGTAAAGAATCCTTGGCCAAGGGGACATGTTTTTTAGCAAGCACCTATCCATTGATAAGACCCAACTACACCTTTGAGTTAGTGAGGTCATACTAGATAGGGATTTACCAAGAGTGTGACCAACTAGAGTTGTGTAAGGCCTAAAGACTAGATCTCAGATGAAATTTGATTAATTGGATATAACACCCTTCTATAAGGTAGGGTCATTCTCCAAATGAAGAATGTACGGGGAACTTTTGGTTCATGGAACTAGGATTAAAGCGCCTTGATTATGCTTCCACTCCCTGGGAAATAGCTAGATGTTCTTGGATACACCTCATCATGTTACATAAATTTATAATAGGTTTCTATATTTATTTCAATATTTGTTATAGTTTTTATTTTTCTTTCAGCTATCAGTATCCATAAAGATAAATCATATTTCAGATTTAAAATTTATTTGAGCTATTTATTGCAATTTCTAATTTTTTTTAATTTATAATTTGATCAACTTATGCACAAGTACTTTCTTACAAAAAAATATAGTTGTTTTATGCATAGATTTGAATTCGAATGTTACATTGAGTTGATTTATTACATAGTATATGCATGTTTCATATGGTATCAGAGCTACTAGGTTTGATGTTGAACCTATGGCTCACCATTAGATAACTTAAACAATAACTAAAATGAAGCATTTTCATTAAATCCAGGATGTAAATACATACCACTGAGCGAAAGATGGCTCGAGACCCATTCCATAACTGACTATGGCCACTTAGGCTTAAATATGACTACTCGTGTTGTTCACATCTTTTAGAAATAAAAACTATGGAAAAGACTATAGCACATCTTCACAAGGAAAGGTATGTGTGGATAGCTTCTAAAAAGGAAAAATTCAAAGGAGTCATCATAGCTAAAATAAAACTAAACAACTTATAATGAGGTACCATAGAAGATTTAGATAGAATGACCATGGATGTATGGTGATAACTAGATGGAATCAAAAAAGGATCCACTACTTCCTACACTCCACATCAAAATGAAGTTGCTAAAAGGAAGATTAAGACAATTGTTGAAATGGTTGAGGAGTATGATGAAAGAGAACAATTTAGATAAAAGTTACTGGGCAAAATTAGTATGAGCAACAATGTATATTATAATTAGAAGTCCTAAAAAATTAGTTGAAGGAATGAATCCTAAACAAGCATGGATTGCCTAATTAAGGTGAGTGTCAAGTGTTGATCATTTTAGAGGGTTTGGGTGTGTTGATTAGGCACACATACTAAAGGAAAAAAGGTCTAAATTAGATAATAAAGGCCTAAAATGTATTTAATTGGTTATGGATCTGGAAATAAGACATATAGATTGTATGATCCAAAAGGAAAAGAGTTGGCAATAAGTAGAGATCTAACATTTGATGAAGCAAAAATATATAGCAAAGAAATTAAACAAAGGAAAAATAGATAGTGACTAAAGTTGAAGATAGTTAGTCAAAGAAGGCAAAGAAATTGAATAATGTAGGAGCAAGAAAGTATCAAAAATATCAGAGGACAAAAAAATCATCCATCAACTCTTATTTTGTATTCACATTTTGCGAAAATGACCACAAACCTTTGAACAAGCTCAAGAAAAAGAAGATTGGATTGAAACAAAGAATGGTGAAATAAAAATAATTGAAAATAATGACACACAAGATTAGTTCAACTACCTATTGGTAAAGAAATTATTGGTACAAGGTGGCCATACAAATTAAGTATAAATAGATTGTGGACACATTTATAATAATTAAGGCTAGATTGGTAGCCAAATGACATGCTACACAAGAAGTATTGATTATACTGAAATACTTGTACCTATAGCACAAATGGATACCTATCAAACTAGTTTTTACTTTGGCAGCTCAACAAAGTTGGTCAATTTATCTAATGGATGTAAAGAGCACCTTTTTGAATAGATATATTGATGAGAAAGTGTATGTTTTACAACCTAGAGGTTTTGAAATACCATATAAAGAAGGTCTTGTATGGTCTTAAGTGAACACCAAGAGCATGGTATTCAAGGATAGAGTCATAATTACAACAAAAAGTTCTTTAAGAAGTTAATAAAATCCAAATATTATTAGGAGTTCTGCTAATGATCTTATCTACAATGAAAAAATTAGCTATATTTATATAGTTTAGAGCAACTATGAAAGCTAAATTTAAAATTTCAGATATAGGATAGACGCACTAATTTCTTAGCATGGAATTATGACAAAATAAAGATGGAATACCCATGTCTCAAAAAAAATGTTTCAGATATCCTACAAAAAATATAGATGAGTTGCAAACCAATTCCAACACCTCTTGAGGTTAGACTTAGATTGTGTTGTTTAGATGCACCATGTTAAACTCAATGGACCCCACTCTATATAGGCAATTGATTAAAAGTCTAATCTAATTAACTACAACTCAACCAAATATCACATTTGTAATGAGCTTGGCATTCACATTCATGTAATAGCCTAAGAAAACACATTGGTGTGTGGCTAAGAGGATTCTTAGATTTTTAGAGAGACATTGAGTTATGGTATTGTATCGTCTTAAAATGGAAGTACTTCCATTGTAAGAGCGTTTAGCCCTTCGAGTAAGTGGTTTGGGGTCATGTCGAAAGCCTTGAATGGATATTCGACTTGGATTTGGCTTTTCCCCCTGTTCTACCCCATTTTCCACTTCTTCCTAGCATTTTCCTAGCAATCTGGACTATGAATCTGAGGTTTTGGACCCTAAGGTCAAAGTTGACCTTATGGGGTCAAAGTTGACCTCAACCTTGACTAGGTCAGGGTTGACCTCAACCTTGACCCTAAGGTCTGGGATCTTCAGGGTTAGCCTCCGATTGCGGGATTTCATCAAAAACTTGTCTTTTCCCTCTTCGGGGCCACTATTTCTCGGATTAAGCATCGAATTCTCAAATTAATATTTGAGGTGGACCTTTCTCAAGATTTGTATAGGATTCCTAATTTATTATTGGAGATTAGCCTTTCTCAAGTTTTGTGCCTAACGCTCAAATTAACTTTGGGGTTGGCCTTACCTTGAATTTTGTGACAAGGCTCTTAAATCATTATTTTATTTATATATTAAGGGTGGTCCCCTCCTAGAGTTTTGTGTCAAGACTTTAATTTAATTTCCTTTCCATGTGCACCTCTCTAGAGTTTTGTGCCATGGGCCCTTAATTATTGTTTTCTACGAGGCCCCTCTTGTGCCCTAGATCACTATAAAAGGGAGCCTTCCTCTCTCATTTTCACATCTCATCTCACAATCTCTCAAGCTCTCAAGTGCAAGCAAGCAAGAAGATCAAGCATTCAAGCATCCAATTCATCAAGGAGATCCATTAGTAGCCATTGAAGGATTCAAGCTTTATGGAGCTCTCTTGTTGAAGATTCCTCCATATCTATTCAAGCCTCTTCCTAGTTCAAGATCCATTCAAGATTGGTGTTGAAGATCTAAAGACAATTGATTGGAGACATCCTATATTTGATTCTACATTTATCCATTCTTGTGGATTCAAGGATTTGAATCCTCCACAAGGGTTTCAACTCAAGCAAGGTGAATTGTTCCGTTTACTTTGTTTATTCCAGCAATTTCAATTCAATTTCAAGGTTAATTCCTAAATTGGGGTTTGACTGAGGCAAACCCCCCAAAAAATAACCAAAAACCCTCTTTTTCTTGCCGGTACAGGTGTGAAATTTTGGATCTGAGAGCGAATTTGGATACCCTTTTCGGCAAACTTCCAGGATTTGCGAATAGAATTCAAATCGGACTTCAAATAAAGAATGTGGTATTTGACCTTTTATGAGGGTCAAACCCGAGTTGAGCTATCTTGGAAAAATATTTCTGGGTTTTGTAGATCTCATAGTTTTGGCTTAAGGTTGTGGGATTCAATAGTTTTTGAGATCGTTTGATAGGGTTTTCAGCCAATTCTTTTTCAGAGGTAAGTACCTTTATTTCTTAATTTCAATATTAGTCATCTATATTTAATTTCTATATCAATACAATTTCATGTAAGTGTAAAATATTGGCTTTGGGGTCTCTTTTATGTGCAAGCCATTGCCCTAGGCCCCATCCATATTTTATCCTTTACAGGTATTACATGTTAGCATTCAAAGGATAGCAAGTTAGTTGGATATACAAATTTAGATTGAGCAACTTCTATAGATCAAGTCTAGTTTTGGTTATATTTTTTAGTCTTGATTTTTGTGGTATTTTTTGAATATCCAAGAAACAACCATTTGTATCACTTTCTACAATAAAGATAAAGTACAAAGTTGCAACATCAATAACTTGCCAAAGTGGGTGGTTGAGAAGACTAATGAAGGATTTACTTTGAATACAAAATGGATCGTATTTGTCATACTATGACAGAAAGATGTTGGATATTGCTAATGCATGGGAGGTGATTGAGACATTTAATATGTTTAATCACTACGTTACTGAATGGGCACTCATACTGTTGTCATTTATGTTTTGTCACTGATGTCAACACATGACTCTGTGAGGGAATCAAACTGGTAATCACAGTTTACGAACAATGTACAAATGTTTCAGATGCTACGAAGATAGATGAGAGTTCAAGAGGATGTTGTGATCTTATATCCAAGATTTCATCATTTAATGTTTTATATTGGATGAGTTACAAATGTTTTGGTGAAGACTGGTCACTAACTGTGACAGTGAGAAATGACAGAGTTAGTCTCTGAGTTTTTTGTATAACGTTCTAGTGATGCGGAATCAGTGCATGTGAACCTCAAAGATGAAAGATGGAGTATTGAGGAATGTTGTATTAATTGCACAAGGTACAGAATGTAGGATGACATCAGCTATGGCGTGCACTCTGGAAGGTGATCTATTTGGAAGCTGACTATAGAGATGTAGCGTATATGATGGATGGAAAACTTGAATTAAGGATGTCGGTCCTTAATTGTAATAATATAATCATTGAAGACTTGTCCTAGATATCATGTGTATCTTAGCAAGGGTTTATATAATTGTTTGTAATTAGGAAAGCCTTATGGACTGACCTGTTTATAGGAATTGTAATAAGGTATAAATGAAAGGTCTTTTCTTTGGGAAAATGTGTGTATCAAAAAGGATTATGATATAGAGAGGTTGTGAAAGATGTGACTTTGTGTCTGTTGTATGTAGAGCAGAGGTTTATTGGTGGACTTCATTGGAACTGATCAAGAAAAGATAGTTGATGCAGAACAGTTCAAAATATTATGTATTTCTTCATATATATTTGTGTTGCAAATAGTGAGTTCTAAAGGTGGACTTAACCTTCTTTGGGAAGTGAGCCTTGGGTAGTGAGCCCTCCCTTTTGATCTTGAATTCTAACAAGGTTTGTCCTCTAACAAGGACTATGTACTGTAATGATTCAACAAGCTCCTAACAGGGCTATATCTTCTAAAAAGGATAACTATACTCTCAGTACATTATTTGTGGGTGCTAATTCCCACCGGGGTTTTTAACTTTAATAGGGTTTCCCTGACACCAAAATATTGTGTTATGGTGTTGGCATTCATTGTGTTCATTGGATCTGATATTGTGGTGTATAAAGTTTAAAGTTTAACAATCTGTTATACAATTGATTCACCCCCCTCTAAGTTGTATTGTGGACTGTTATTCCTAACAATTAGTATCAGAGCTTGTGGTCCTTAGAGAGAAATCTTAACAACTTGAGGTGATCTTGGAGATGAAATTCTATAATATAGGAAGGATAGTCTAAAGTTTGATCTTGAAAACTTTGACAGTTGGAAGAACAAGATACGAAATCATTTTTTTTTTTGGGGATCGACTATTGGTTGATTACAAGGAATAAGATAGCTATAAAGACTGAAGATGAATTAACAACTACTACTGAGGATAAAAAGAAGATATTCTCACTAAATATGATCGCAAGAGAAGCACTGATCAACACACTATCTGAAGGAGAGTTTACTAAAGTTAAAGACTTGGATTCAGCTTTCCAAATTTGGGAAATATTAGAGGCATTATATGAAGGAGACAAGTATACCAAACAAGAAAAGTTACAAAACTGGAAGAAAGAGATGGAGAAGCTGCAAATGAATGAGGATGAAAGCATTAGGGCCTAAGTTCAAAGGGTCACATAATTAGCTGTAGTTGGAATCAGAAATTGTGGAGGTACTTATGATGAAGAAGTTATTGGGAAGATCCTTGGATCACTAACACCTGCTTACAAGTTCAAGTCTATGTCTATTCAAGAAATTATACCTCTGACTCCAAACTTTAGCAAAGAGATGTTGATTGCAAAGCTAACTAATTTTGAAGCTACGGAATTAGGAGAAGATGTGCCTAACATTGAATCTACGTTTAAGGCATCTGCACACAAGAAGTTATCTATACTTTCGAGCAAAAGAATCTATACTTCCAAGCACATGAAAAGAAGACCTAAAAGAAGAGCTTGGTGAGTATGCTGAGGAATGGGAATAGATAATGACAGAGGAAAGAAAGATGGATGAACTTGTTGCACTGATTAAAAGAAGAGAAAAAAGAGGTAAGGGCAAGTTTGAAGGCAAGTTACCCTTGAAATGTTTTTCATGCAATAAGGTAGGTCATTTTTCATCTAGATGTCCTACAAGAGTTTCTAAGTACAAACCTAATTATGAAAAGATTAAAAAGGATAAAGAATGTTATTATGCTAGTGAAGGAATCTTTGATGATGATGATGTAGACTATGAGAAAAATTGGATTTGTTTCTATTAGAGATGAACCAGTACATGAAGAAAAAGCTTTAGTATCTCATGTTGACAAGAAAACTGAATGGATAATTGATAGTGGTTGTTCTCATCATATGACTGGTGATAAGAACAAGTTTTTTCAATTAGTAAAATATGATAGAGGTGTTGTGAGGTTTGGGGACAATCTCCCTAAATTTATCATACGAGTAGGATCCATTACTCTAGATGGAAAGACTAACACAAACAATGTACTACTTGTTGAAGGACTGAAACATAATCTATTAAATGTTGGACAATTAATGGATAAAGATTTTCAGTTAAGTTTTGTTAATGGTAAATGTTTTATTAGAAGTAAGGAAGGAAAACTGATTGCTACCGGTTCAAAATCTAGAGGTAGTGTATTTCAACTAAACACATCTGGAGCCTCCTATTTTGTTGAGAAGGTAGATAACAGTTGGTTATGGCATAGGAGATTTTGTCATGTTAATTTTGATAACATTGTAAAGGAAAGTATGGCCAATGCAGTAAGAAATCGGCCGAAGATTGTGAAACCATCTAACACTGTATGCAGAGAATGTGTTATGGGAAAGCAGACTAGAAGTAGTTACAAAAGAAAAGCATATACATCAAAAGGAAGGTTGGATCTGGTACACACAGATCTATGTGGACCTACAAGAACAAAGTCATACTATGGTGAGAGGTATTTAATACTCTTTGTTGATGACTTTTCTAAAATGATGTGGGTTACTTATTTAAGAGAGAAATCAGAAGCATTTGATAAATTCAAGTTGTTCAAAGAAAAAGTAGAGAATGAATCAAGTTTAAAGATCAAGTGTTTAAGGTCTGACAAAGGTGGAGAGTTTACTTCAGACTTATTCAATTCATATTGCGAAGAGTATGGGATAAAGAGACAAACATCTACTCCTAGGACTCCACAATAGAATGAGAATATTATTTTCATTTCTTAGACCAAGTATCTCAAAGAATTGCTTAAGAAATTTGGAATGGAAGATTGTAAACTAGTAGGAACACCTATTGTGACTGTTAACTAGTCAACAGTTGATGATGAATCAAAGCGTATTTTTTTAGAATTTGTATAGATCAATGGTTGGAGGATTACAATATCTAACCCACACCATACCAGATATTGCTAATGTTATTGGAATTGTGGCTAGATATCAGGAAGAACCAAAAGAATTACACCTAGCTTCTATGAAAAGGATACTGAGGGATCTAAGAGGAACCATAGACTATGACTTATGGTATGACAGAAATGATAGCTTTGAACTTCATGCTTATACCGATGCTGACAGGGCAGGACAAATTGATGATAGAAAAAGTACTAGTGGTGGTGCATTTTTCCTTGGGAAAAAGTTGATTTCTTGGCTAAGTAAGAAACAAGATTGTATAGCACAATCTACTACTAAATCAGAGTATGTTGTTGCTGTTATAAACTGCACTAGATTGTTTGGATGAAACAAATGCTGACATATAGACATTGGAATAACTTTTGATGAGCCTATGGTTATCCACTGTGATAACACCAATACAATGACTATGTTAAAGAATCTGGTGATGCACTCCAAAACTAAACATATCTCTATCAATTATCACTTCTTGAGAGACAAGGTGGTAGAAAAGGAAATCAAATTAGAATACATTAGTATAAAAGAACAAATTGCAGACATCTTCACAAAGCCACTACTAAAAGATACCTTTGAATATCTCAGAGGTATGTTGTGGGTTTAGGCCCTTGCTAGTCAGAACTAAATAATGTAGAGAAGCATTAGTCCAGAGGTATTCAGAGCCTTATCATTATTTGGACTGGATGTAGGGATCTACTCCTCAGGGGGAGTGATTGTGGAAGAAAGTTTATCTATGAAGGTAGCCAAAGCCTCATGGCACCCTTTGCCATTTTTGTCAAAGGGGGAGTGTTGCTATGAGAAAATCCCTACTATATGGGGAGAGTGTTTGGTTGCAGAACTTTGGATTGATATAAGATTTTCCCATATGTTGACATCAATGCCAAAGGGGGAGATTGTTAGATATTGCTAATGCATGGGGAGGTGATTGAGACATTTAATATATTTAATCACTACGTTACTAAATGGGCACTCATACTATTGTCATTTGTGTTTTGTCACTGATGTCAACATATGACTCTGTGAGAGAATCAAACTAGTAATCACAATGTATGAACATTGTACAGATGTTTGAGATGTTGTGAAGACATATGGGAGTTAAGGAGGATGTTGTGATCTTATATGCAAGATTGCATTATTTAATGTTTCATATTGGATGAGTTACAAATGTTTTGGTGAAGACTGGTCACTGACTGTGATAGTGAGAAATTACAAAGTTAGTCTCTGAGTTTTATGTATAATGTTCTACTAATGCAAAATCAGTGCATGTGAACTTCAAAGATGAAAGATGGAGTATTGAGGAATGTTGTATTAACTACACAAGGTATAGAATGTAGGATGATGTCAGCTGTGGCGTGCACTCTGGAAGGTGATCTATTTGGAAGCCGACTACAGAGATGTAGCATATATGATGGATGGAAAACTTGAATTAAGGATGTTGGTCCTTAATTGTTGTAATATAATCATTGAATATTTGTCCTAGATACCGCATATATCTTAGCAAGGGTTTATATAATTGTTTTTAATTAGGAAAGCCTTATGGGCCGACCTGTTTATAGGAATTTTAATAAGGTATAAATGAAAGGTCTTTTCTTTGGGAAAATGAGTGTATCAAAAGGGAATATGATATAGAGAGGTTATGAAATTTGTGACCTTGTGTCTGATGTATGTAGAGCAGAGGTTTATTGGTGGACTTCATTGGAACTGATCAAGAAAAGACAGTTGCTGCAGAACAGTTCAAAATATTGTGTATTTCTTCATATACACTCGTGTTGTGAATAGTGAGTTCTGAAGGTGGACTTAACCTTCTTTGGGCAGTGAGCCCTCCCTTTTGTTCTTGACTCCTAACAGGGTCTGTCCTCTAACAAGGACTATGTACTGTAATGATTCAACAAGCTCCTAACAGGGTTATATCTTCTAACAAGGATAACTATACTCTCAGTACATTATTTGTGGGTGCTACCCACTGGGGTTTTTACCTTTAATAGGGTTTCCCCGAGACCAAAATATTATGTTATTGTGTTAGTATTCATTGTGTTCATTGGATCTGATATTGTCACTAGTAGAATTTGGCAAATAAATGACCAGGTGACTAAAACTTTTAGTCACGTGACTAAAACTGATCATGTTCTACAAATATAAATGACTATATAAATGACCAATTTGGTCATCAAGTAAAATCACAACTAAAATGACTAAATAATTAGTTTTTAGTGAAAGTGATTGCAAGCCTAAGTCGTCTTGGGATATTGGTTTGAGAACCTCTTTTGGAAATCATTGTTTTGTCCTTTTGGAAAGGCGTTTTAACTTATTGGTTGTGGGATGCTTTGCATCGATATAAATAACCTTTTTCAATTAAAATTATGGAGATGCATATAATGCATATATAAGTGTTTAAAATTATTTTGAAAGCTAATTAATTAAGATATTTATGACAAAATTAACATTTTGTCCTTAAAACATAAATTATTATTTTAAATATATCGAATTAAAATTTATAATTATAATTATTATAATTATCTTAAATTAAAAAATAAAGACTAAAAAAATTGAGAGCTAGTTCTACACATCACCCTAAATAGATTATTTATAATTTAGTTACCATCAAACTAATTTCTAGTCAAGGTGCATTGTTTTGAAGTGGTTTCTCATGCTCTAAAAAAACTCCACATTGACCTTTGTATCTATCAATTTTCATTTAATTATTTTATATATATCCACTTGGGAAACAAAGTCTCTAGATTTAGATGAAGTTAATTTAATCAATTTATCACAAAAGACCGATGCTCAAAATGTAAAGACAATCTAGGCTCTACACATATATTTAAAAAAGTAATTGATAATTAAAAAATATTAAGTGAATCTACTTAACACTATTGAAACATTCAAATGCTCTATTATGTTGAGAAGATACCGTACATTATTCACTACTATAAAAAGGTGTATTTTAAGATATAGTTTTGGACAAAATTAAAATTTCATCTTAAATATTCAAGTTATTTTAATTATTATAAATGAAATGGAAACTATTATTATTGCATTAAATTAAAACTTATGTCAAATGCTCATTCATTTTCATTTAGGTGGTTCATTTAGGCAATAACGAGAGGCAGAGGAAGGTGGGAGATAGAGGACGGTGGAAATTTTCAGACAAAAATCACGGGAGATAGAGGATGGTGGAAATTTTTAGAGAACAATCAGGGGAACATCCAACATAGGTTTCTTGCTACTTCTCCAATACTGGAACATTCATTCACATCCCACCCTACATTCCTACTTGCTAAGCACTTTTTTTCTTTGCCGAAGAGGAGTGGAATTATTTTTCCAGAGAAACAAAAAGGTCCTCAAGTGGAAGAATGTGTCACTCAAACAACGTTTGTTGCCTATACCACCCACCACTACCATAGAATAGTAGGGGGGTCAAGATCCTGTGTCGCCTACTATTATAAGGGGGGCAACACCCAATTGATAGGCAATAGTTGAAGCTTTTTTTCCACCAGAAGAGGTAGCGAAGTACCTGAAGAATAGGTCTCGAGCAAGGAACATTGGATTTTCAAGAAAAGAGATAGAGGGTTTCAAGAAAAGGTTCCAAACATCTAGGGTTTCAAGCTTTTGGAATAGATGTGCCCCACATTTCTTTCTTTCATGTTTTTCTGGTCTTTCTATTTAGTTATTTATTCTTTTTGGCTCAAATCTTGAACCAAAAAAAATTGCAAAATTGCAAAACACCAAAATAGAACTGCAAAAAAATAGCTAATGTAAAGGAAATATTACTACCAAGAGGGAGATGAAGTGTATGGACACTTAGATGTGCTGACAGCATTCAGGCAGGCATTGACAACATGGGGAAAATGTATTGATGGAAATTTAAATCTTGCAAAACACAAGTTTTCTACCGTGGCTACTCCCCTGCCCATTATAGGTGAGTAATACATCCCCATTTTGTCAATGTTTTGGAATTAAACTCTATATATTTGGTCGCTACATAGTTGCAAACAGTAGGAAAATAGACTATTTATATAGCTGTCTCTTGTCAATTGGGCTTTGGTTTATCGGTAAAGTTTGATTTGGCTGTCATATGGTGGGCTGGGATTCTCGTCAAATGGAATGCTAGTCTGATTTGTAGAAAGGATGAGTCTGGGAATGAGTTAGGTAAATTTAGAAATGGTTGATTAATATGGATCCTTTTATAGTCCATAATAGCGGGCAGTCTACTATAGTCTAGGTACAAGTCAGGTAAATTTGGAAATGGTGGATGGATATGGATCCTTTTATAGTCTACTTCCTGCTATTGTGGACTATAAAAGGATCCATATCCATCCACCATTTCCAAATTTACCTGACTTGTACCCAGACTCATCCCTTTCTTATGGCATTAAAAAAAAGGTCATAGGTTTAAATTCTATAGGGGTTAGGTATTGATACCTCATTTGTAGCACAAACTTGTGACCTTAATATTTGGATAGAAACATTAGACATCAACCCTCAAACTTTGGCGTTCTAGCCAAAGGAAGAGCTACCTCTTAAGCCTCCAACACATTGGTTTTTTCTGCAATCCCAAAAGCTTGTAGGCTTGTTATCTAAATCTAACCAATGAAATTTGTCCTTGACTTAGAAAAGGGTCATAGGTGATAAACTTCCATCTCTTTAAAAAGAGAAACTATGGTAGCTCTTTATTAACATTGGAACATTTTCAGGAACAAGAAAGTTGATGAACTCAGGGAAACTTTCTTGTCTCTGTCTGCTATTTTCATTCTATTTGTGAAGTACAATTTTGAGTTGAGGAATTCCAAATTAGGCATTTTGATGAAACAACCAATTGATCAGAGTTGAAATATATATGACTCAAGCATCAGTGAAAGAGAACTCCCAGAGAAGGCAAGAATAATTTATAAAAAAACACTAATTTTTGATGTATTGCTAATTTTTCATGACCAGTAGCTTCCATGTTTCTTCACACTTTCTTGAATGTGATTGCAAATTGAGTAAATTTGTATCACCATGAATTTGTTCATGTCTCTAATTTTGCAAATATGTATCTTTGTGTGAGCATGTCTGCATATTATTTTCCATTTAGCTAGTATTGAAGATGTTAACATGGAAGGTAAGAAATCTTAATTTCAAAGCCCTTTGAAATTCCATTCTTTACCAGTGTTTCATCTATATTTGATTTAGAAATTTATAGAGTGATCAAAATAACTTGAAGAGAAAAATATGCTTTTTGTAACCAAGTTCCATCCATGAACTATGAAGGATTTGTGACGGTCTGCAACCCACAAGGTGTCTTGTGATCAAACATAATAAGATTTCTTAGGGATTTAAAGTGGCAGTGTTAGCCACATCCTCTTAATTTGCAATAGTGGGGACCAAGAATATTGTTGGACTACAACTGATTTGGAATCTGATTGAAGAATCTGTGATTACAAGATCATTGAGGAGTTGCTAATTAGATATGTAATATGATTAAATCAGTATTATGTTGTCATTGATGTCAACTAGTTTTGATAGCACTTATCATGTAAGTTACTATACCGACACATCGGAGGAAAGGAGAAAGAGATGAAGAACAGAGAAATCTACATGAGGAAAGATGTACATGACAAATGAGGATAAGGAATACATTGAGTAACTTTTTGATGAGTCTATGACTTGATGATATTGACTTTAGTATGTTGCATTCATCTATGATGAAGTATAGAGCTGAAAGACACAAAGCAGTGTTGTCGGTAAATAAAGCATTTCTAGTCTACATCGACGGAGTGTAGTGTATACCGATCATAGTATTAATCGAGCAGTGTTCACTGACACATTTCTTTGTTAACTGAGTGGAACAAAATGAATCAAATGATTAGTTTAACCAATAAGATTGATGAGTTGGCAACCGTATAACATTGAGGTAATAGATAATGTTTGTTACAAAGATCGACGGTTGAAAAAATTCAGGGAAGATCTAACGGAGAAGATTGAAATGTGTTATTGACACAAGTACCAAGAAATTTTGAAGCAGTAAAATCTATGAATGAGGTTAAGTGGCAAAATCTGATGGTGGAGAAGAAAACAATTTACTCGTCTATATAAGAGAATAGATTTCCTTTATGAAATATGCCGGAAGAAGAAGCTGCAGGAATATCGTATGAACAAGGTTTTCATGCATTCTGATCATACTAGTTAGTAAGAACCGAGCTGCAGAGTAATTACCAAGCTATAGAGAGCAATTACCGATAGATAGTAAGTTGATATAGTATTGAAACTGAAGTGAAATATTGGTCAGAAGGATTTGTATGGACTAAATATTGATCTGTAATCTGCAATTGAAGTTGTATTAAGTCAAATCATTTACTGTTACATATTTAACCATTGTATACAATCAAAATCTCTTAACTGTGTGGACTCTGAAAGTCTTATGATGTATCATTCATAGAATGAACATTGTTATCCTGTCAACCCCATAGTGAATGCTGGTTGGATGATAACTTCTAGTCTAAAATCCTCTAACAAGGTCACACCTGACAATGTGTTTGTAACCTTTAACAAGGTTGGGTCTTAACTGACCTCACTTCAAAAGAGTGAACAATTTTGGGTTGTTGGTCCCAAGTGGTTTTTCCCTTTATAGGGTTTCCACGTTAAATCTCTTGTGTTATGTGTTGATTGTGATATTTGTTTGTTATCATTCTT
The DNA here is from genome assembly GCA_027943335.1 of Chamaecyparis obtusa. Classification (NCBI taxonomy): domain Eukaryota; kingdom Viridiplantae; phylum Streptophyta; class Pinopsida; order Cupressales; family Cupressaceae; genus Chamaecyparis; species Chamaecyparis obtusa. The sequence goes on along the minus strand of BSBK01004152.1, from coordinate 3,388,599 downwards.
TGCATGTTACATGTTAGATTTGATCAGCAACTATTATAATATTAGACTGGTAATCGGTAAAAGCACAGACAATGAGAGTTATTATTGTTTACCGATGAGAAGAAATTAAAGAAATAATTTTGAATTATACATTTTGTTATTGGGACACTGGATAACTGATTTCTCCCCCCTCTCAGTTATTCTAACAATTGGTATCAGAGCACTGGTTTCTTGGAATAGAGTTTTAAGGACTTAAGCATAAAGGTCTCAAGATGTATAAGAGGGAAGTACCGAAACTAAACAAAGAGAACTTTGTAGCATGGAAAAGTAGAATGAAGCTGCACATATTTGGAATTGGGAACTCAGCACTAGATCTGATGGAAAATGGCTACATACAACCGCCCACAGGTCCCTTAACTATTGATCAACTGAAGGACAAGCATGAACACAATGTTACTATGATGGAACTTGCTGCTGCCTATACTGATGCTGAATTTGAAGATATTAAGACTTGTACAACTGCCAAAGGAATGTGGGATAAATTAACACAAATATACAGTGGAGATCTAAATGTCAAAAGAGCCTGAGTTGAAAGCCTGAGAGGTAGATTTGATGATATGAGAATGAAAGAAGGTGAGAACATTATCCAATATTCAAATAGACTCAAAGAGATAGTACATGCTATTAGAGCATCTGATGGAGTGATTGATGATGAAACAGTGATAAGAAAGATTCTCAGAACTTTGCTACCAGTTTATGCAATCAAGATTTCTAAAATTCATGAAACAAGAGCTACATCCAACCTTACTCTTGACACTCTGATTGCAAAACTTACAACCTTTGAATTAAACAATTTTGATAACAGTGTTGTTCCTTCTATTGAATCCACTTTCATGTCTTCTTTGAAGATTAGAAAATCTATCAGGAATAGTAAGAATTATGATAGTGATGGTGATACCGATGATGAACTTGATGAGCTTGAAGCACTTATGGCTAGAAGATTACCCAAAGGAAAAGGAAGGTATAGAGGTAAGCTACCTTTAGCATGCTTTAATTGTAAAGAAGTTGGTCACATCACTGCTAGATGTCCTCAGAAGAAAGATGATGATAGATCCAAAGACTAATCTGAAGGAAGCTATGGGAGAAGAGTCAACAGAGGCTACCGACACTACAACAAAGACAACCGAGTTGAAAAAGGCAAAAAGGTATGTTACATAGCTAAAGATATTGAAACTGAATTTGATTCTGATGATGATATAGAAGTTGTATTTGTTGTTATGAAAGATGACTCAGAGGAGGAAGAGAAACATGAAGAGAAAGCACTGATCTCTAAATTAAGCAGAAATAATACATGGATCATAGACAGTGGCTGTACACATCATATGACCGGTGATGTAGAAAAGTTTGATCACCTTGTTGAATATAATGGATGATCTGTGAGAATGGGAAATGATGCACCTTGTATGGTAAGAGGTAAAGGCTCACTAATGATCAATGACATATTACAATGTGAAAATGCATATTGGGTAGATGGATTGAACTATAATTTGTTAAGTGTAGCTCAGTTGAACAATTCAAGCCACAGATTGGCTTTTGAGAGAAAAAAGGTGAAAATCTATGATGATGGAGGAAGACTTGTTGGAACTAGTACACAATCCAGAGGTAATCTATTCTATCTTGATATGGATCAATCTTCTTGTTTGTTAATAAAGGATGAATATGCTTGGTTGTGGCACAAAAGGTTATGCTATGTGAACTTTGACAACATGATCAAAATTAGTAAAAAGAAAAGAGTTAGAGGATTGCCTAACTTGACAAAACCTGATCATGCCATGCGCCATGAATGTCAGAAAGGTAAGATGACTAAGTCTAGTTTTAAAAGAAAAGACTATTCAATAAAGAAGATACTTGAGTTGGTTCATACCAACCTATGTGGTCCTATGAGAACTCAGAGTTGTTCTGGTGATAGATATTTTATTCCTTTTTTTGATGACTATACTAGACTGATGACTGTTATGTTCCTAAAAGAGAAATCTAAAGCTTTCAAAATGTTTAAGTGGTATAAAGCTAAGGTAGAGAAAGAAACCAGAAAGGAAATAAAATTTTTAAGATCTGATAGAGGAGGTAAATTTATCTCTGATGAATTTACTAATTTTTGTAATGAGCATGGAATCAAAAGATAGGTACTGCACCAAGGACATCTCAGCAAAATGGCATTGCTGAAAGGAGGAATAGGTCTATAATTGACTGTGCTAGAACTTTGATGATACAGAAGAATGTTGCTCAGACATATTGGAGGGAAGCTGTCAGTACTGATTTGTATGTTGTTAATTGAGTACAACTAAAGAAGGACTCCAATCGAACACCTTATGAACTATGGTTTGGACACAAACCTACTGTAAGTTATTTCAGAATATTTGGGAGTAAATGCTTTATTTTGAAAGATGAAAGAAATGGTAAATTTGATTCTAAAGGAGATGAAAGAATATTTCTAGGATATTCCACTACAAGTAAAGCATATAAATGTTTGAATAAGGCTAAAAATAAGATAGTTGAAAGTACTAATGTTCGTGTTGATGAGTTTGATGAAAACTACATAGAGGAAAGTACAAAGGAACCGGAAGACCATGCTAGATTCACTTATATTGAACATCTAGAGTATCTACTGACACTGCAAACTATGTCAACTAGTCAGCAGGGAAACAATGCAGGACAAAAGACAACACAAACCGAGGAACAAGATGGAGCTACCGAGCAAGATAATGACCCTGAACAGGATGAGGAAGAAAGGAGAAACCAAGTTTTGGCTAGTTTTGTCAGAAGACATCATCCTGAGACACAAATCATTGGAGACAGACATGCTGGAATGCAAACTAGAAGCAAAACAAGACAAGGTACATGTTTAATTTGTGAATTTGAGCCTAAATCTATGAAAGTTGCATTAGAGAATGAATAATGGGTTAATGCAATGAAGGAGGAAATAGAGAAAATAGAGAAGAACAAAACCTGGTCCTTAGTACCCCGACCAAAAGATAAGAATGTTATCAGTACTAAGTGGATATACAAGAATAAATTGAATGAAAATGGTGAAGTCACAAGAAATAAAGCTAGATTGGTATGCAAGGGATATGCACAGGAAGAAGGCATTGACTATGGTGAAATATTTGCACCTGTTGCTAGATTAGAAGGAGTTAGAATGCTACTTGCATATGCTGCACATAAGAAATTCAAAGTTTATCAAATGGATGTGAAGTTAGCATTTTTAAATGGTATACTTGAAGAAAAGGTCTACATTGAACAACCTAAAGGATTTTTTGATCCCGACAATAAAGACATGGTATATAGATTACATAAAGCTTTATATGGATTGAAGCAAGCACCGAGAGCATGGTATGAAATACTCCATACTTATTTGTTAAGTATTGGATTTGTTAGGACAAGTGAAAATGAAAATCTATATGTGAAAGGTGATACTGATGATACAATTATCATTGCTAAAATATTTGTTGATGACATTATCTTTGGAGGCTCAGATCTTGTCTGCAAGGCATTTGCTGATGAAATGCAAAAGGAATTTGAAATGTCTATGTTCGGAGAGATTAAGTTCTTTCTTGGACTACAAGTGATTCAGCAGAGTGATGGAATATTTATCACACAATCTAAATACATAAAGGAAGTACTAAAGACATTTGGAATGGAAGATGCTAAACCTGTGGGAACACCAATGGCTACTAGATGCAAGTTGACAAAGAAGGATGAAACTACCGAGGTAAATCAGACACTTTACCAATCCATGATTGGTAAGTTAATGTACGTAGTTCACAGTAGACCAGATATAGCACATGTTGTGGGAATTGTTGCAAGATTTTATGCTAATCCTAGAGAATCACACATGATAGCTACAAAAAGGATCTTAAGATACTTGAAGAAAATAGAGAATTATGGATTATGGTATCCTAAGGAAGGGAAGTTTGAACTAAAAGTTTACACCGATGCTGATTGGGCTGGAAATGTGGATGACAGAAAAAGCACCACCAGAGGAGCATTTTTCTTTGGTGAAAGACTTGTAACATGGACAAGTCAAAAGTAGGCTTGTATTTCTCAGTCTATAGCAAAAGAAGAATATGTTGCTACTGCTACTAACTGTTCAAACATTGCATATATCAAACAAGTGTTGGAAGGAATGAATGAGGTAATCACTGACCCGGTGATTATATACTATGACAACACTAGTGCTATTACTATTTCAAAAAATCATGTGATGCACTCTAAGACAAAGCATATATCTATTAAGTACTATTACTTAAGAGAACAAGTGCAAGAGAAGCAAGTAAAGTTAGAATTTGTTACATCTAAAGAACAACTTGCCAATATTTTTACAAAGCCTCTACCGAAGAACACATTTGAATACTTGAGGACTAGAATTGGTGTCCATCCCCTATCTATCAGTCACTAAGGTGATCTAGTTGTTGTATCAGCCTACTTATATTAGAAGACCATTCATGTTGATGCAGCATAGTTCACACTTTGAATCATGTTCAAGGTTGTGATTAAGTTTGAGAGCTTGAACTGATTGGAATATCAGTATTCAGAGATACAAAGGAATACATAATTGTTTGTTTATTTGTTTCTTTGGAATTGTTGTCAAAGGGAGAGATAAACAATATGAAATTAAAAGGGGAGAGATAAAGAAGATATGAAAAGGAACAAGCACCGATGAGAATTATCTAAGGGAGAGACAATCTGAATGAGATAGAGTATTGAAGATCAGTTATAGAGAACAAAAGTAGGAACATGAGAACTAAAAAGAACACAACTACAGAATGGTAAAGTTGTATTATTTAATGTTGGTTTAGTAACATAGTGATTAAACATATTAAGTCTATTCAACTTACAACATTTGTTCACAAAGTTGTAGAATATATGTTTGGTATGTGTATGGTACATTTCATATTACTTGAGTTGCCATCAATGCCAAAGGGAGAGATTGTTGGACTACAACTGATTTGGAATCTGATTGAAGAATCTATGATTACAAGATCACTGAGGAGTTACTAATTAGATATGTAATATGATTAAATCAGTATAATGTTGTCATTGATGTTAACTAGTTTTGACAACACTTATCGTGTAAGTTACTATACCGACACATCTGAGGAAAGGAGAAAGAGATGAAGAATAGAGAAATCTCCATGAGGAAAGATGTACATGACAAATGAGGATAAGGAACACATTGAGTAACTTGTTGATGAGTCTATGACTTGATGATATTGACTTTAGTATGTTGCATTCATCTATGATGAAGTATAGAGCTGAAAGACACAAAATAGTGTTGTCAGTAAATGAAGCATTTATAGTATACACCAACGGAGTGTAGTCTATACCGATCATAGTATTAACCGAGCAGTGTTCACCGACACATTTCTTTGTTAACCGAGCAGAATAGAATGAATCAAATGATTAGTTTAACCGATAAGATTGATGAGCTAGCAAGCGTATAACATTGAGGTAACAGATAATGTTTGTTACAAAGATCAACGGTTGACAAAATTTAGGGAAGATCTAACGAAGAAGATTTAAACATGTTATTGACACAAGTACCGAGAAAGTTTGAAGCGGTAAAATCTATGAATGAGGTTAAGCGGAAAAATTTGATGGTTGAGAAGAAAATGATTTACTCATCTATATAAGAGAACATATTTCCTTTATGAAATATGGCCAAAGAAGAAAAAGCTACAGGAATATCACATGAACAAGGTTTTCATGCATTCTGATCATACTGGTTAGTAAGAACCGAGTTGCAGAGCAATTACCGAGATACAAAGAGCAATTACCGATGGACAGTAAGTTGCTATAGTATTGAAATTGAAGTGAAATATTGGTCAGAAGGATTTGTATGGACTAAATATTGATTTGTAATCTGCAATTGAAGTTGTATTAAGTCAGATCATTTACTGTTACATATTTAACCATTGTATATAGTCAAAATCTCTTAACCGAGTGGACTCTGAAAGTCTTATGATGTATCATTCATAGAATGAACATTGTTATCCTGTCAACCCCATAGTGAATGTTGGTTGGATGATAACTTCTAGTCTAAAATCCTCTAACAAGGTCACACCTAACAGTGTGTTTGTAACCTTTAACAGGGTTGGGTCTTAACCGACCTCACTTTAGAAGAGTGAACAATTTTGGGTTGCCAGTCCCAAGTGGTTTTTCCCTTTATAGGGTTTCCAAGTTAAATCTCTTGTGTTATGTGTTGATTGTGATATTTTTTTGTTATCATTCTTTGCATGTTACATGTTAGATTTGATCGATAACTATTTTAATATTAGACTGGTAATTGGTAAAAGAACAGACAGTGAGAGTTATTATTGTTTACAGACAAGAAGAAATTAAAAAAATAGTTTTGAATTATACATTTTGTTATTGGGATAGTGAATAACTAATTCCCCCCCCCCTCTCAGTTATTCTAACAATGGCCAAAGATTCTTGCCAATAATTAAGACATCCATTGTCACAGACAAACCTGCATGTTCTCAAGGATGATGAGTAAGGTGAACTTGAAAATGAGTTATTTAAAAAATGAATATGAGTAATTTGGAAGCTGAAAGCTACTTTTTACTTAAAATTTGGGCAAAAGGATTCTTCTTTATGGTCTTATAAGCTCAACTGATTAATAGTAGGTTCCAAGCCGTGAACATTATTACCATTGATGTTAGGTAATTTCATATTTGAGGTTGTGGGTGCAGCATTTTGATCTAGAAAAAAAAACATGACCAACTTCTAGTTATGGGGGCATGTGTAATCTCTCATTGGGATTATTAGCCAATTAGGTTAGTGAAATATTAATCATTTATGACTGTCACCATATAACTTTTTCTCGAGCTCATCTTGAAAGCAGACTTAAGCAAGCACTTTCACATGAGATTACATTCCAATTCAAGAGTAATAAATGGCATTTATTGGAATCCCTGGAAATGTCTTGTAACTCACAAATACAAGCATGTATCGTATCATTAAATTACAAATAATCTCTAGATTGCACTTGAGGCTCAAAAAGGTAGAGGTATTAAAAAATGTGGAGGCAATAAATGATTTCCAAGTTTCCAAGAGAAAATTTTGGCAAGCATTGCCGAAGATGGGTGCTCTCAATATGATTATATGGCAATCAAAAGTTCCCTTTTTATATTTTTATTAGAGAAGCTTGGTATTTTTACATATATGTGAATTCATATTTAAAGTTTTTTTGATAATTTTATTTTTTTAATCAACTGTGTTAAGTTTTTATGATGTAGAACCAATGAGATCATTGATATAGTGAATTAGTAGCCTGGTAGAACTTGATGTTGAATGCTAAATCAGGTCTTTTTGAATTACAATGCATTAGTTGTATGCTAATTTTCATACTTATTTGACATCTTCTTTTAATGAAATGAGAAGAAAAAGGTATAAGGTGAATATGGAAGAGGATTGAATAGTTGTCCTTTTGCATTTTGTATTTCTCATGTTTCTAAATGGTAAGTTGACTTTTTTGAAAACTTCAGCATACTTCTGAAGGTGAGTTAAATGCTTGGAGGTACTATTTAAAGTACTGGGAATCAATGAGGTGGTCACACTAGTTCATCTTTTTTGTTGATCACTATTAGGTACAGGGGGTGGGTGAATTAACACATATAAAAACTTAACAATTTTTGTCACAACTCTCATCATTAATCTAAATAACCATCAACATAAGACAGAGCAGTGCTAACACAAATATATGAACCCTAGATTTATGTGGAAAATCAACAATTCTATCACAACTTTCATCATTAATCTAACTAACCATCATCATAAGATAGAGCAATGATAACACAAATACATAAACATTAAATGTACGTGGAAAATCTAAGATGGGAAAAACTACAATGAGAAATGTTCTCATTATATGCAAATATCTGATTACAAAGATTTAGGGCAGAAGTCAAGGAACTTACTATCCCTTCTGATTTAGGCACACTAATAAGGATTTCATTAATCCTCAATAAAATAGTAAATATAGATCTCCAAGAGAAACTACTGCTTTTTGCGATAAATTAAAATGGAATGTCCAAATTTTCTATAGTGACCTTCCTGTTTGATTCAACAATATGTACCTTAGTTATGCCTTGTTTGCATAATTTTTCCTTCACACTTGATCCACACAATCTTTGCAATTACCTTACCTACAATCATACTCATCTCATCCTTTTTAACCAAAATATATATAGATTTTTTTCATCAAAAACATCAACAAGGTTAGCCATAAAAATATAAGCATTAGTAATATAAAGTTGGCCATCTTGAGTAAAAATACTTCATGTGGTCTTCTCGAGGAGATAAAGGGGACCCAAACCCATCTTAAAAGTTCTTCAAATAATATAATATAATACACATTGAAACTTCCTCCAAGGATGGTCTCTAAGGTAGCGTGTAAGAATGCATTAAAAACAAGTTACTAGTCGACCCCAAAATACTTTTCGAAGCATTTAGTGCAATCCGAAGTGCAACATGCCATGGTAAAATACTCTTAAGTTTTTTAGCTCTTTCCTTAACCCATTTTTGGACCAATATTACCCAAATCATGTCACCGCAAATCGCTGAGTTGGGCAGAAGTCAACACAAACAATAAAATAGTGCATATGGCTACAAATCTTCACAAATCTACAAATCTTTCTTGTTGCATCATGTAGAAATCATACCATTGCTAACTATCTAGAAGAGTGACCAAGCTTATCAACAATAGGGAAAAAAATTAATACCATTTACTTTTGAGATAGTGTCATCATGGGAATGACTTAGGAAGTATAGATAACTAACCTTCGTAATGCAACCCTTCAACTTGAAACAACAATCTGGTACTTCCATATTCAACACGATTCTACTTTTTGCAATATTTTAAATCTTCTCAAAACATACACAATCCTCCCTGGTCAATTACTTATGATCCCTCCTCTTTTCCATGACCAAAGAAGAATAAATAAGCTCATTCCATGCATCTGGAACCCCTAGAAAACACCAGTGACTGCAATCTTGATACCTTGGTCTTTTTCCATTTAATTCCATAAGATGCTTGCCATAAACAGAAGGATCTCCATCCTTTCAAAATTCTGACATTCTTGTAATATTCAAAATTGTAACATGAGTATGCATTTGATGGATGACATCCTCCACAATTTGCATTTTGATAGGATAGCTATCAAGAAATGTTTCATTAAAAATAGGTTGGGTCTCACCTGTGCATATGTCACCAGAGTTCCATTGACCTCCCCTGTATTCCAGATATACATACCTTAGTCTGTTTTCCTATTGTCTGCAACTATGTACCGACCAAATAGATAGAGTTTAATTCAAAAACATTAACAAAATGGGGATGCAGTACTCACCTATAATGGGCAGGGCAGTAGCCACGGTAGAAAACTTGTGTTTTTGCAGGATTCAAGTTTCCATCAATCCATTTTCCCCATGTTGTCAATGTCCGCTTGAATGCTGTCAGTACATCTAAGTGTCCATACACTTCATCTCCCTCTTGGTAGTAATAGCTAATTGGGAATGTTGGTATTTTTACAATTTATTTTGATCAACTCAATAATTTTTAAGTGTGATTCCATAGCTCAATTCAATACAAATTTTACAATAAAAGAATTGAGTTGTGTTGTTTGTTGCTCCTATATATTTGTTTAATAAAATAGTTAAATCATCCTTAGAAACAAGCTGCATAAATGCTATTTAATGGACTTTATTGTGAGTAGAATAATATGTTGTGCTTAGGTACACAACAATCTCTATGCTAAATGTTCTCAATTGTTCCCATTTTCAGTAACCTTCATCTATTTATGATACATGAAAGTGCTTGGATTACTTGAGAACTGTATCTCCATCGATCTCTGAACCTATCTTGCATACTCGATCTTTTGTTAAAATGTCGTGAAAGTAGTGATGTGTTGAAGTTGCTTAAATTATCAATCCAACTAATTAGTGAGATTAGTGGCTTAGTTGTTATTGAATTGAACTTCTTTCTTGATCTAAATCAAATCTCACTGAGTGCCATTTTTTTGAATTGGTATGCTCGTTCACCTTTTAATGTTTCATTAGTGAAATGTTAGTAGTTTAATACAATTAAGTGGAGTGCATGTGAATGATTTCAGATTTACAACTGTGTTCATGTTATAAGAATGGTTTCAGAGTTATAACAGTGTATAATATAGGATCAATTTTATAGTATGGTATTTGAAGATGTTATTGAGCTTATTTGGAGATGTTATTTTTCATGCACAATATTATTGAAAATAGAAATGATTGGAAGCTTCAAACCATGTTTATGATATGGGATCAATTATAGAATCACAACATATGGTATTTGAATAATTTGAGAAGTATGTATGGTTGTTTTAAAACTTACTTGGAGATGTTGCTTATGCACAATGTTATTGAAAAATTTGAAATGATCAGAGGTTTACAACTATGTTTATGATGGGGAGCACTATAGTGTTGCAACTTATGGTATTTGAATAATTTAGGGGCTATGCCTATGTTTTAAAACTTACTTGGAGATGTGTTTCTCATGGACAATGTTATTGCAAACTGAAATGATTGGAGGCTTATGATTGGGATCATAATATGGGATCATTTTAGATTTGCAAGTTATGGTATTTGAGCAATTTAAGAGCTATGCATGCATTTTAATTTTTTAAAACTTATTTGGAGATGATGTTTATCATGAACATGTGTTATTGAAAATTGAAAAGATTGGAGATTTACAATTGTGTTCATGATTTGGAATCGATTCTAGAGTTTTTACTTATGGTATTTGAACAAGAGATGCTATTTTTTATGCACTATGTTGTTGAAACTTGAAATGTTTGGGGGAAAGTTAATATACAAGTCTCAAAATTCTAGGGCTTGATGCAATGCTTTTGTGCAGTTTAGCTGTAGAGAAAAGTCACTAGACTGCATACATTTGTTATGTTAAATCATTGTTTTTTGGGTCAAATTTGGGTCAATATAAAAGTGCATCATGTAAATCCTTTAACTCTATATTCTTGAAATTTTCAAGGGTGAGATGCCCTATTTTGGACTAATGACATTAAATTGAAAATTTGAAATTTGTTTCCACTTTTATTACTAAACATAGAATAACTGTATGATTTGTCAAATAAACTTCATTCTGATTGGTGACTTGTATGTAATGATTTGTTGTTAAATATATGTTGTAGCTGATGCAAACCAGGCAATAGAGCTAGATCCATCTGTGTCAAAGGCATATTTGCGGAAGCGGTAGGCACTTTTCTCTTCATCTTTGTGCCTTTATGATTCCATTGTGCATGCTCATTTTTCAATTTGTTCCTTAATGTTATTCAAATATACATTTGTTTGTACAGTATTGCTTGTTTCTCATTGGAGGATTATCAGACTGCTAAGGCTGCTTTCAAGGCAGGCTCTACTTTGGATGCTAGTGTTGGTTCCCAAAATGGACTTTATGCTCTAACAGGAAACCAATACATCTAAATTTTTTTGGGATGGGTTAGATCAAAATATTGAGCTCTAGAGATGATTGGACCAACTATAGGGACAAGATTGCCCTCTGCAATTCTGGCTCTGCAAAACCAAGGAGGGTGCTCCTAATCCAGTAACACAAGACTTATCTCAATAATCATTGACTGGATTCAAATGTAATAGATAAATGATAAGAGAAACCTAAATGATAACATTCATTCATAGATCTTTCACTATCACTAGGTAGTAAACTGCTCTGCAAATCACTATAATTCAAAGAATTTTGACAATTTTGTATTTAAAGATGGAAACACCAGTAAAACCTTTTCAAACACTACTTTCTGTAAGAAGGACACCACTGATGGCTAGTGTCTTATCCATTGGGAAGCACTTCCACTACAAGATTGTTATATATGAACAAAATATTGAAATCCGAAAGATTGTAACCTTTTGAAAATACTAATCACCCTTTGGTGGATTTTATCAAAAGATCCCTAGGTTTACACTACTTACTAGTGTATCCTTAAGTAAAACTTTAGAGAATTTATGTCATATTCAAAGCTTATTTAATCTGATCATGAATCAGAGCTAAGAAATATAAACATACACACAGAGATTTATCTATGTAATGAATTGGAACAATTCATAATTCAACAAAAACACTCAAGGAGAGATATAAACCGTGGATTTATTTCAAATATTATATTAGTATTCATGCATACAAAATGCTTTACAATGCAACCCTTCTGAAATAAACTTGAGCCAAAAATATTGTTCTTCTACAGAAATATGCCTAAATACAGTCTATGATATCCTAGACTCAAGAAGCTTATCAGTTAAATTGATCAAGTTCCTGGTCCTTTTTCACTGATCCTGGTAATTCTTTTATAGAAAACAAGGATTGCAAACAAGCTTCGGATCCACTTAGAAAAGACAAGAAAAGAGTTCTTATACAAGACAAAACACATAAATGGAAACTTTATTGTTACAAAAAGGGTTCGTAAAAGTGAGCGCCAAAAACTACAACTCCTCCCAAAGGTAGTTCAGCTTCTGCTAGGTGTTATGTTTGTGCTTGCCTCTTTAGGGAGTTGGGGCATTGCCATCTGTTGCCTCCTTAGAAGATGTTTCTTCTTCTTTATTTACCTCTAACAAGGACGTTGCTTCCCAAGCTGCAAAAGTATCTTCATCAGGCCAATTAAATGCCAAAATGTCATCCCTTTTTGGTAGAATCTTGTTCCAGCTAGTGACCAATTGATGCACTTTAGTTATCACTTTAGTAAAATGCATCCTAGCATCCTGTAACATTTCAATTATTTGTACAAAGGGAAGAGTATCCTTAGTGCCTAAAGCAACATCTATCTTGGTTGAGACCCCATATTCTATTTGTTTCAACCAATTTTCCCTCTCTTTTATAATTCCATCTGCTTTGACAAGACCCGAGAATATTTGAAAATCATTCTGAAGATATCTCACTCTTAAGAGAGCTGCCTTTCTTTTTATTTCCTCCCTAGTTACTTCAAAATCAAGAAAGGAATTGACAATTTTATAAGTATTTTCCAATTGGGGATACACAATACTATGATCTTTAATTGAAACAAGGAATGTCTTTAAAACATTTTCCCTAGGCACCCACATATCCAAAAATTTTCCTATAGTGTCTTCTTCTTTTCTAAAGGAAAGAAAAATGTCAGATAACTACTCTGCATGTTTATAAACCTCCTGGGCTTTACATTTCTAACAAAGTGCTGAATGGTGTCCTTTATTCTCTTTTCAAATTTTTGTTGTTCTCTCTGTTCTAGATCCTCACTGCTTAGGGAAGGGGAAAGAGGAGACATGGGAAACTCAATAATGGGGCTTGAGGAAGAAGGACCAGCAGTAGAAGAAGGAAGTTGAAACTATTGTGGTGCTTGGATTGAGCTTTCCTCCCCCAACCTTTTCTTCAAGTCTGCAATTATTTTATCCTTCTCAAACAATCCTTGTTTCAATTCTCCATACACCCTCAGCATTTCCTCAAATTTTCTTGTGAGTTCCTCATCTTTTGCTTCCCTTTCTACCACCTTCTCTATAAGGTGTGGCTACCATGATACTTGATGCTTCTATTACTGAGGTGTCTGCCATTGAATTTCTTTCTTTTCGAGCGCCAGTGTTGCTGGCATCCTCCACATCAGCAAATATTATCGACCAATCAAAGAAAAACCATATGCAAAAAATGACATTGGTCCCACTATTTTTAACCAATGAGAAACTGCCAGTTGTGTACACTTGTCAATGGTCCCACCTAAGAATCACACTAAGCTTTATGCAAGATTGATGGTTAGTCACATGATTGCATAGGCCTCTAAGATTCTATGAGATTATACGACAACCATCGGATCTTCCCTTCATTACTTTCAGCTCTGAAGATCCCTCTGACACTGGTCCCATCGAGAACCGCCATATTACTATCCATATCAACCAATCAGAGATGAGCATTTGTGCATACAACTGGAAGGGGAAACTAACTACTGTTCATGGATAATGAGATTACCTTAAGAGAAGTACAATTTGAGGAATTGTCCATGAACTGGAAATTCCATTTCATTTCCAATCAAATCCATCAAAATGTATGAATCAGGTCCCCATGCTTTACTGATTAGATATGGTCCCAACCAAATAGGGTCAAACTTGTTGTGTTTACCCTTGTCTTCAAGCCAGGCATTCCACATCAAGACCAAATCATTATCTTGAAAAATTTTGACTGTGGTTTTTATGTCATACAATTTTTTATGCTTGAGCTGAGATCTCAAATTTGTATCATGTGCTTCCCTCCTTGATTCATCTAATTGTATCAAGTCTTGTAATCTAATCTTCATTTCATCATCTTGATCATCATCATATAATTGGATGAACTTGTACATTTGCAGCAAGTTATTTTGAGGTAACCTGGCATGGATACCATACACTAAATCAAAGGGAGCACACCCTATAGCCTTCTTAATTGTTACTTTGTCAGCCCACAGAGCTAGCTGTAATTTGGAGTCCCATGCCTTCTTCTTCGCATCAAAGACTGTTTTCAAAAAATTTATCAATCTTTTGTTACTTGATTTAGCCTGACCATTTCCTTGAGGATTGTAAGGAGCAGAGTATGAAACTTTTATACCATATTGTAAACAAATACTAACAAATTCTCCAGATCTGAAACACATAGCATTGTCTACAATCAAAATTTTAGGGCATCCAAACCTTATCAACAAATTTTGCATCAGGAAATCAATAACCACTTTACTGGTTGCTTTTTTAGTGGGAATGGCTTCCACCCATTTTGTAAAGTAATCAGTTGCCACCAATATGTGAGAGTGTCCCCTATTGGATTTGTTTGGGATTTCTCCTATGAAATCCATGCCCCATTTTTGAAAAGAGGCTTCCACATTCATAGGGCTCAAAGGCAAATTTCCATTAAACTTCAACTTTCTAGAGAACCTCTGACAAGCATCACACCTTTTAACAAAGGAATGTGCATCCTTGAAAATACTAGGCCACCAAAAACTAGACCCCAGTATCTTATGTACAGTAGTCTTGGCCATATAATGGCCACCACACACACCTTCGTGCATTGTTTGTAGCAAATCATTAGCCCTTTGAGGGTCAATACATTTTAGTAGGATACCCTCATTACTTCTCCACCATAACTCTCCTTTAATGATCACATATTTCAGAGCATGCAATTTGACAGTCCTCCTTTTATGGTCATCCATGTTAGAAGGAAGTAAAAGCTTTTGTAGGTATATCTAATGATATCCTCATACCATTCACAGCAGTCTAGATCACATATGTATGGCCTTTGTTCTTCTTCAAGAGTGTTGATGTGGTTAGCATCCAAATTGCTTTGAGCCATGAGTTTTTCTAGCCCCAATCCTCTCACTAGTTTGGTGATTTGGATGTCAATATTAAACTCTTGGATTCTATTTATCCACCTACATCTTCTCCCTGAAACTTCTTGTTGAACCAAGATGTCTTTCACAGCAGCACTGGGCACATATGCAACTATAGTTGCCCCTACCAAATAACATCTGGAATTCTTGATAGCTTTGACCAATGCGTAGGCCTATTTCTCATTTATATCATACTTCAACTCAGCTACCTGCAATGACTTACTAAAAAAAGATATGGGATGTTCAAAACCTTTTAAGTTCTTCTATAATAGTACTACAGCTATAGTATGATAGGAAACAAATGAAAAGATTTGGATAGGCTTACTGAAATCAGGTGATCTTAACACAGGGGCACTTTTAATAGCCATCTTGATATCAGAAAAAGCTTGCTTGGCCTCACTACTCCATTCAACCTTTGCATTTTTCTTTAGCATTTTGGAGATGGGAACATTGATTTCAGAAAAATTTGTAACAAACCTTCTAACAAAGTTAATCTGACCAAAGAAAGATTGGATACCTTTTACATTTTTTGGCAATGGTACTTTGTCTATTGCCACCACTCTTTCAGGATCAATCTTAACTCCATCCTTGGATACAATGTGTCCCAAAAGCTTACCTTCAATTACTCCAAAAGCACACTTCCTTGGGTTAAGGGAAGCCCCATATTCTAGAGCTCTTACAAAAAAATTTTCCAGGTGACCACAATGTTGGTCTTTCTTTTCTGAATAAGCTGTCAAGTCATCCTAATAAACAATAAGAAATTTGTTTATAAAATCTACAAATGCTACATCCATAGCTCTCTGAAAGGTAGCCCCAACATTGGTTAAACCAAATGGCATCCTAACATACACATAAGTACCCCATGGGGTAGTGAATGCAGTTTTGAACTGCACTGTTTCTTTGACAACTACTTGATTGTAACTTGAAAAACCATCCATCATGGACATTAATTTAGATCTAGTACCAGTAACCCTTTGTAACATGGCATCCATGTTTGGTAGACCATAATTCTCCTTTTAAGAATTTATGTTCAAATTTCTAAAGTCTACACATAGCCTGATGTCTCCATTCTTTTTCTTACTCGGACAAGATTAGAAACCCATGTTGAATGTCTAATAGGTTGAATGATGCTTGTATCACTCATCTTCTTTAGCTCATCCTACATTTTTGGTGCCAAGGTAGGGTTAACAGGTCTCAATTTTTGCCTAAAAGGTTTGGTATTCTCCTTCAAGGGAATTTCATGTTGGAATAAATCTTCTTTGTATGCTTTCAAATAATCATAAGACCATGCAAAGACATGTCTATATTTTCTAAGAAGATTTATCAGAGATTTTTTTATTTTAGGAGTCAGGCTTCCCCCAATATATACATTCTTTGGGGCTTCCTTAGTTCCTAAATTTATTTCCTCCACATCTTCAGGCTTGCTTAAAAGCTTTTCCTGGGAAGAGCTATCATGGCTATCAAATGCTCTTTCTAACACTACCAAACCCTTTGGGACTTTATTTTTTTTTAACTATAAGATCTCCTTGCCAAGGAGAGAGTCCTTATTATCTGATGTTTCTACATATTCACCAAAATTTATGTCTTTGTCTCCAAAACTTGTATTACAATGCAAAAATCTTAAAATATCTAGGTCATCATAAAAAACTTGCCAATTTTACTAATTATCTGGTATGGATGGCCTAGTTTGAATCTCAATCCTAGATATCCTTGCAAAAGTGATATCCTCTGGTCTTAATGCAATGTTAGCCAGTAAATCAGCCATCCTATTATGGCCTCTATCCATCCAATCAATACAAAAAGCATCAAACTGTTCTATCTCATCCCAAATAGCATTCCTATATTGTCTTAACCTTCAGTTTCTTGATGCATATTTGGATCTGATCTGAGACACGACTAATTCTGAGTCCCCAATAACCCTGAGATTTCTAATTTTGTGTTTTGAGGCTATCCTTAATCCTATCAACAAAGCCTCATACTCTGTAGTGTTATTTGTGCAAGTAAACAACAGAGTGAAGGAAAATTTAAAAGTTTTTCTAGTGGGAGAAATTAACAACACATCTGCACCAGCTCCTTCTTTAGAGCTTGCACCATCAAAATACATAGTCCAAAGATCATTCTGATCTATGATATTTCCTTCTTCTTTAGCTAAAAGAGGAAAATCAACCTCATTCTTATTTTCAATACTCTGTACTTGAAAAGAATTTATGTCAGTGTCTAAGAAATAGTTCATGTTATTATCATTGGTTTCCTCTTCAATCATATGGGGGGTTTTGACTTCTCTAAGTACCTTAATACTTTCACCAGTGATGTTAAAAGTAGCATAAGATAAGTCACACTGGATGCTACCCCCCATTGCTGCACTCCATTTCCTTGATAACATCATTCCATATTGTGGAGGAATGTCAACAACTAGGACACTCATAGTCAATTGTTTTTTAGGACAGGCAACAAGTCTATAAAGGTAGGGCTTTGATTGTTCCAATTACTGGTACCTCCCTAGAGTCCATTTCCTAGCATCTCCCATGAGGAGTATCAACCTGCAATCCCATTGACCTCATAATTTCAATAGGCATGACCATATTTGAAGCTCCTGAATCAATCATGCAGTTTTTCAACATTTTATCATTTATGACCAATGTTAGGAAAAAAGGAACAACAGCTCCCATAGAAGTATTCACAACATTAGTGTCCAAATAGATCTGAGGTATTTTTGAAATAATTTCTTCTGTGTCCTTCTTTTTTGTTGGATCTTAACCCTTCATCTTAGTTTTTACTGGTTCCTAGATGTCTGTGGTTTGAGGACCATTTATCCATGTAAGTGCTTTCTCTTTGTGTTCACTTATCCTCATCATTTCTAATAAAGGAACTTTTACTGTGATCTGAAATAATAACTGATTCATGTCAACAGGTACATAATTTAAAATAGATAAGTCTGTCTTGCCCTTTGGGGCATTCTTGACTTCAGGTTGTGTGGCTGTATCAAATTGCTCTTTATCTTTTGATTGGGCATTTGGAGTGCTAACCATTGGAGTTTTAGCCTTGATCTTGAGAACCTTGATTGGCTCAGTAGGCTTTTCTGTCCCTTTTGACTTGGAATTCTTGGTATCATCTACAGCCTTATTTTTTGTGGCAGATTGCTTAGCGTCTTCTTTATTCCTTTTAATGAAAATACCCGCTGGTTTACCAACTATTTTATCAATAGCTTTGTTTCTAAGGACATAGTTGCTTTTGGCCTATGTCACCATATCAGCAGTGATCTGGGCTATCTCTTCATCAGAGGGTCTTCTTAACATGATAGGTTCTTCAACTTGTTTGGAGTTGCTATTTATGTCTTCAATTTCTTCCTCTTCTTCATCAAAAAAAATCTGTTGATGGTAAGCCTCCCTTCTATTCTGAGAACCATCTACATCCTGATTTTCATCTTCCTCTTCAGAATCAACTTCTTCACATAACTTAGCAAAAGTCATTCCAAAACCTCTTTCATCATATGATTCATCCTCCTCTTCTCCTTGTTCATTACTTTCAAACATATTTTGAGAAATCACACAATAATCTGAATCATGAGGGGATTGGCATACTATGCACCATGGAATCTCACTAGTCATGTTGATTGAATTTTGCTACAAAGGGTCAGGGTTTTCATCATTTGGCTTAGTATCTTTCCTTTCTGGGACTATAGGCTTTCCATCCTTCCACTGTATATTGTAAGGATAGTTCTACATTCTAGGTTGCCTACTGAAATTATTTGGAGGAGGCCTATCATTTCCTTGAAACCTATTTTTACTTTCTCCTGGTTTTAGATCCTTTAAGGCATTAAGGATCTGCTTGAGGTTATCATCCTCCCTAGGTTTCACGTTAGCTGTCTTATCAACTTCTTTCTTTCCGAACCTAGGGGCCTTAGGATCCTCTCTTCTTCCTAATTTTCCTGATACCCTTCTATTGCTCTCAATGTTTATAGAAAATCTTTGAGCCTCTCTAATAGTCCTATGGTTCTTATCCCTAAGCAGGTATCCCATCTTGGCATCAAAAGCATTTAGATATGTTGCTAGACATACCTTCTCATCCAACCTCATAACTTGGAAGAGCTTATGCATTGCCTTTTGAAACCTCACATTGAATTCTAGGACTTCCTCATTATGGTTTTTCTTTATATTATTGAATTCATTCAACATAAAACCCTCATTAGTTTTATCACCATATTGATCTTTAAAACAATTTATAAAATCATCCCAAAAACCAATACAATCATAAGAGAGCCCTCTGAACCAGTCTCTTGCATCTTCAGTTAAATATTGAACAAACAATTTCATGATCACATCTTCATATTCTATTTCATAATCATCAATCATATCAATGAAATTCTTCAGATGCTCTTCACAGGTAACAACATTATTTCTAGTAAACTTAGGTAATTTCTCTCTAATCTTTGCAGGAATCAAATTAGGATAACCAACAATATTGTTAAAGAGAAGTTGTCTGTACCTTTCAATGTGAACTATTCCTCTTTGTAATGAAGCATTTGTTTGAGAGGTGGAAGCTTTGTTATTTTCTACATTAGCAACATTTTCAGTAATCACTAGTGTGATAATGGTAGCTTGAGTAGCAGAATTTCCAACATTAACATTAGATGGTGTCACAGGGTTAGTTGGAATTGAAGGAGTAAAAGACTGTCTTAGAAAATCAACTTTCTTTTTCATTTCCAAGGTAATAGCCTCAATTTATGCCTTCTCTAATTATTTAGCAATAACCTCTTGTTCTCTTTTAGCCCTTTCCAAATCATTATCTAACTTGGACAAAGGATCTATTTGGACATTGTCATTTGTAGGATCATTTATCGTGATTCTTGCTAAAATCTATTTTCCTTTGTCCTTAGGCTTCCTAACCTTAGCAATGGGTTGGATAATAGGTTGTTCATCAACCCCTTTGGGAGCTCTTACAAAATTTATGGTGTTCAAGGTCATCAACTATCTTTTGAGCTGGTCTGCCCTAATTTGGGCTTGCCTTATTTCATTTTCTTTTTCCATTTCCCTCTGCCTCCTAATTGCAATTTGTTCCTCGATATTTTTCTCTAAATTATAAACTTCTTCAAAAATATCCTTCGAATCTAGGAGAGTGGTATCAGATCTTGAATTCTCAAACCCAAAATCCTCTTGCTGATTTCCAGGATCATTAGGGCTTTGAGAAGGAGAAGGCCCCCAAGTTGGGGGATCATTTCTTCCTTCCAGGCCCCTGCTCTTACTTCTTGACCTTCTGATTTCCTTATGAGGTTCCACATCTGGGTATACCTCTTTCCTATGATGTACTTCATCACCCTTATGAGAATGAAAGTCCTCATATGCTCCTAAACCTAGATCAACTGCCTCCTCATACTCAGAGGCATTATCTTCCTAGTCATGAGTAAGTTGGTTATTTATTTTCATACTTTTCTTCTATCTCCATGCTTGAGAAAAATCACCACTACTTTGATTTCTTCTAGGTAAATAAGTCCTAGAAGTGCTTGGAAGTTCACCTTCTAAGCTACTTTCTAGGTGATCCTTCCTCCAAGCCCTAGTATTTCTTTGACTCATAATTGAAAGTATGTGAAACAATTTCTTATTCTTTTATTTTCTTTACTCAGCACTGCTGCAAAGACTTTCAGAGTCACCACCAACACAAGTTGGGAAATATTTTCACACACTTAGTAGATCAAAGTATTCAATACTTGGTAAGTAGTCAAAATAGAGATTACTACAAATAAATGCAAAGCTAAATGAGATTTTCAGGTTCAAACTGAATACAAAGCTTGCAAATACTCCTTTGTTCTTCAATGGTGCTTTACTGGTTCTAACAAATAAGAAGTCCAAGAGTCTAGCTCAACTTGTACCTGCATTATTTGATATTCAAATTTACAATACCAGAGATCTAAAATTCAATTTATCATAGTATTTCAATCCCTATTCCCTAGCAGAGTCACCATTTTGTTGGTTCCCAAAATGGACTTTATGCTCTAACAGAAAACCAAAACATCTACAGATTTTTGGGATGGGTTAGATCCAAATATTGAGCTCTAGAGATGATTGGACCAACTATAGCGACAAGATTTCCCTCTACACTTTTAGCTCTGGAAAACCAAGGAGGGTGCTCCTAATCCAGTAACACAAGACTTATCTCAATAATCATTGACTAGATTCAAATATAATAGATAAATGATAAGAGAAACCTAAATGATAACCATTCATTCATAGATCTTTCACTATCACTAGGTAGTAAACTGCTCTGCAAATCACTGTAATTCAAAGAATTTTGACAAATTTGTATTTAAAGATGGAAATACCAGTAAAACCTTTTCAAACACTACTTTCTATAAGAAGGACACTACTGATGGCTAGTGTCTTATCCATTGGGAAGCACTTCTACTACAAGATTATTATATATGAACAAAATATTGAAATCCGAAAGATTGTAACCTTTTGAAAATACTAATCACCCTCTGGTGGATTTTATCAAAAGATCCCTAGGTTTACACTACTTACTGGTGTATCCTTAAGTAAAACTTTAGAGAATTTATGTCATATTCAAAGCTTATTTAATCTGATCATGAATCAGAGCTGAGAAATATCAACATACACATAGAGATTTATCTATGTAATGAATTGGAACAATTCATAATTCAACAAGAACACTCAAGGAGAGATATAAACTATGGATTTATTTCAAATATTATATCAATATTCATGCATACAAAATGCTTTACAATGCAACCCTTCTAAAAAAAACTTGAGACAAAAATATTGTTCTTCTACAAAAATATGCCTAAATACAGTCTATGATATCCCAGACTCAAGAAGCTTATCAGTTAAATTGATCAAGTTCCTAGTCCTTTTTCACTGATCCTGGTAATCCTTTTATAGAAAACAAGGATTGCAAACAAGCTTCGGATCCACTTAGAAAAGACAAGAAAGGAGTTCTTATACAAGACAAAACACATAAATGGAAACTTTATTGTTACAAAAAGGGTTCGTAAAAGTGAGCGCCAAAAACTACAACAACTCCCAAAGGTAGTTCAGCTTCTGCCAGGTGTTATGTCTGTGCTTGCCTCTTTAGGGAGTTGGGGCATTGCCATTTGTTGCCTCCTTAGAAGATGTTTCTTCTTCTTTATTTACCTCTAACAAGGATGCTACTTCCTAGGCTGCAAAAGTATCTTCATCAGGCCAATTAAATGCCAAAATGTCATCCCTTTTCGGTAGAATCTTGTTCCAGCTAGTGACCAATTGATGCACTTCAGTTATCACTTTAGTAAAATGCATCCTGGCATCATATAACATTTCAATTATTTGTACGAAGGGAAGAGTATCCTTAGTGCCTAAAGCGACATCTATCTTGGTTGAGACCCCATATTCTATTTGTTTCAACCAATTTTCCCTCTCTTTTATAGTTCCATCTACTTTGACAAGACCCGGGAATATTTGAAAATCATTTTGAAGATATCTCACTCTTAAGAGAGATGCCTTTATTTTTATTTCCTCCCTAGTTACTTCAAAATCAAGAAAGGATTTGACAATTTTATAAGTATTTTCCAATTGGGGATACACAATACTATGATCTTTAATTGAAACAAGGAATGTCTTTAAAACATTTTCCCTAGGCACCCACATATCCAAAATTTTTCCTATAGTGTCTTCTTCTTTTCTAAAGGAAAGAAAAATGTCAGATAACTGCTTTGCATGTTTATAAACCTCCCTGGCCTTTACATTTCTAACAAAGTGTTGAATGGTGTCCTTTATTCTCTTTTGAAATTTATGTTGTTCTCTCTGTTCTACATCCTCACTGCTCAGGGAAGGGGGAAGAGGAGACATGGGAAACTCAATAATGGGGCTTGAGAAAGAAGGACCACCAGTAGAAGAAGGAAGTTGAAACTATTGTGGTGCTTGGATTGTGCTTTCCTCCCCCAACCTTTTTTTCAAGTCTAAAATTATTTTATCCTTCTCAAACAATCCTTGTTTCAATTCTCCATATGCCCTCAACATTTCCTTGAATTTTCTTGTGAGTTCCTCCTCTTTTGCTTCCCTTTCTACCACCTTCTCTACAAGGTGAGCTATGGCTACCACCATACTTGATGCTTCTATTGCTGAGGTGTATGTCATCGAATTTCTTTATTTTCAAGTGCCAGTGTTGCTGACATCCTCCACATCAGCAAGTATTATCGACCAATCAAAGAAAAACCATATGCAAAAATTGACATTGGTCCCACTATTTTTAACCAATGAGAAACTGCTAGTCGTGTACACCTGTCAATGGTCCCACCTGAGAATCGCACTAAGCGTTATGGAAGATCAATGGTTAGTCACATGATCGCATAGGCCTCTAATATTCTATGAGATTATATGACAACCATCGAATCTTCCCTTCATTACTTTTAGCTCTGAAGATCCCTCTGACACTGGTCCCATCGAGAACCACCATATCACTATCCATATCAACCAATCAGAGATGAGCATTTGTGCATACATGGCAGGGACCCGCTTCACTTGAAACGTTGTGCTATAAAGTAAGATCGATGGCTGGTCACATGATCGCATAGAGCTAAAAGATTCTATGCGAACATACGACAACCGTCGATCAACTGAGGATTCCAAGATTCAAAGTACACCAAAACATTAGAAAGATAAGGCATTAAGGACTTAGGAAATATTAATATCACCGGGCCTTTAGACTTAGGGAAAAAATAAAAACATGACCTCCGCGCAGTGATAAAAATAGAGCACATGCTTTTTAGGAACTTAAGTGATTCAGAAAAGTAATGCTCAAATAGATCATAAAAAGAGCGACCTAGGGTTTTTCTGAAAGTGGAAAATATTTAGGGCTTTCCTCAAACTTGAACTTTAATTAGGGCTGGCTGGATATGGGGGGAAAACTTGATAATTTTGCAAGATTTTTTGTGGGTTTTTTGTAGCAAAATTATCACAATCTTTTAACACTTATGCCCACTTCAATTTTATAAAAATTTCACAGGATTGACATACTGAAAAATTGAAGTGCCAACAACTGGCAATTCAGTGTTTAACACCTAGATTGAAAAATGTGATGCTCGTCTGGTTGGTAAGTCCCCTTTGATATTTTTAGCTTGTTGTGGCTTGGCCTAATTTAAAATTACATGATTCCGTTGATTGATAGATAGAATCAATGAGATACATGTGAATTCATCAATCTTAAAAATTATGTTTTATATAGGCTCATTGCTATACTTTCAACCTAAATTTTGAATTATAATACCCTCATAAAAGAGTGTGTCTACTACCAAGTGGTTGCATATGGCAAGCCTCAATTTAATTTAATGGTAATATTTTTTAAATGGTGCACTATTCTAGTTAACCCTATTCTTAGTCAATTGAAATTGCAGTGATGATGCGACAACTTCAAAGCTTTTGTGTTTGGAAGAACTATGTGGAGAGAAAATAATAACAAATAATTGATCTCAAATAATGTCTTCAAATATTTTCTAATTGTGCATTGCCTTCACCTTTAATACTCATGCATACTGCTGACATCTTCATCTTTGTTCTATAGCAGTAGTGTTTTGATTTGCAACTTTTATAACAGTGGCTTGCTCTTGTATCAACATCTTGATTTCTATCATTCATGTCTCAAAATATATTTATACCACTATCTTTAATGGCACTAAACACCATTATCTTGGCATTATAGAAGCAACACTTTTTTCGTGATCTTTCAAGCCACTTTTTATATCTTATACATTTCCAATACTATCACTTCTCTTCCTTACAAGTTACAACAGTCATTGCTTCTAATTCATATCTCCCTGGCTTGGTTTCACCTCTATCACTATTTTTGCATTATATGGTCTTTGTTTCTTTTATTCCTTTCCCAGTATATAAGCCACTATCTTCATTGTCATTACATCTTTGTGATCTTATTTTATTTCATTTATCACTAATTTTCTTATAATTTCATGATTGTGCAAGAGACTTCTAATCTTTAGTTGTTACTGTCATATTTCATGCATCAAATTATCGAAGACAATAGCATTTTTGGAGGTAATAAATCATGGTGGGCAGGTGGCATCTACAAAGTAGTTCACGTTCCTAGTCTATGCTATCACATTTTGCAAATCCAATATTTTTGTAAATCTACTTATGATCTATTGTGAATAGATTGAAGCAATACCTGTGGAGAGGATCATTTTGTTTCCTATGGAAATCTACCCATTTTTCCTCATCAACATTATTCATATAATTTTTGGAGAATTTCAAGGTAAGTCCCTTTCCATTTTACTTCTA
This sequence comes from Chamaecyparis obtusa, assembly GCA_027943335.1. Classification (NCBI taxonomy): domain Eukaryota; kingdom Viridiplantae; phylum Streptophyta; class Pinopsida; order Cupressales; family Cupressaceae; genus Chamaecyparis; species Chamaecyparis obtusa. The sequence continues at coordinate 3,362,912 of BSBK01004152.1, read as the reverse complement.
TTGTTTCATTTGAGTTCTAGCAAGGAAAGGATCTAGATAGAATGTGGATTAGTGTAGTTGTTTTGCAGTCATTACCTTACTCTACAGTTGCATTTGGTTGTACATTTTAGTAGTGACTGGAATATGGCAATCTCAGATAGTTTTTGGACATCATGGAGTGTAAATGCCTCTTAAAGTCCCCTTCATGAACTTGGAACCACCTTATCTCCTTCTATCATGCTCCTACCATGTTGTATCATTCATGAGATGCTTATTCTTTCACTGTAGCCTTCCTACAATACACTCATCTTCCTTGTTCATAGTCCCTCTAGTTGAAAACCTCTTTGGAGATCCCATTTCCTCTCACTAGCACATGTTGCTTCTCCTCAAACCTCCATGACTATCTAGTGTTATTTGCTTGGGTACCAAGTCTATACTCTTGTCTTTACAAGTTACTTTCCTTGCTATCTTGTTCATTGGAACTATTTTCATGCTCATTTGTGCCCCTTGTCATCACATAGTTCATCATTTTTTTGTCTTCAACAAGCCCTTGACACTATTCAGAGACCATGCATGTTTAGACCTTCAGAGCTTAAAGCATACATGGCAATAGTTTGGAAGGAAGCTCATACATTCCCTTAGAAAACAACAATAGTTGATAAGTTTTCCGTAGCATCTGTGAGACTTCAAAGCAATTCAAATCATAAATCTATTCATCATTCACTACCCACTATCACCTAGAAGAGTTTCTTTAAGGTCTAAGGCTTGTGGAAGATCTATCCTTTCAACTATTTCCATGACTTCCCTGTGCTTCTATCTCTTGCCATTTTTCTTTTTTCGCCTTCATGCTTCCTTGTTGTCAACACACTGTGCAATGTCATTAGCTTCATGACATGATTGTTTTGTACACGTCTGCAGCAAGGTTATCATATGACTTTTAGATGATTATGAAGGTCTCTAGTATGGCTTAATCTAACATTCCCTACCATGTCTCATTAATCATGACAGTATCCAGCAGTCTCTATTGCCTTTTTAAACATTCATCTTGTAAGCTTCTTCTAATGCCTCTTTTCAACCATGCCCATTTGTATTCATGTTTGTGAAGGGAACTTATCATGCACTAGGGGAGAGGAGCCAGAACATTCTCACCCTAACTTCATGCTTCTCAAAATCTTATGTGGAAATTTCAAATTACTCTAAATTTTTTACAGCCGCTTATTTGTCAAGTCCTCTATTTTAAAAAAAAAAATTGGCTGGCAGGTATAAAGGTATAAACTGCAACCCTTTGGCACCATCCCCCAAAGCTTGTGCCAAAATGGGGGCTTTGGCACATAGTAGAGATCCATTAAAAATTTAAAAAAATGATTTTAAGTTAGAAGTATTTAGTATTTGTGCACACTGTGGTAAATATACTTCAAAAAGAAAGGTGGAAGTATCAATTGTAAGTGATTGATAGTTTCATATCTTAGAAAACTGGCAGTTAATTTAAATAGGGGGATATATGGAAAACTGGCAGTTTCAATCATTGCTCATAGGAACAAAGATAAAAATCCTGGTGAGAGGCTAGTGTATGTTGAAGATGTTGCAAAGGAGCATTGGGCAACATATGGGTGAAACTTCTTTTCTCGATATGATTATGAGGTAAGTAGTATTTAAAATTAATGTACAGAAGATAATGTCTTACCATACTAAAAGAAATGTTTTGCATTCAAATTATAGAATTTGATTTTTATTTACATCATAGACAGGAGAGCATCCGATTACTTTTATAGTATTAGAGTATAAAAAATAATTCAATATTTTTGTGTTGTCTAAGAATGTGAATCAGATGGAGCCAACAAAATGGTTGAGCATCTACGAGATTTGCTTTCCAAAACCAAATCAGGAGAAAAGTATGGTAATTCACTAGTACAAAAACAACAATATATGACCAAATAAACTACCAAAAATTGTAGATAAATGACCAAATTTGGTCACATGACCAGTGGTAGTTTATTGCCAGTCATTTATCTCGTGACCAAATTTATGACTAAACTATTTTAGTCATTTATTTGGTCATTGTTTTGGTAATATATTTAGTCATTTATTTAGTTATTTATTTGGTCATTTGGTAGTTTATTTGGTCATTTATTTGGTCCTTTATTTGGTCGTCTATTTGGTCATTTATTTGGTCATTTATTTGATCATTTATTTGGTCATACATTTAGTCATAAATTTAGTCATATATTTAGTCATTAATTTAGTCATATATTTAGTCATTAATTTAGTCATATATTTAGTCATATTAGGGCATGATAGAATTGAACCATCAGCCTCCTACTTGTAAAGTAGGTGCTCTTCCATTGAGCTAGTACCCTTTAAAGAATAATCATACCATGTATACTAGTACTTTCCACTAAACATGATTTCAAGTTTTTCCATCTATAGTTCAAGGGTAACAAAGCTTAAGGGGAGGATGACTAGTGACACTTTAAACTCAATGGTGAAGTTATTCAATGTGCAATATATAAGGACAAGTAACAGATAGAGAAGAAGGGAAAATAGTCAATATTATAGTAATGATTAAATAGCGAGTCAATGCCTTGAATAAAAAAATAGGTTTAGGATAGTGATATATAGTCTGTGATATTAAAAGATTCTTAGAAGTAGTGTTGTGAGATGATGACAAAACCATGGAGATAACAACAAGAGACACAATGCACCAAAGTTCCTACCAATAGTTAAAGGAAAAGGAAAGTAGAGATATATAGGTGGAAAGGGAAATAAAGAATAAGAGGTGATATGGAGAGAGAATTAAAAGGGGTATAAAGATATGCAATTATGTATAGAGAGGGGGAGATGAGAGAATGAGAATGAGAGAAATAAATAGAAGATAGATATAGAAAGTAATTTATAGAGACCATACATATATAATGATATAGTTAGAATCAATTGTGGGAATCTCTTTAATTTTTTATGTTAATGCACTAATAATGTGTTGTTGAAACTCTGCTATGATCTTTATGATCTTGGGCTGTTTTTTTTTTAAATAACACTTGTTTTATTGCTTTTTAATATAAAAAACAAAGATATTGTGCCCATCTAATTAAAAAAAATATGAATCATTTCTTTAGTGAATGTGCATATTTAGCTAGAGATTATAGGAATGTACATGTGAACGCAATAAATGGTATGAAGTAATTGTGGATCTATATGTTCTTGATTCTTTTACTTTTTGCATAAACATCTAGTAGGGAATTTTCATCCACTATATTCAGCAAGAGAAATGTTATATACTTTGTGTACCCTATTGCAATGTCTTTGATTGATGGTGTCCTATGACTGGTCCCTCTAGATGTCCACCCTTCTTTAATTTTTTTAATTATTTTTAAACTAATTTAAAATTTAAAAAGACAATTTTGATATATCAGACCATGTCTTAAAAAAATATAAAATTCAACCATCTCAATGGCTCCCTTCAACTATAACATTTTATCTTAGTAAATAACAAAAATTCTTTTAATTTTGTTTAGAAGAGTACATGAAAGTTTGAAGTTAAAATACTTACCAACCATAAAGTACCTAAGTAGAATAATGACTAAATAGACTGATGAAAAATTTTCCATGGCTATTAAAGAGAAATTCTAGAATCATTATACAAATTAAATTATACATTTCTTGGATGGTTGAAATTACAAAAAAAATTAAAATAAAAACCTTCAAACATATTAGTAACTTATGAAATTGTCTTGTGAGGGCATGTTGTATTCACATTCTCTTTTTGCTTGAGTCCTCTTACCAATTGGAGGGTCTATAAATTTGTAGGTTAGTCACATTTGTACCTCTATGATTTTCCACTTTTGATGAGTCTCTAATTATATCAAACCAGAATAGAGGAGAAGCACTTCATGATAGCACTCCACGGTGCCACGCTCACTTCCACCTCTAGTTAAGAATAGATTCCCGTGGATTACATCATTTAGTAGTAAGTTCAATTCCAATATGTTACAGAGTGATATAAAATAATCTCTATGTATTTGCCTGTTTAGAACATTGGATGTCTAGTTTGAAAATAAATTGCCACAACGAAAGTTTCTATTTAAAGCATAGGTGTGGATAGTAGCTTTGCAAGGTTGCTCTGTTTTGGGATCTAGATGTTTAAAAATAATCTTGGAGGAAATTTGAGAGATTTCAAAAACAAATTTTATCAAAGTAGCAATGAGTGGAAGCCAAAATTTCTTCCTCTACAATTTCAGTAGAATCAAGGGTGTTGTCGTTAGAGGAGGTATCCTAACATTTTGTGGTGTGAATACAAACAAAATATTGTATCAAGCAATACTTGAAACTTAAGAGAAGATCTGATACATTGAATCTATAAATGATATGCTCTAAAGAATGGAGAAATATGGGGGCATATTTTCCTTGAGTTGGATGGCAGCTAAGATGCAAAAATTATGTATAATGTAGACTCTAGAATGAATAGGGCAAGGAACTAGTATAACAATACATAAAATCCAGAGAAAATAGCTTCTTAAACTGAAACACCTAAAATGAAACATAATTTTAAGCTTTCACCATACCTTGACTTTGGGATTCTTGGATTTGAGGTATCTTCCCACACTGGAGACTATTCCTCGACTCCCAATTCCCACCACAAAGATATCTACTTGGCCAAGGGTGTCCTCTTAGATCTTTGGACCTGCTGTCTCAGAGTGGGTCTATAATCACACAACATTCAACCCATAATTATTAGACTACTATTGTGGGAGGCAAGTTTAACAGTTTTCAAATTAATGATATTTCTACATTATATATCATATAATGATAATAAGATACAATTGGATTTTGATTATGTTTGTTTCTTGTTGTAAATATTTTGGATTAAATTCTATGATTTTGTTTGGTTTTCTACAGTCTTTCATTTCTCTTTTCTAGCTTTCTATCTTTATGATGGATCATAAAGTTTGATTCTAAACATTGGTAACAAAATAATAGACATAAGTTCTATTTCATCTGCTACAATCTTTCATTTCCTTTTTCCAGCTATCTATTGTGATAATGGATAATAGAGTTTGATTCGACACATCGACAATAGAAAATATAGTGAAATCCAAAAGCATTTCTTGTTATAACCATAACTTTCAAAAGGATTTTCCCCAAATTCGTCACTGTGGACTATAAATAAAGAAATTTCGAATAAATATTAATGAGACTGTAGATAAAGGGACTTTCAAACTTTCAAGCCAGCAGATAGTTAAAAGCAAATATAATATTTCCAGACCAACTTGAACATTTGGAGAACTCTCGAACTATTGACGGCGGTACCACGAAAGAGATCCCTTCCAAATCCCTATATTTCCAAAAGTTGGCTCTACAGTATTGTCTGACACCCAAACAAAAAAGTATGTTCACAGATTAAAATGGAAAAAGAAGAAAATTCGCAGAAGCAAAATTTTATTTACAATCCATAGTGACGAATTTGGGGAAAACTTTAGAAGATGTATTCACAATAAAAGGGAAATAGATGTTTCGCTTATCTTCAAATACGATGGAATCAATCAGTCCCCAAATTAGACAAATTTAATAGAACCTTAAAAAATAGACTCCTTTAAAATAATTCTTAATTTTTTAAAGATAAATCTGTAAGATAGGTTTTAATTAATTATTTCTATATTATTAAATAACAATAAATATTTTTATTTAAAAACTGTTTGCAACAATAAATTTACAGTCTGTAGTGACGAATTTTTTTAATGGTGGTAACATTCACTATTTTAGTTGTCCCATAACATAAAAAGACAGTCCAGGAATGGTGTTAGGATATCATGAAGGATACTAGTATATCAGAGGGTAGAAATGGTGTTGTTATAAAGTATAAGAAGATAGATATAGTGGTGTACACACTCAAATGGTGCACTTCTCTAAGTCATTATATCCAAGGGAATCCATGAATAGGAAACCTTAAAAAGTGACCTATAGCTCTCTATGTATGGAGTTGCAAGATTATTTAAAATTTGCTCTCAGCTAGAGCTATTAAGCTAATGACCTTGCTAGTCAACCACACAATGAGAGATTCAAATGAAGACAAGGGCAAGAATGCCAATATCTCCAAGAATCACTATGAAATGCAAATGAAAACTAGATTAAGATGAATATGCAAGCTAGAAATGAGAGGTGAAAGCTAAGCTATGGAAATGAAAGTACAAGCTAAACTATGAAAGGAAAGATGCAAGTGTTACAAATCCTTCCTAGTTAAACTAGATGAGTTACTCTAAAGCTTGAAAGGAAATCTAAACTATGAAAGCATAAACATGAAGCTACTATGCATGAATGAAACTAAGAATGGAATGTAGATGCAAAAGCCAAGAATGCTCCAAATCTTCAAAAGCTCCAAAGTGACCTAGAAAACCTGCAGCATAACATTAGTATTCAAAAATGCATATGAAAATGAAGAAGAGAGCTCTTCTTTTATAGGAAATGAGAAAGAATGGACCATGGAGATTAAGAGGCAAAATATTTAATCAAGAGTGGAGCTTCAAAGAGGAGAAATCCATGTACACAAGTATCCTCCAATGAGAAAATAAGAGTTGACTTTTGTGTCCATATGAGACAAAAAGTGTTTTTTCCCTTTTTATAAAATAAGAATAATGCTTTATTTGTGCAACTTAGGATAAGAGGAAAGGTGGGGGATTTTTATTTATTAAAAGGGGAGGAAATATTCCTTTTAAATAAATAAAGACTTTAGGATAAAATGGTTAGCCCAAGGCAAATAATCGAAAATGATAAAATAGGACTTGATCAAGAAAATTGATATAATTGATAAAATGCTGATTTTGGAAAATATTGATTCAGGGATTTGATAAATTGCTGAATGGGGGCCCAAAGTCTAGGTGACCATTTTAGGGTGCATACATTTGCCCCTCTTTGACTAATGTGTGATCATTCTAGGAACACATGTGGTCAAAGAATGGAATTGAAATGTAAGATCGATTTGGGATCACAAAACAACTCAGATGTGTGTTTGACGGATGGGAACACATCAGGACAAGCATAAGCATAAGCTGATAGACAAGATCAACACCTTTGCTATTAAGTGATAATCAAGCCTAAAAATAAGAGATAAGAATCAAAAGACAAAACCAACACTGTTGCTGTTAAGTGATAGTCAAGTCTCAAAATAAAAATCTCAAGCTGAGTTGAATGATAAAGCTGAATCAAAGGTTAAAGTTGATAGGTACTGCCCCCTCGGAATCGAAATTGAAATCAGGTAGAGGAGAAATAGAAAATTGATAAACTTGATCAAGTCATTAGAAATCATGATCGAAGATGAAAAGATGATAGGATAACCATCAAGCAGTGAAGACATGCCTCGGTTTGACTGAAAAGATGAAGTCAAACCTCAGAGAGATGAAGCGAATGAAAATGAATGAAAGACTAGGAGTTTGATTGAGATGGGGGTGAAGAAATGAAGATGCACTAGTGAAGATCGAAGGATCAGGCCTCAAATGGTCAGCCAACTATGTAGAAAAGGGGAAAATTTGAAATGCAATTTTGACTATCAAAGTTAACTCAGATTTTGATTTTGAGTCCGAAAATGGATCCAGGACGTTGAAATTAGCTAGGGGTGCAATTTTCGCACAATTCTAAGGTATTTTGAAAATTAAGTCAAAAAGCCAAAATACTATAGACAAGAAGTGAAAGACATGATCGAGAAGAAGTAAAGGATGAGCACAGTTGACTAACAGGTCTATGAAAGATAAAAGGAGAGCTCTCTCCATATTCAAAGTGCAAAAACTAATCGAACATGAACCTAAGGATGCAAGCTACTATGAAAAGTGGTTGACTTGAAAGGTCACAATGCCCATAGACATCTAATAATCATCATCGAGCTTTATTGGTAGCATCATAAGATCATACAATACACACTAGTATGACTATGGGTATATGAATATGATCTATATCAGATAGAATGTGGAAATCCCACCTAGGCACCAAAGACATGTAGGTCAAGATGACTAGTGCAGTGAGATTACTTAAATTTGCTATAGCGAGATTATGCTGGCATTAGGACATAAGAAGGTCAAGATGGCTATAAGCATGCACTCACATAAAATAGTCAAGGATAATACCTTGTAGATCTTAGGTGTCAAGTGGAACATGCATAAATGCTAATGACAGTTAGGACCAACAAAATATACCCACAAGTAGAAAAAGCAATAAAACATGTCCTCATGCTCTCAGTCTTCTAGCTATGCATCATCAAAAACTTCTTAGGGAAAGAATAGTCATCAAAGAAATCATCATAGATAGCACACAAAAAAATAAAGTCAAACAAGTCTTAGCGAGTCAAGTGTTTAAGTGCATGTGTGTAGGTCATAGAGTCAAACTTTGAGTATCACATCTGCAAGTGACAAATACCATATCATGCTAGACTGTGGGTAAGATATTTGATAAGTGTTGAAAAACACTTGATACTAGGGTAGTGTTGAAGAACACAATTTGGGGTGGTGTTGAAAAACACTATTTACAAGATGTCCTAAAGACCAACGCATCCTAGAGACCAAAGCTAACACAGTTATGCTCCCTAGACAAAGACAAAGACCAATTCCAAACCAAGGCAACAAGGACAAGGCATGATGAAGAAAGGCTAAGTGTCAAGGACGCATGCTAAAAGACAAGGGTGTGAAGGCCTCAAGTAGCACCTGTTTCTAGGTTTTCACCAAGGCACTTTTTCTATTTTTTTAAATTTTTTGCATTTTTTAAATATTTTTTTAGGACTTTTTATTCTTTTTAGGATTTTTTCAGCATCATATATGAATGTTTTTTGGAATTTTTTTCAGGATCAATAAAAATATGTACAAAGGATGTCCCCAAATAGAATAGGCATCAAACTCCCAAGCAAGACCACATCGTGTAGTCCCAATGTCTAGCAAGGTGGAGGACAAGAGGGATTAGCAAGCTAGTGGAAGAGATGGAAAATGGGAGAATAAAGGAGAATGAAGGGAAGAAATCCTCAAAGGCAAACTCCTCAAGAGTACCCAAGCTAGGGAAAAATTGTCATGTAAAGCACATTTGGACAAGCAATGAAAGGCCAGCATAGGATAAGTCATAAAAGCGTAATGCAAAAGAAGGAAAGGATGCAGTCCCAAGGAGTAGACATGTCAAGAGGCTTCATAGCATCGTGTTTTACTCTTTTTTATTAGATCAAGACCAAAGGGGAAAAGGATAGTGAAAGGCTATAATGAATGGAGGAAAATAAATATGGAGGCTAAACATGAATGGAATGAAAGCAAGATCATCGTAAGATAGCTCACAAGATAGCCAAATGTTCGTGTATAGGTCAACATTGTCAAGATCAAAGAGAGAAGACAGAATGGATGAAATATGTAGAAGAACTATGCATGATGCCTGATTGCCAAGTTTTCATCACGATACTTATCTAAGGCATCACAAGGGAGTGGTTTTCACCATAAGATAAATTTATTTCTCTTTACTTTTGCTACCAAGGTGCCTGTTTCCAGGTTTCCACCAAGGCACATTTTCAATTTTTTCTTTTTGTTTTCTTTTTGAATTTTTCTATTTTTTTATTTTTTTTGGAAGAAGGCAAGATTTTTAGATAATGCTCCTTGAAAGGATAAACCATGATATGCCAAGGATTCAAAATGATATGCTCAAAGATGCTGATAGAGAAAGGAGGATGGAAGAGAAAAATGGAGGATAAGGTTTTATGTAAAGTGAGTGAGGCTGGAAGATAGGAGGAATAGGCAAATGAGGGAAAATGATAGAAGGTAGATGGATAAGGAACGAAAGGATTGTGAAAGGGTAGATGGAAAGGAAGACAAGATCAACATCAACACACACCTTGAAGGGTGGCGAGAGAGTGGAGGAAATGTGAATGAAGGAATACGAGAAGGAATATGGTGAATGTTTAGCAGAGGTTGCAGTTTAGGTGCATCGAATGGAAGAATGTTTTTGGAAGAAGATGAGTCGGAAGCCTTTGGAAGCTTAAATGTCAACTTCACTTTTTGTTCAATATTAGACTCTTTCAAGAGAGATTTTGGAATCCATATAGCCTTAGGCTTTTCATTTCTTTTTGATGATTTAGAGAGAATATCTTCAATGATGGATTTTGGAACCCATACTTGTCTTGTAGTTTTCTTCTTAGATATCTCTTTTGACTTTATGTATCCATGTCGGTTAGAGGAGACATTGTGATCTTCTTTTTTTGATGGATTCTTGTATTGCTTCTTTTTCTTGTATTGAACATTCAAGTTACTTCCAAAAGACTTGGGACTTGTGGAAGGAGGATATGACTAGTTTCGATGGGTGAGTGGATGAAAAAGATTCAAGGGTATGCACCTATGTTGATCTTGAGGAAATATAGGAGATGGAGGGATGTAAAGACCCAAGATGGATGATGAATTAGGAGAGTTAGGAGGGGAAAGTGAAGGTACATAAGGGCCCAAGATGGAAGGAAGGCATGAAGCCCTTAGTATTGGTGGAGGAGTTCCAAGGATGGATGTGGAAGATAAAAAAATATAATCAATAAGTTCATCATCATCTATATGACAACCAGGGACATCAACATCTTTAGAGTGAGCACTAGGATTTGCAATAGGCTCATGAACATCTTGAATAGGAGCAACTTCTTTGATAGGATTGTTCAAAGCTTGCAAAGACTTAGGAAGAGTAGAAAGTGGAAGTGAACATGGAGTGGTAGAACAAGAAGATGGAATATTTTGATCTTGACAAGGAGCTTTGGATAGCATAAGCATATAATTTTTCTCTTGATTTTCAATAGGCTCAACATTGGAAGTAGTAGCTTGATCTTGCTTAGGAGAAGATTGAAGATATGGTGGAATGGATGAGAAAGGGTGTAGAGGATCAAAAGAACCACGAAATGGATGAGAGATGTCATGAAAAGGATTGGATGACATGGAGGGTTCTTGATCTTGATCTTTCTTTATGTCCTTTTCTTTACCATTTTTAGAGTCCTCTTGACATGGAGCCACTTCTAAGGACAAGGAAGCATGTTGGAATTGTATGGAAGACTTTGGAAGATATAGTGAAGGACTAGTTGAAGTAGCGTATAAAGGCTTAGGCTCTTTAGGTTTAGCATTATTGAAAGTATTTGCAGCCAAGTGAAGGTTAGCTTGAGTTTCTTTAAGAGGTAACCCTTGAGGATAACTATAGGGAACCACATGAAAAGTATTAGGATCTTTGTTGGATGAAGGATTTGTGAAAGATTTGGAAGACTCGGAAGCTTTAGGAAATGTATGGGTATTGGAGGAAGTAGGGGATGGAAGGGAACCATCACAAGACAAAGGTCCATCATTAACATAATCTTGTTTGAGAGTGTAATCTTTATTTTCAACATGAGAGTTCTTAGAGGAAGGATTCTTATAATATTTACATTTCAAATCAGTGCGGTACATTTTATATTCCTCAATAGAAGTAGATGGATCATCATCGAGGTATTTTTCATAGAACTCATCAAAGTCTTTTTCAAAATCAAAGTCATATGGATCACCATCATGATCTATCCAATGTGATGACCCATTTCCAGTAAGCACGAGCACACGATGAGGAGGACTCTTAGGAATAGAAGTTTCATAGGTATGACTATATGGTTCATCATCATAGCCATCATAATAGTCATCATAGTCATCAAAGGTGGGTGTGTCACTCTTCATAGAAGAGGTATCACAAGGATTACTATATTTCTCATATTGAGGAGTAAGACTCTTGGGAGAAGTAGAAGAGGAATGAGATTGTGAAGAAGAGGAAAGTGAAGACCTAGTGGAGGAAGAAGACTTGGATAATGAAGAATGTGAATAATGTCTAGAAGAATCATGGTGAGATTTGGAAGATGAAGAAGAATGAGAAGACTTAGATGATGAAGAATGTTTGGAAGAAGGAGGTCTTGATATGATCATGTCTATGATCCTATCCAAGGTGTCTGATTCAATCATCTTTTCTTTTCTTTTTGCTTTAAGTTTGTCAGCCATGAGATATCCAGAAGGACTATTGTTGGATTAAAATTCTTTGAATTGAGCAATGAGTGCGAGATCATCCATTCTCAAGAGAGGTTCCATAACAAGGTAGTTGAAACTCACAATTCCAGAAGAGGAGGAACAAAGCATGGAAGAAACAAATAGAAGAGACGAATATAAGAAGATAGACTAGATAATAAGAGGAAAGGAATCAAGAAGACATGAATAATTTAGGAAGAATCATGAAGAAAGAAGAGAAAGAATGAAAATGGAAGACTAGGAAGACATGCAAGAAGTGAAAGAAAGAAGAACAAGAGCCATTTTGTGCAAATTGATACCATTTGAGTTCATTTGGATATTGAGAAACATGTCACAGTACCTAAGATTTGAGATCTGGACTGACCAAGGAAGACTGGAAGTGACACAAATCAACTTTGGATTGCAAGCAACAGTGAGACAGCAAAATGACTCTGTGCGATAGTTTCCAGGCTAACAAAGCGATACAATTTATCAGGGTGATACTTCACAAGAAGTAGTGCGACAGAATCTAGGTAGGTAATGTGATAGTATCCAGGAAAGTAGTGCGATAGTCCTCCAGTGATGAACTATCACATGATATTTTCTAGGATAGGGAGCGATATTGTTCTAGTGTCATACAATTCTTGACCAGTGAGTGCTAAAAATCTCAATTTTAAGGGCAATTTGGTCCAAATTTTAGTTTGAGGGTTGGTTTTTTTCGATCTCAATCACAGTGATAGTAGTAAATTGACAAGTTTGCAAACAATAGGTGATCAAAAATGTCTTCAAACACTTGCGCAAGAGCAAAAGAAACCTTGCCAAGACAAGCAATTGTGATATCAAAATAAAAAATTCTAGGAGCACTACCGTGATGTTGAATATGCAAGAATGTTTACATAGGTATATCACAACGAGAACAATTCAAGCACTTTCTAGCCTAAAAAGACAACAGCTCAATACTTAACAACTTGGCCCACACTTGATGTTCCATTGCCTCACACAAAGTGGTTGCCCACAATAGATATTGGCTTTGTCGTGGAAGTGCCAATGACACAACCAAAGGAACACAGATGGTGAGTAATCTTGGGGTGATCTAGGTTATTCCACTTGGATCAATCCTTGCACCAAGAAGCTAAGTAGAAAAATAGGGTGGCTTTTATCTATGGTTCTTAATAAGAGCTTTCATTCATAATACCCCTCTTGCTCTCCAAAGGTACTCCTTACCTTGTGGCAAGTAATAGACCTCACGGCCACAAGAGTACCTTAAGCATTCTTGCCCAACATTTTCTTCATGGTCACAATCCCATAAGTACTCACATCAAGCGAAGACAAGTACTACGTCTACCAAGGTTTTGTGTCCTTGATAGCCTTGAGTTTATAGTGGGTTGGAATAGCCAGCAAAAGGCTTGTCCCCACTTGGGTCGTTCCTCTTGATTGCTCAAGAGCAGGCCCACTAAAGGATTCTAAAGATCTAAACAAAGAGTGGATCAACTTATGAGGTTCAAGGTTTTTGTTTCACCACAAGGGTGAAGAGCATACTCCCCTATCTCAAAGTTTTCTCCCAAACACACCAAGCAAATGTTCAATTACCCTCTTGCTTTCAAAATCCAAAGATGGGTCAAGATTTTCTAGTTCACCACAAGGGTGAAGAGCATACTTCTCCTACCACCCAAGAATTCCTACAACAAGATATTATGTTCCTATGAAATGAAACAACTAGTAATTGCCACACTTGAAAATGAAATAATCAACAAGCACTTGATTGGTTTTTATGCTTTGGAAAACCCTACAAAAACTATTAGTAGCCCTTGTGCATTTGAAGCTTTGACATGTGTTCTTTTAAGCAAATGATCAAGCAATGAGAGCACCTACAAGCACAACTTGTTAGCCCCACAAGGTTAGAAAAACCAAAATCCAAATGAAATCTGCAAATTAAATCTATCTAACCACAACAAACTAAACCAACAAGATAACTAGGTCCAAATTTGGCAAGAAAGAACCAAGAAAAAACTCACTGCCAGGTGCAGGCGACAGTACAGTCACCAAAAATATCACGCGACACTTTTCAGTATACCGGGGTGATAATATATTTCTGGGCGATACTTCGCTTTACTGCAGGCGACAAAATGTCTCAAATGGGGTGACAGAATGTCTCAAGCAGGGTGATACTTTTAACTAGTAAAGTATCATGTGACCACAGGCAAACTATCACACGATACTGGAAAACTATCACATGATAATCTGAGACTGAAAAACCCGAGAGCCGAAAATGAAGCTAAAAATTGATGAAAAATTTGACGGAAATGCAGAAAATTAAGGATAAAACAATAATGTTCTGCCCCATAGTGGGTGCCAAAAATGTACATACTCAAATGGTGCACTTCTCTAAGTCATTATATCCAAGGGAATCCATGAATAGGAAACCTTAGAAAGTGACCTAGAGCTCTCTATGTATGGAGTTGCAAGATTATTTAAAATTTGCTCTTAGCTAGAGCTATTAAGCTAATGACCTTGCTAGTCAACCACACAATGAGAGATTCAAATGAAAACAAGGGCAAGAATGCCAATATCTCCAAGAATCACTATGAAATGCAAATGAAAACTAGATTAAGATGAATATGCAATCTAGAAATGAGAGGTGCAAGCTAAGCTATGGAAATGAAAGTACAAGCTAAACTATGAAAGGAAAGATGCAAGTGTTACAAATCCCTCCTAGTTAAACTAGATGAGTTACTCTAAAGCTTGAAAGGAAATCTAAACTATGAAAGCATAAACATGAAGCTACTATGCATGAATGAAACTAAGAATGGAATGTAGATGCAAAAGCCAAGAATGCTCCAAATCTTCAAAAGCTCCAAAGTGACCTAGAAAACCTGTAGCATAACATTAGTATTCAAAAATGTATATGAAAATGAAGAAGAGAGCTCTTCTTTTATAGGAAATGAGAAAGAATGGACCATGGAGATTAAGAGGCAAAAGATTTAATCAAGGGTGGAGCTTCAAAAAGGAGCAATCCATGTGCACAAGTATCCTCCAATGAGAAAATAAGAGTTGACTTTTGTGTCCATATGAGACAAAAAGTGTTTTTTCCCTTTTTATAAAATAAGAATAATGCTTTATTTGTGCAACTTAGGATAAGAGGAAAGGTGGGGGATTTTTATTTATTAAAAGGGGAGGAAATATTCCTTTTAAATAAATAAAAACTTTAGGATAAAATGGTTAGCCCAAGGCAAATAATCGAAAATGATAAAATAGGACTTGATCAAGGAAATTGATATAATTGATAAAATTCTAATTTTGGAAAATATTGATTTAGGGATTTGATAAATTGCTGAATGGGGGCCCAAAGTCTAGGCGACCATTTTAGGGTGCATACAAGTGGTATAGATGAATGACAGTTATAGGACAATGAAAGACATTTCTGCTATAATACATATGCATTGATTTAAAGTTTTCCAAGGTATAAAAGTTGGCTATAAGATTAGTACCTACACTAACTGCCACTTTTGCGCTCATTGTCCCGTTTATCTTATTCGACCTTTTCAACACACTTTTATTACTTTCAATGGTACTTGTCTCTTCTGAAGAAGAAGTTGTGGGGTATCTACAAAATTCAAATCCACAAAGGCATAGGGTAAAAGCACAATAAACTATCACCCTTTTACAAAGGAAAAGGCTAACAAAATCAAAGTTGTTCAACTTCAATAGTATAAAAATGATATTTATGTTTGAAATTTTAAGATAATGTAAACTAATTAAATGTGATAAAATGGATGAATATTATGATTAATATTTTTAATAATTTTTTTGAATAAGAATTGATATTTTTTTTTAATTTTTAAAGACAATTTTTCAGTTGTTGAAAAATACTTAAAATTAGGGGTCTAGTTCCCACCAAAAAATTATATGTAAATAAATATTTTTTCCCTTAATTTCAAAATATGTCATAGATTACATATATAGCTAGTGCATGCAAAAATAAAAATTGGTTTGTGACCTATATTTTCTCTTTTATAACAATTCAAATTTCAACTCACTGAAATCGACAGTTTTCATCTCACAACATATTTTTCATACCAAATCCATCCCAATTAAAAAAAGAAATATATATTCTTGAAGAGGACTCTCTCCTTTAGTGCACCATATATTTTTCAAATTTATTTAATATGATTTACTATTTTTTTCTTTCGCCGAATCAACATCTCCTTGACTATTAAAAGACCTACTTACAATATTTTTTAATAACAATAAACTATGTGTAATTAAAACACTATAAAATCTTTATGAGGATATTATTGACTCTGATCTCTACAAAAGGGTTTTTTTTTTTTTTTTAAATATCATTAAAAAGATTAGGAGTTATTGAAACACCACTTTTCTTAAATAATTTTATTTTTATGGTAATTGGACCCAAAGTGGTATAAAAACATGCATTTAATAGATATTTCCAATTGGGAAAGTTAAAGAAACTATCTAGCTTATCTAGAATGAATCTAGCTAGACCATATGTTTGACCAAAATTAATTTTTAGTTAGAAATACTAAAATTTAGTTGTGCTAATAAGTTAGCCTAAAAGGTGACACTTGATTGTGCTTTTACCCCATAAGCATTTTATTGAAATAGAAGAAGCTTAGGACAATACTAGCACCTAAAGGTGCCTTCTAGGAGCATCTTGAGTGAAAAAATGACATAAATGAAGTTTTGACACCTCATTGCCATTATAATAATAGAAAAACCTTTACCTTGGTGGAGGTTGAGTTGCTACTCGAGAGAGCACAAAAAGTGGATCCTCAATGCATGCCTATGATGTTGGTGTTGGATTTGGTTCTAGCATAAACCCAACAGAATCTAGCTTCTCACCATGTGATTTACCTAATTGGTATAGAGTGTTACTAGATCATCAGGCATATATAAACACCTTAAGTGATGTAATATTCAAAAGGAAAAAATATTCTTGCTATTATAATTTTTTACGTTCACCATGCATCTTTACTAAAATACATACAAAGCTCTCCAAAGCGAGAAAAAAAAAGAATAACTTCTAAGAATAAAAGTTCTGACCTTCAAAATTGCAACAGTTGCAGATTCTGGCATGTCAATGAAAAGCTCTGGGATTGTAAATGACTTAATGCTTAAATTCACTGCATAGTTGATTTGAAATTACAGTGTCAAAAGCTACTCCTTCCAAGAAAAGCTAACAAGTTTAGCTAAAGCATTATATTTTTCATGCATCATTGCCAGAGATTAGATATCATGCATGCATCCTAAAAAAGGTAGCCAAACCTTTTGGAGATTAATTTAATTTAATGAAAGAAATAATTATGTGCAAGAGTCTAACCATGTGAGCCACTTGCTTTTCTTGGATGAATGTTTTGAAGAACCTACAGATATTTTTGGTGACGATGCCACACTTGAAGATTTTGCTGAAAATCAAACACAAAATCTCAGCTACAAGGTAATAAAAAGGATGACTAAAGAGAACTAGCTACGAGGAAGGGTGAAAGCATCATGCAATGATGACAATGATGACAAGTGAAAAAAAGATTAATATTGATTTTATAAATAGATTTGACAATGAAAAAGCATATTTACCTCGACAAATCTTTGAAGCACAAACAAGAGGTTCACCATCTACTCCATTGCTATTTGGACAAGTTGCACTTGCAGTGCTTGCATACAAATCTGAGACATAAGAAAATGTTTCTTTAGCTAGCCTCTTCCTTTTGTAAGGTGAACACCTTGGTGTCCTTTTCCATGTGAAGCCTTCTCTAGAATCAAAAGATCCACCTTTTGACAAATAACCAATTATAATGAGCATTGTAGCAAAATGAAACAAATCAAATTGTTTATTATTGCAAGTGATCCCTGGCAATTCTCTCAATTATGTCGAATTGATTAAACTTTTTAAATATTATTGATGATTTAAAATGTAAATTCAATAATTTTATGTTTCATCTACAATGTAAATAGACAAATTATAGAAGATGTAATTTTCACATAGCCTGAAAGATTAAGACAATTATTATTTTAGAAAGACCCCAAATAAGTAATAGATAGGAAATAAAACCTTTTAGTGGCAACTGAATTATCTCACTATGGTCTACCACCTCATATTGAAGTCAGTTTGTAGGAAAATACTATGCGAAGGCAAACATAGCAATAGAAAAAAATACCAAAAGTGACAGAGTAAAAAATTACCTGTATTGGACATAATTTCAGAGTGCTTGCGCTTTCTGGAAGAAGCTAAAACTACTTTCCTGAATTTTGACAATGATCCTCTAAGTTTAGCTCCCCTGAAATATGTGTTTTTGAACATTTTTTTGGTATTTCTAGATGGAGTGGTACATCCAAAAGAATCTTTTATTAGTCATAATATACAACTTGAGAAAACACACATCACACCTACCAAGAAGAATTTCAACATGAACTGGGTATATGAGATTTTATAACAAGAGGCTCATGAAAAGAGAATGAGAACAAAGAAAAATTTGTATTGTGTAAAACAGTCAGCTATAGAAGAGTGATCATTTCTCTTGTGACATGGTGATTACGTGATGTCGTAGTGGTTGCTAGCGAAAATGGAATTGGAAGAACCTAACTCGCATACCCACTAAGCCCAACCATAAGCTTTAGGTACATAAAAAATCCAACATAGCTCTTTATCAAAAGGGTTTGCAAGTATTAAATTTATGTCTGAAATTTCATTGATCTAGGTGATATATTTGTAAGGAAACTCAGGTGCAGAAATAGCTTCCTACGCTAATCTCTATAGGAGAGTATTGTGTAAATTCTTATAAATCCTTACAATTTCAGATTCATTAACTACTTTAACAAAGATATTGCAACCACATACCATACATACAGAAAAAATAGAGAATGACACAACGATTTACCCTGGGGAAAACCTTTCAGTAAAAAACCCCAGCACTCCAAAACCTGCACAATGTATTATCTTCAACACAAAGATTACAATACACTTGCAATGCAAGTTCTTTCAGGAAATGAGAGACAAAGCCAACAAGACTTAAATTTTTTTGTTATATCTCTCCCATAGGAGCAGCATCATATATATAGACTCCTCTAGACCCAAAAATAGGCACAACCACCAAGACCCATGCACAAAGCCACATGTACACAATTGTTACATGCAATCCCAAGAATAGGCGTCCATCCCTAGAATAGACTATGATAGCTTGTCATAGAATCCACCAAAAATAATGGTCACAAGAGAAGTGTAAGAGAATCTGTCATACCAACCTATTTTTGGCATATTCTCTTACACACACCAACCACTTCTTCTTGGGTGCCCAAATAGGCCCAAGTCATAAGATGCTCTTACACCTGTCATAGCACATTCCT
Organism: Chamaecyparis obtusa; assembly: GCA_027943335.1. Classification (NCBI taxonomy): domain Eukaryota; kingdom Viridiplantae; phylum Streptophyta; class Pinopsida; order Cupressales; family Cupressaceae; genus Chamaecyparis; species Chamaecyparis obtusa. The sequence goes on along the minus strand of BSBK01004152.1, from coordinate 3,343,584 downwards.
TAAATAGTTCTTACATGTCATAGGAATCTGTCATGACCATTTCAGTCATGATCTCCTTACGCACAAGATGCCGACACATCAAGTGGAGTGACACATCAACATGCCAACTAGACATGTACACTCACACTTAATTACATTATTTGCAAAAAATACATTTACAAAACAAATAATAAGAATAAGAATTATCCAAGGTTGAGACACCTTATTCCTAACATTCTCCCACTTGTCGAACACCTTGTAAGAGCAACGGGAACATAGCAGGAACTTTAATCGCTATAGGCCAAAAGGCCCATAGACTCTGAACACCATTTGAACTTCTCAGTGCCCACTAGTTTCGTTAATGCATCTGCAACATTCTTCACAGTATCTACCTTCTCCAAATTTACCTTTCCATCTTCCACCATATCTCTCACAAAGTGAAACTGCACATCAATGTGCTTCGTTCTGGCATGGAAAGTTGGATTCTTTGCAAGGCAAATAGCGCTCTGATTGTCACACAAAATAGTAATTTGTTCTACATCAACACCAACATCAGAACACAATCTTCTAAGCCAAATGGCTTCTTTACAAGCATGAGTAGCAGCCATGTACTCAGCTTTTGTAGTGGACAAAGCAACCACAGGTTGTCGCTTACTCATCCAACTAATGGCACCACCAAACATAGTGAACACATAAGCACTGGTGGATCTCCTGCTATCAATATCACCTACCCAATCTGAATCCACAAACCCATGAATACACACTGAATGTGGAGATCTAGAAGAGTTACCATGATAACATATGGAGTAATCTGATGTACCCCTCAAATATCTGAATACTCGCTTAACTGCATCCCAATGTACCCATCCAGGATTAGCAATAAATTGACTCAGGACTCCCACTACTTGGGCAATGTCTGGTCTAATACAGACCATAGCATACATAAGACTGCCAATTGCACTAGCATAAGGTACTCTACTCATGTCCTCCACCTCACTAGGAGATTTTGGACAATCATCTACAGATAACTTTGTCCCCATAGAAATAGGAACACATAGTGGTCTACAATTTGCCATGCTAAACCTGTCCAACACAGACTTCACATACTTACTCTGACTCAACCAAAGTTTTCTGTTAGACCTGTCTCTACTGATTTCCATACCCAAGATGTACCTAGCTGCCCCAAGATCTTTCATCTCAAATTGTGCTGACAACTGAGATTTAAAATCATAAATCATACCCTTACCCTTCCCAAACAGCAACATATCATCAACATATAATGCAACAATAAGAAGGCGATCATTTTCAACTCTGAAATAAACACAATGATCTGATTTTGATCTTACAAATCCAATTGACAACACAAAGGCATCAAACTTAAGGTACCACATCCTAGGAGATTGCTTCAAACCATATAGAGATTTCTTTAATCTGCAAACTAAGGATTCTTTACCTTTAACAATGTAGTGCTCAGGCTGTGACATATAAATCTCTTCCTCCAAATCCCCATGAAGGAAAGTTTTCTTCACATCCATCTGTTCTATCTCTAAATCATATGATGCAGCAAGAGATAACAGAAATCTAATGGATGTCAACTTTGCAATAGGAGAGAATATTTCACCATAATCTATTCCCTCTACCTATGAATACCCCTTTGCAACCAATCTAGCTTTATACTTTTCAACATTGCCATCTGCACAGAATTTCTTCTTGAACACCCATTTAAAGCCAACATATTTTCTCCCTTTAGGCAAAGGTACAAGGTCCCAAGTTTTGTTTTTCTCCAATGAAGCCATCTCATCATCCATAGCCTCAATCTAGGAACCTGCATCTTCCATGCCCAAAGCCTCTTTCACAAATCTAGGCTCATCAGTGTTAGTAATCAAAGCAAAGGCACAACTAGAATCTAACATAGAATAACCAAACCTTTCTGGTTGCTTTCTTTCTCTCATGGATCTCCTCAAGGGCTGAGGTTGAGGTTGTTCTTCCTCTTCTTCTGAACTATCAGAGCTGCTAGAGCTCTCCTCATCATTAGACCCGACATGGTCTCTCTGTTCAGTATTCTCAGGGGTAGGAGGCAACTGAACAACATCTTTTTCCTTTTCTTTTTCATCTGGTTGTAGCACAATAGGAGAAGATGTTAGCTCTCTAAAAATAACATTTCTACTATACAACACCTTACTAGTCACAGGATCCCAAAGCTTGTATCCTTTCACACCAGCACTGTATCCGATGAAAATACATTTAATAGCTTTGTTTTCCAACTTAGATCTTTTCTCCTTTGGAACATGTGCATAAGCTTCACAACCAAAAACATGAAGATGTCTAATTGAAGGCTTCTTACCAGACCACACCTCCGTGGGTGTCTTACCAACAAGGGCTGATGTAGGAGATCTGTTAACCAGATAGCAAGCAGTGGCCACAGCTTCGGCCCAAAACCTTTGTTCTAAACCAGCTCCACTAAGCATACTCCTAGCCTTCTCCATCAGTGTCCTATTCATTCTCTCTGCAACTCCATTTTGCTGTGGGGTATAAGGAGTTTTCTTATGCCTCTCGATACCTTATTCTTTACAGAACTGTTCAAACTCTGCTAAGAAAAACTCACCACCATTGTCAGTTCTCACACACTTAATCTTCTTACTAGTCTGATTCTCTACAAAAGCTTTAAATTCCTTGAACCGACTAAAGACTTGTGTCTTACTTTTAAGGAAATAAATCCATGTCCTTCTACTATAATCATCTATGAAAGATACAAAAAATACAGACTTGGAGATTGAAGGAACTTTTATGAATAAGATCCAAAACATCAAAAGATTTGTGAGAACTAGAGTAAAACTAAACATGATTTTGCTTACCATAGACACAGTGTTCATAGTAGTCAAAATCAAGATTGCAATCATTTAACCCCTCAATGAGATTTTTATTTTTCAGGGTTCTGAGACCCTTTTCACCAATGTGGCCAAATCTCATATGCCACAACATTGTCTTTTCTGCAGGAAGCTTACCTTCCAAAGTATTTGCACTACCATCGGAACCAATAGCCGCAGACTTCTTCACTACTTGTTCAGATGGTGAGGATGAAGAACTATTACATAGAGGAATACATGCATCTCATTGAAATAAGGTACCTCTCCTAGTACCCCTTGCAAGCACTATCGATCCTCTCATCATCTTGCATCCTTCTTTCGAAAAAACAACTTGCACACCTACATCATTCAACATACTTACAGATAATAGGTTTCATGCCAAACCTAGAATGTGCATAACTCCGTTGATTCCCTTTACTCATCCATCAGGAAATTTGATAGTGACCCTTCCACGTCCAACTATCTTTAGGTGAGAATCATCACCCAAGTACACCTTTCCACCATCGAACTCTTCATATTTTGAGAACCAATTTTGATGAGAGGTCATGTGAAAAGATGCACCCAAGTCAACCAACCACACATCATCAGATGCATGGGCTACCAAAGCTGCGATGAATGCATCGCCATCTTCTTGAGATCTTTCTGAAGCTGAATCTGAACCTTTCTTCTTCTTCTTCGGCTCTTTGCAGTCTTTACGGAAGTGCCCAGATTTATCACAGTTCCAACATTTTGCCTTGGACTTATTGGAAGTCTTTGACTTCCCACGAGATTTGGATCTACCCTTATTGTCAGACTTATTGTCATTTTTCTTCCCTCTTTCAGTGGATCTCCCACGAACAGCAAGGGCTTCTTTTTCTGAAACGGAAGCCTTTCTCCGCATCTCCTCTGATAGCAGCAAAGACACCACATCATCCATTTTGAAGGTGACTAAAGTGCTTCTGAGAGCCATCATAAGATGGTCCCATGAATCCGGTAAAGAACACAAAAGTGTGTAGCAACGATCCTCCTCTTCTAACTTGACACTAGCTGATGTCAATTGTGCAGCCAGCAGATTAAATGCATTTAAATGATCCGTTAAGGATCCACCTTCCTCCATTCGCAGAGAGTACAAATTCTTCCTTAGGAACAACTTGTTCACTAGAGATTTGGCCTGATACACAGCCGCAAGTCTTTCCCACAAACTATTTGCAATTTTCTCATCTAGAACATTCAGAAGGACTGCATCGGTTAAACAGAGTCTTATGAGACCCTTAACTTTACGGTCTTTGATATCCCAATCTACTTGAGCTATAGTTGCTAGTCTTGTAGCACTTTAAGTTGCTTCCCATAGGTCATGATCTTCCAACATGTCTTCCATCTTGAGTTTCCACAACTCAAAATTAGTGCCATTAAATTTCTCCACCTCCATTCTTCCATATGATGAACTTGCCATCTCAATCTACAAATAAGATTCAGAATGCTCTGCAAAAAAACTCCCACTCAAACTTGAGATCAGCTCAAAAAACCCTACCCAACAACTAGGATCAAAATTTGATCAAGCTCTGATACCACTTGTAAGGAAACTCAGGTGCGGAAATAGCTTCCTACGCTAATCTCTATAGGAGAGTATTGTGCAAATTCTTATAAATCCTTACAATTTCAGATTCGTTAACTACTTTAACAAAGATATTGCAACCACATACCATACATACAGAAAAAATAGAGAATGACACAATGATATACCCTGGGGAAAACCTTTCGGTAAAAAACCCCAGCACTCCAAAACCTGCACAATATATTATCTTCAACGCAAAGATTACAATACACTTGCAATGCAAGTTCTTTCAGGAAATGAGAGACAAAGCCAACAAGACTTAAATTTTTTTGTTATATCTCTCCCATAGGAGTAGCATCATATATATAGACTCCTCTGGACCCAAAAATAGGTACAACCACCAAGAACCATGCACAAAGCCACATGTACATAGTTGTTACATGCAATCCCAAGAATAGGCATCCATCCCTAGAATAGACTATGATAGCTTGTCATAGAATCCGCCAAAAATAACGGTCACAAGAGAAGTGTAAGAGAACCTGTCATACCAACCTATTTTTGGCATATTCTCTTACACACACCAACCACTTCTTCTTGGGTGCCCAAATAGGCCCAAGTCATAAGATGCTCTTACACCTGTCATAGCACATTCCTTAAATAGTTCTTACATGTCATAGGAATCCATCATGACCATTTTAGTCATGATTTCCTTATGCACAAGATGCCAACACATCAAGTGGAGTGACACATCAACATGCCAACTAGACATGTACACTCACACTTAATTACATTATTTGCAAAAAATACATTTACAAAACAAATAATAAGAATAGGAATTATCCAAGGTTGAGACACCTTATTCCTAACAATATTTTCCCTATTAACAATAGATTTAACATTTTCCATAATGTGACAAGTCCTAAACATTTGGCTGGGAATCTTGAATCCAATTAAAGTTCTATATTCATTATAAAATTTTAGGGGGACACTTCTTTGGGTTTTTAAAATATTTTACCCCTTAGCCCCTCAAAATTAGTGGTCAAAGCATGGTCAAAGGAGCTAAAGTGATTGAAGTTTAAGTTCTTTATTTATTCTAAAGGTTTTCCTTTTCTAACATCTAAGCGGTTCCCTCCTAGATAACAATCTAGTCAGAATTGGCCTTTGGTTTCCTATAGAGCTGGAGTAAAATAAGTAGACTTGCTCTCTATTGTGGTGTATTGGAGCATAATGATGGCCTTCATAGTTTCATTTTCACATTTGACTTTCTGTGCAGCCCCTTATGTCCATCATCCCTCCTTAAAGCCTTGTTAGTGGGGCTTCCTCTTCTCTATGAGGATTGTCTCCCTTTTTGCTGCAAGCTAACTTGTGGCAATGACACTTTTAATCAACTGACTAGGATTCAAGTCTTATGCTCACAAATGGATAAAATTTTATTTTGTAGCACATATAAAGCCAAAATTGGTCACTGACTCAATGTCAATTGTGAAACACCAAGTAACCAAATCTACCACATAATAGCAGACATGTTAATAGTTACATCAGTAGTGGTAGCCACATGAGTAACAGTCCTAAAAAAGAAAGCATTTTGAAACCCCTTCTTTTCCCTCTAGAAATTTCATACCCTACACATCAGTGTAGATATTATCAGCTCAATTAGCATTATGAACAAAAGTATCAATAGATTCTAACTTCAATCTGAACTCTCAAGGCTTTTTGGGTTTACAAAATTCTAAACCCCAAGGACAAAGCTGAGTTGAAGATTAGAGTAAGGAAATAGAGGGAAAGAATCCACCAAATCATTAAGCTTACTATGATAGATTTAAATATCATTGGATTAAAAATAGTGATCCAGCCAAACTATGGTACAACTGTTAAAGAATTTGTTTGGTAATAGCAACACTTCTCAAACCAATCATTGAAACTTTCATGTGTGTTATTTCTCTATTGATAAGCCCAATTTTAGGACTCCATGTAAAAATTAAAAAAATGCCTATTACTTATCGGGCACATGCATTTAGATTAACTGAGAAATCACAAGCTAGGAATCAAGGCTCTGGTTAGGATTATTCTTCAATGAAGCCAAATAATGATGATCAAGAATGCAAAAATCATATTTGAGATCTAAAGGAGCATTTTATGCAAACTAATATAGAAAAAATAATGCTCAATCACAAAATACCTTATGTGCCTCTTTTCATTATAGAACATTTCCTGAATGGCTAGTCAACTTAGGAAGTAGTTGTCACATGAATAATGACAAGAGCATTCTCTCTAATTACTCCACTCTCCCATGAAGGAGAAAGGGATGCAATCAAGATGATTCTACCCTCACTCTATCTAGAAGCAGTGATGTTCAACTCAAGAGCTAGCTGTCACATGACTATTCATATAAGCATGCTCTCCAATTACTCCATAATCCCATCAAAGAGAAACTATTGAAAATTTTCAATGAGTGATAACTATACCCTAACTGTATTTAAAAGAAGTGATGTCTCCATTAACAAAGAAAGTTTCAAAGAACTGCCATACATACCAGATATGATTCTTAACCTTCTACTTGTCTACCACATCACTTTTTCCAATAATAAGGTTGAACTCTAGCGAAATAAGTGGACATGAAAGACATAGATAACAAATAAGAGACCTTTTATTTAAGGTATTATAATGAGATGGATCGAATGTGATTTTCCTGACAGCCTTGATCCATTATTCAAGATACAATACTTTGTGGCTACGGTAAAAAAGGTGTTAAGATATAAGTCCCCTTTTACATCATGTCATGTAGCGGACATTCTGAGTGCTTAAAATAACTATTTTAATGTGAGAAGCTCATTTGCTAAGAAACAAACAACAAACTAGTTTCCATAAATGCTCTTGAAGGTATTAGAACTATTGCAATTCATAAAAATTTTATTCAATAAACTATGCTGGGTGGTCTCCTTGATAATTTTTCATAATAAATGGAATTCTAAATTGACTACAACCATTATATCCAAGCAAGACACGTGTATTTGAAAAATTACCAGAATACAAATAAATTTTGCCAGCCTTGGATATGTTGGGGGAGACTCAAAAAATCTTCTAGATGACTAATCGAAAGTACTTTGAAGCACATCATCTGATCAGAAAAGGAAATCATAGTGGGGAAGTTAATATCCAAGTCTAGGAAGTGGGCCACAGACTCCAAAAAAATCAAGATTGTTGGGGCCATCTACTAGAAAGAGCAGTGCTTGTAGGAAAAAAAATATGAAACCCTACGAGAGTAGAAAATTAATTAAAATGAGACAAATGTGATGGTTTGAATGCCAATTTTTAAACTTTTCCAAGTTTAAAGTATGGGCCAACACCACCCAGTCTAAAATAATTCTATAAACTCTCAACAACACCCTCCAAATTTTTTTGGGAAGCCTCCTTCTATGAGATCTCAATCTAAGAGCTCACCGCTTGTATTCTTCCATGTTTGTTGGGAGCATAACTAGCCTTAACCTCCATATTTTGGGGATAGAAAATAAGGGGCTGAATCTAATCCAATTGATATATAATTATTTTCTTAATTTGAAAAAGAAGTGCTTAAATAGTAGACATATGATTTCCAGAGTCTGTGATGTTATAGTGCATAGATTCTAGTATTAACTGTATGAGCTTATTTGTTCAACATTTCCAATTGAGTTCTATTATTCATCATCTTGGAAGAAGAGAACAAAACAACACTAAAGAAAAAAAAAGATAAATGCTTAAATAGTTAAAAGTTTGTACCTACATAGTCTTCGAGAATGCCAAGTGCCTCTGGCATGTCAAAAAATTTAATAAGCTCACAAGGTTTTGTTGCATCCCATGTTTCCAATTATGCAAGTTGCTCATAATGTTTTCAAATTAGATCAGCATGTTCAATGTGCAGCCCCTTCCCTAGAATCACAAAATATTTATTGTATTATGATTTGGTAACATTTAACTACACAAACTTGCATGATATACACAATCTTTAATGGAATGACAAACTACAATATGAATTGAGAGGCTAGTTTGAATGAGTTAAAATTAGAAATTATATCAAGATCTACAAAAACTAGAACTTACCTACAGTAAAACATGAGATCATGGAAGAAGAGAGGTGATTGGTCTCTCTACATCCTAGAAGTATGAATAAATTCACAAATGGTGCATATAAAACAAATCCAGGGATAAATGATTAAAATAAAATTCACTTTTTACCTGAGAATCTTACCATGACAAACCAACCAAATAAAGACCTTGAATATAGGCAAAGTTGTAGAGGACTAGATACTCATCCATGGAAAAGAATCAAGGATGCCATCAACGGAGTTAACCAATTTCTCACACCCAATCTTAATTATGTGAGTTTTATTTCCCTCATGGTTTCATCCCAAAGTATCCTTCTTAAGATTACAAATAGGCTTTAATTTTTGAAGTAGGTCATGCAAGGAAGCATCCTCATCAAGGCCAACCATGGACAAAAGGGTTTTCCATGTTCTAGAAAATCCAAGTTTCCTCCTCAACCCAATAGTCTTTAAGTTGAGAGAAAAATGCTAAGATAAGCTTGAATAACTTAGCAAGCCTAAATATAAGAAAATGAAGTCTCCATGAATCACCAATCATCCCAAAAATTAGTATTTCTCCCTTTGTAAATATTCCAAAAACCATATCTATAAATAAGGCATTTTGCCATCTTCATACTTTCCTAGATAACTAGATCTGTAGGGAGATTACTATGGGATAAGATTCAACTAGAGTCAAAACTAGATAAATACTTCTCTTAGAGATTAGACCAAATTGAGAGCTTGTTTGTTACAAAACCCCTCAACAATTATGCCATTAATGCCTTATTACAGAGACAGAGAAAAAGACAGAGCTAAGGTGTACTGGTATACATTTACAGCTATGTCTTGAGGAACTTAATATAGATTCATTTAAACTTAATGAAAAAGAACACAAACTTAAAGTACCTATGAACTTGTATAAGGGAATCTTCATCTCTAATCATGGGGAACATGACTATTCAACCTTCAAAAAAATATTCAAAGGAATCTCGAATGGTTGACATTTTATGCCTTCCACAATAAGGTTCCAGGAAATGACATGTAAACCAGATATTTGAAACCACTATCTGTTAGAATAACTGAGAGGGGGGTGAATCAATTATCCAATGTCCCAAAACAAAATATATAATTCAAAATAACTTCTCTAATTTCTGCTCATCGGTAAATAATAAAACTTTCACTGTCTGTGCTTTTACTGATTACCAGTCAAATACTATAATAGTTTAGCGATCAAATCTAACATGTAAAGAATGATAACAAACAAATATCACAATCAACACATAACACAAGAGATTTAACATGGAAACCTTGTAAAGGGAAAAACCACCTGGGACTGGCAACCCAAAATTGTTCACTCTTCTAGAGTGAGGTCGGTTAAGACCCAACCATGTTAAAGGTTTACAAACACACTGTCAAATGTGACCTTGTTAGAGGATTTTAGACTAGAAGTTATCATCCAACCAGCATTCACTATGGGGTTGACAGGATAACAATGTTCATTCTATGAATGATACATCATAAGACTTTTAGAGTCCACTCGGTTAAGAGATTTTGACTATATACAATGGTTAAATATGTAACAGTCAATGACCTACCTTAATACAACTTCAATTGCAGATTACAGATCAATATTTAGTCCATACAAATCCTCCTGATCAATATTTCACTTCAGATTCAATACTGTATCAACTTACTGTCTGTCGCTAATTGATCTCAGTAGCTTGGTAATTGTTCTACAGCTCGGTTCTTACTAACTAGTATGATCAGAATGCATGAAAACCTTGTTCATGCGATATTCTTGTAGTTTCTACTTCTTTCGGCATCCTTCATAAAGAAATTATGTTCTCTTATATAGATGAGTAAATCATTTTCTTCTCCACCATCATATTTTTCTGCTTAACCACATTCATAGATTTTGCCACTCCAAACTTTCTTGGTACTTGTGTCAATAACACATTTTATTCTCATCCTTTAGATCTTTCCTGAATTTCATCAGTTGTCGATCTGTGTAACAAACATTATCTATTACCTTGATGTTATACTCTTGCTAGCTCATCAATCTTATTGGCTAAACTAATCATTTAATTCATTCTGTTTTGCTTGGTTAACAAAGAAATGTGATGGTGAACACTACTCAGTTAATACTATGATCGGTATACACTACACTCTGTCGGTGTATACTAGAAATGCTTCATTTACCGACAACATTATTTTGTGTCTTTCAACTCTATACTTCATCATAGATGAATGCAAGATAATAAAGTCAATACCATCAAGTCATAGACTCATCAACAAGTTACTCAATGTGTTCCTTATCCTCATCTGTCATGTACATCTCTCCTCATGTAGATTTCTCTTTTCTTCATCTTTTTCACCTTTCTTCAAATGTCTCGATATAGTAACTTACAAGATAAGTGTTGTCAAACTAGTTGACATCAATGACAACATAATACTGATTTAATCATATTACATATCTAATCAACAACTCCTAAGTGAGATTCTTCAATCAGATTCCAAATCAGTTGTAATTCAACAATCTCTCCTTTTGGCATTGATGTCAACTCAAGTAATATGAAATGTACCATACACATACCAAACATATATTCTACAACTTTGTGAAAAAAATGTTGTAAGTCAAATATACTTAATATGTTTAATCACTACGTTACTAAATAGCATTAGATAATACAACTTTACTATTCTGTAGTTGTGATCTTTTCAGTTCTCCTGTTCCTGCTTCTATTCTCTATAACTGATCTTCAATACTCTATCTCATTCAGATTATCTCTCCCTTAGATAATTCTCATTGGTGCTTGATCCTTTTCATAGCTTTTTCCTTTTCATATTATTTATCTCTCCCTTTGATAACAATGCCAAAGAAACGAATAAACAAACAATTATCTTTTCCTCTATATCTTTGAATACTGATATTCCAATCGGTTCAAGTTCTCAAACTTAATCACAACCTTGAACATGATTCAAAGTGTGAACTATGCTGCATCAACATGAATGATCTTCTAATAAAAGTAGGCTGATGCAACAACTAGATCACCTTAGTGACCGATAGATAGGGGACGGACCCCAAGTCTAGTTCTCAAGTATTCAAATGTGTCCTTTGGTAGGGGTTTTGTAAAAATATCTGCAAGTTGTTCTTTAGATGTAACAAATTATAACTTCACTTGCTTCTCTTACACTTGTTCTCTTAAGTAATGATACTTAATAGATATATGCTTTGTCTTAGAGTGCAACACAGGATTCTTTGAAATATTAATAGCACTAGTGTTGTCACAATATATAATCACCGGGTCAGTGATTACCTCATTCATTCCTTCCAACACTTGTTTGATATAAGCAATGTTTGAATAGTTTGTAGTAGTAGAAACATACTCTGCTTCAGCTGTAGACTGAGAAATACAAGCCTACTTTTTACTTGTCCATGTTACAAGTCTTTCTCCAAAGAAAAATGCTCCTCTGGTGGTGCTATTTCTATCATCCACATTTCCAGGCCAATCAGCATCGGTGTAAAATTTTAGTTCAAATTTCCCTTCCTTAGGATACCATAATCCATAATTCTCTATTTTCTTCAAGTATCTTAAGATCCTTTTTGTAGCTATCATGTGTGATTCTCTAGGATTAGCAAAAAATCTTGCAACAATTCCCATAGCATGTGCTATATTTGGTCTACTGTGAACTACGTACATTAATTTACCAATCATGGATCGGTAAAGTGTCTGGTTTACCTCTGTAGTTTCATCCTCCTTTGTCAATTTTCATCCAGTAGCCATCGGTGTTCCAACAGGTTTAGCATCTTCCATGCCAAATGTCTTCAGTACTTCCTTTATGTATTTAGATTTTGTGATGAATATTCCATCACTCTGTTGAATCACTTGTAGTCCAAGAAAGAACTTAATCTCTCCAAACATAGACATTTCAAATTCCTTTTGCATTTCATTAGAAAATGCCTTGCAGATAAGATCTGAGCCTCCAAAGATAATATCATCAACAAATATTTCAGCAATGATAATAGTATCATCGGTATCACCTTTCACATACAGATTGTTGTTTTCACTTGTTCTAACAAATCCAATACTTAACAAGTAAGTATGTAGTCTTTCATACCATGCTCTTGATGCTTTCTTCAATCCATATAAAGCTTTATGTAATCTACATACCATGTCTTTATTGTTGAGATCAACAAATCCTTTGGGTTGTTCAATGTAGACCTCTTCTTCAAGTATACCATTCAAAAATGCTGACTTCACATCCATTTGATAGACCTTGAATTTCTTGTGTGCAGCATATGCAAGTAGCATTCTAACTCCTTCCAATCTATCAATAGGTTCAAATGTTTCACCATAGTCAATTCCTTCTTCCTGTGCATATCCCTTGCATACCAATCTAGCTTTATTTCTTGTGACTTCACCATTTTCATTCAATTTATTCCTGTATATCCACTTAGTATCAATAACATTTTTATCTTTTGGTTGGGGTACTAAGGACTAGGTTTTGTTCTTCTCTATTTTCTCAATTTCCTCCTTCATTGCATTAACCCATTCTTCATTCTCTAATGCAACTTTCACAGTTTTAGGTTCAAATTCACAAATTAAACATGTAGCTTGTCTTGTTTTGCTTCTAGTTTTCATTCCAGCATGTCTGTCTCCAATGATTTGTGTTTCGGGATGATGTCTTCTGACAAAACTAGCCAAAACTTGATTTCTCCTTTCTTGTTCATCCTACTCAGGGTCATTTCCTTGCTCGGTAGCTCCATCTTGTTCCTCAGATTGTGTTGCCTGTTGTCTTACATTGTTTCCATGCTGACTGGTTGTTACAGTTTGTGGTGTCGGTAGATACTCTGGATGTTCAATGTAAGTGAATCTACCAGTCTTTTGGTTCCTTTGTAATTTCCTCTATGTACTTGTCATCAAACTCATCAACATGAACATTAGTAATTTCAACTATCTTATTTGTAGCCTTATTCAAACATTTATATGCTTTACTTGTAGTGGAATATCCCAGAAATATTCCTTCATCTCCTTTAGAATCAAATTTTCCATTTCTCTCATCTTTCAAAATAAAGCATTTACTTCCAAAAATTCTAAAATAACTTACAATAGGTTTGTGTCCAAACCATAGTTCATAAGGTGTTTAGTTGGAGTCCTTCTTCAGTTGTACTCGGTTAAGAACATACACAATTGTACTGACAGCTTCCCTCCAATATGTCTGAGCAACATTCTTCTATATCATCAATGTTCTAGCACAGTCAATTATAGACATGTTCCTCCTTTCAATAATGCCATTTTGCTGAGGTGTCCTTGGTACAGATACCTATCTTTTGATTCCATGCTCATTATAAAAATTAGTAAATTCATCAGAGATAAATTCACCTCCTCTATTAGATCTTAAGCATTTTATTTCCTTTTCGGTTTCTTTCTCTGCCTTAGCTTTATACCACTTAAACATTTTGAAAGCTTCATATTTCTCTTTCAGGAACATAACAATCATCAGTCTAGTATAATCATCAACAAAAAGAATAAAATATCTATCACCAGAACAACTCTGAGTTCTCATAGGACCACATAGATCAATATGAACCAACTCAAGTATCTTCTTTGTTGAATAGTCTTTGCTTTTAAAACTAGACTTAGTCATCTTACCTTTCTGACATTCATGGCACATGGCATGATCAAGTTTTGTCAAGTTAGGCAATCCTCTAACTCTTTTCTTTCTACTAATCTTGATCATGTTGTCAAAGTTCACATGGCATAACCTTCTATGCCACAACCAAGCATCTTCATCCTTTATTAACAAACAAGAAGAATCATCCATATCAAGATAGAATAGATTAACTCTGGATTATGTACCAATTCTGACAAGTCTTCCTCCATCGTCATAGATCTTCACCTTTTTGCTCTCAAAAGCTAGTCGGTGGCCTGAATTATTCAGCTGAGCCACACTTAACAGAGTATAGTTCAGTCCATCTACCTAGTATGCATTTTCAAATTGTAATATGTCATTGATCATTAGTGAGCTTTTACCTCTTACCATACAAGGTGCATCATTTCCCATTCTCATAGATCCTCCATTATATTCAACAAGATGATCAAACTTCTCTACATCATCGGTCATATGATGTGTACAGCCACTGTCTATGATCCATGTATCATTTCTACTTACTTTAGAGATCAGTGCTATCTCTTCATGTTTCTCTTCCTCTTCTGAGCCATCTTTCATAGAAACAAATACAACTTCTATATCATCATCAGATTTAGATTTAGTTTCAATATCTTTGGCTATGTAACATACATTTTTTCCTTTTTCATCTCGGTTGTCTCTGTTGGTGTGTCGGTAGCCTCTATTGACTCTTCTCCCATAGCTTCCTTCAGATCAGTCTTTGGATCTATGATCATCTTTCTTTTGGGTGCATCTAGCAGTGATGTGACTAACTTCTTTACAATTAAATCATGCCAAAGGTAGCTTGCCTCTATACCTTCCTTTTCCTTTGGGCAATCTTCTAGCCATAAGTGCTTCAAGCTCATCAAGTTCATCATCGGTCTTGTCATCACTATCACAATTCTTACTATTCCTGCTAGACTTTCCAATCTTCAAAGAAGACATGAAAGCGGATTCAACAAAAGGAACAACACTGTTATCAAAGTTGTTTAATTCAAAGGTTGTAAGTTTACCAATCAGAGTGTCAAGAGTAAGGTTGGATGTAGCTCTTGTTTCATGAATTGCAGAAATCCTGATTGCATAAACTGGTAGCAAAGTTCTGAGAATCTTGCTTATCACTATTTAATCATCAATTACTCCATTAGATGCTCTAATAGCATGTACCACCTCTTTGAGTCAGTTTGAATATTGGACAATATTCTCACCTTCTTTCATTCTCATATCATCAAATCTGCCTCTTAGACTTTCAGCTCAAGCTCTTTTGACATCCAGATCTCCACTGTATAGTTATGTTAACTTATGCCACATTCCTTTGGTAGTCATGCATGTCTTGATATCTTCAAATTCAGTGTCGGTATAAGCAGCAACAAGTTCCATCATAGTAACATTGTGTTTATGCTTGTCCTTTAGTTGATTAAGAGTTAAGGGACCAATGGGCGGTTGTATGTAGCCATTCTCCATCAGATCTAGTGAAGAGTTCCCAATTCTAGATATGTGCAGCTTCATTCTACTTTTCCATACTGCAAAGTTCTCTTTGTTCAGTTTCGATACTTCCCTCTTATACATCTTGAGACCTTTATGCTTAAGTCCTTAAAACTCTGTTCCAAGCAACCACGGCTCTGATACCAATTGTTAGAATAACTGAGAGGGGGGTGAATCATTTATCCAGTGTCCCAAAACAAAATATATAATTCAAAACAACTTCTCTAATTTTTGCTCATTGGTAAACAATAAAACTTTCACTGTCTGTGCTTTTACCGATTACCAGTCACATACTATAATAGTTTACCTATCAAAGCTAACATGTAACATGTAAAGAATGATAACAAACAAATATCACAATCAACACATAACACAAGAGAATTAACATGGAAACCTTGTAAAGGGAAAAACCACCTGGGACCAGCAACCCAAAATTGTTCACTCTTCTGGAGTGAGGTCGGTTAAGACCCAACCATGTTAAAGGTTTACAAACACACTGTCAGGTGTGACCTTGTTAGAGGATTTTAGACTAGAAGTTATCATCCAACCAGCATTCACTATGGGGTTGATAAGATAACAATGTTCATTCTATGAATGATACATCATAAGACTTTAAGAGTCCACTCGGTTAAGAGATTTTGACTATATACAATGGTTAAATATGTAACAGTAAATGACCTACCTTAATACAACTTAAATTGCAGATTATAGATCAATATTTAGTCCATACAAATCCTTCTAATCAATATTTCACTTCAGATTCAATACTGTATCAACTTACTGTCCGTCGGTAATTGATCTCAGTAGCTCGGTAATTGTTCTGTAGCTCGGTTCTTACTAACCCGTATGATCAGAATGCATGAAAACCTTGTTCATGTGATATTCCTGCAGTTTCTACTTCTTCCAGCATCCTTCATAAATAAATTATGTTCTCTTATTAGACGAGTAAATCATTTTCTTCTCCACCATCAGATTTTTTCGCTTAACCACATTCATAGATTTTTCCAATTCAAACTTTCTCGGTACTTGTGTCAATAACACATTTGATTCTCATCCTTTAGATCTTTCCTGAATTTCGTTAGCTGTCGATCTGTGTAACAAACATTATCTGTTACCTTGATGTTATACTCTTGCCAGCTCATCAATCTTATCAACTAAACTAATCATTTAATTCATTTTGTTTCACTCAGTTAACAAATAAATGTGTCGGTGAACATTGCTTAGTTAATACTATGATCGGTATACACTACACTCCGTCGGTGTATACTAGAAATGCTTCATTTACCGACAACACTACTTTGTGTCTTTCATCTCTATACTTTATCATAGATGAATGAAACATAATAAAGTCAATATCATCAAGTCATAGACTCATCAACAAGTTACTCAATGTGTTCCTTATCCTCATCTATCATGTACATCTCTCCTCATGTAGATTTCTCTTTTCTTCATCTTTTTCACCTTTCTTCAAATGTCTCGGTATAGTAACTTACAAGATAAGTGTTGTCAAACTAGTTGACATCAATGAAAACATAATACTGATTTAATCATATTACATATCTAATCAACAACTCCTCAGTGATCTTGTAATCACAGATTCTTCAATCAAATTCCAAATCAGTTGTAGTTCAACACTGTCATGCCACACAAATAAATATAGTACTAAAATTACATGAGACAGCATCAAAAAATTTCAAATCACTGCCTTTGAACTTGTGCAAAAAAAAACAAAGAGCAGTGACCCATTAATATGTTTGACTTATTTTAAATTAAGAGTACTATGGGCAGTAATTCCTTAAAAAGCCTTCAGCTAAAAATAAATTAAGAATTGAGACAGTAATTAGGGATGGAAGGTTACATTCTTTCAAAGGGGATTAATGGTGAAAGGTTGTGACTACCTATCCCAAAAATTAAATGTATAACACTCCATGATCAGAATGATCTAAATGACATCCAAATTGTAGATGATCTTGAAGAAGAAAATATGTTTAACCTGGTTAAGAAACCTGATTTCTTTTGCCTTGCCTTTGGGGCCAAGGTGCCCAATGCAAAGTCCATTATGCTAGGGTGGATGGATACACCTCTAACATGGTTCAATAAGATTTAATTTCAATGGGTTGATGCTAATAAGCTTGTAAGATACCTTGGGATCCCATTTGCTATCAGCCCAAACCTGAAAAAGATGTGGTTATGCATTAAGAATAAAATTTACAAAAAACTTGTCGAATGGAACAAGCAATACCTCTCTCTTGGGGGAAGATTGAAAATATGTGAAAAAATTATGTCTGTGTATAGTTCATACTATGCTTCAGTCTGGCTCTTTAATAGTTATCAGGTAAATGATATTCAGAAGAAAATTAGATCTTTCATGTGCTATGATGGCAAAGGTAGGAGAAAGAAACATTCTGTCAAGTGGGAGTTGTGTAGTGGACAAGGGGCACGGGGGACTAAAGCTTGAAGACTTGAGGTTGCATGGCATTGCCCTCTTTGTTAAATGGATTAGGAAGGCTCTCCAGGGAGATGAGCCCTGAAATTTTTTGGTAAGGAATAATATCTTGCTGGTTCTGCCCAAACATGCCATGAAATGGAAAGATCTACCACTTAGTAACCTCCTCATTAGCAAGTATAGTATCTCCACTGCAGGTTCTGTAGTTTTTAATAGCCTATGGAAGGCTTGGGAATTGGTGAAACATAAGGTTATAAATTGTCATTTATCGCAAAACAATAACAAGACTATCCAAGGACATAGGTCCATTTGGTGGAACTTTGAGCATAAAAATAAGCCCCTCGCTCTTCTTCAGGGGTGTTTACCCAAGAGCTGGAACCATAAAGGTATTCAATTCTTCAATAATATTATTCATAATGGTCAGTTTATTAATTAGGCATCCCTCAGCCAGAAGCATGATTTGCCTCAGTCTAATTGGAGACCATTCTCCATTATGGGGGAAGCCTACAAGGGTTTCCAAATTCCTATCAACTACATTAATGATACTAATCAACATAAGGAGTTCAAATGGAATGATGTTTTTTTATTATGCAATATTAAAGCTAAACTTATTTATAAAGCACTTGCTAATAACACTAATATCTCTGATTACTTGAATACTAAATGGAATGTTAAGTTAGATGCTAAAAATTGGTAGAAATGTTTCAAAATGATCTTGTCCAATATTCTAGAGCCTAAAAAGGCATGTTTCAGATGGGCTTTAACCTTACAGCGCTAACCTTATAACCTAAAAAGTACTAACATTGATGTGTGCTCCATTTGCAGAAAACCAGAAACTATCAGGCATATATTTTTTGACTGCTTATTTGCAAAAGAGATTTGACATCTGTTCTGTGCAAAACTGAATATCTGAGACATTAATAATGAAACTAATTGGTATGAAATTCTTATTGGTTCTATTTACAATATTGATAAAATGTATAATAGTTTTTGGTTATCACTGACTGAGATTCTATCGTTTCAATGGAGAATAAGGAATGATGAGAAGTTTAGAGGGAAGCAAAGGGCACTTACTAAGTCACTTAAAAGACTCACCCTTTTCACTTCTGATGTGTAGGTAGTTGTGCCAATGAAGATGTCAAATGCTAAATTTATGAAGCTCCTTGGAGATAGAACGGTCAGAGTAAACAAAGAGGAAGTCAAGTATGGCCATACATGGTCATATAATCAGTTTGAAAATCCCACTTTTCATAACAAAATGATTGAATTCTAGAACAAATACAACAAGAGACTAGAGATTAATGAAGAGGAAGACACCGCCGCAAATAGTCAAATGCATGTTCACCCCTACAAATGTCTAAAACAGCACCACAAATAGTCATTCATGCATTTGAATTTATCGAGTGACAATTAATTATTATTTGCACAACATAAAAACTCATTCTAATGCAAACATCAAGTGGAATTCAAAGAATTTTGGTATTTGAAATTCAAAGCATTTTTGGCAATTGGTTGTCCAGTTTATCTATATGTGAAACTCAAGGAAGTTTATTTTATTGCTTCACCACAAGTGAAGTGGGGTGGGCAATCACCTATGGTGGTATTAGTCCATCTCTACAATGGTTGCAGTCATCTCACTACATTTATTTCAGTCATCTCACTATAGTTGTTGCAGTCTTTCAACAAGTGTCAAGGCAGTGTGCAAGTGTGTGGAATCTTGCAAAGTGAAGTAGGGTTTTGCAATAGCCCAAGAGGCAAAATAAACACTTGGTTGTCCAGTTGTCCACTAGTGGCATATATTTAACCATAGAAAGGCACGTTAGACATGTATGCAAAATATGTAAACATATACAAGGCATGCTAAGTGTTTGACACAATGCCTCAGATGCCTGGTTTGATAGACCGAAATTACTACAGTATTAAGGAAAAAATAGATATATATATATATATACATATACATATATATATATATATATATATATATATATATATATATATATATATATATATATATATATATATATATATATATATATAATGTCTTGACAAACTTTCAAGCAAATGCAACTGGCAGATGAAAAGACCGGCATAACCCTTACCGACATTATCTGCACTTAGGCCAAAACAAAAGCCTCAGAACAGGGTATCCACATTCATGAAAGAAAAATGGAAGGGCACCTTAATTGTTTGGTAGCACAGCCAACAAAACATCATCTACTACAAAAGAAAAAATTCACAGAATAAAAAAATTGCCATAGTTAACTGCCTATGAGTCTGGAAAAGTAAGGCTAGGGAGACAATGGGAGATTAGTTAAGGAAGAAGATGTCAACGCCACCATTATCATTGTGGGAAGTTTTTGAAGGAAAAGAAAACTTAAGAAATTAATAAATTAATATCAATACAAACACATATTCAAAATTCTAAGTATTAATTATTCAAACAATTGTCCATTGGTGATTCTAGGGCTTAAATTATAAAGTAAAACTATTTAATTTCAATAACTATTTCAATGCATGAGGTTCACAAGCATTCCATTGAAAGGAAATTTGATGGTGTCATGATTACTATTTCTGATATGGGTTTTGTGGAGGTTATTAGTACATGTAAAGGAGATGACAAGATGGATGCCAAGGAACGAGAAGTACAAGATTGTCAATGTTCAAATTCCACTATAGTGGATGATTGTCAAGTTAGCTCCAATCAATAATACTTGATAACCCTTCACAAGACATGTCTATAGTTCTGCCTTCTGACTCTAATGAAGTATTAAAAATAAATAATGAAAAGGCAAACAAAAATAGTTCAAGTCATGCTAAGGGAGCTCTTCCAGAGAAGGGAGCAAGATATCTATTTATTCACATAGGTTCTCAAGCTTCAGAACCGGGAAATAAAAATATCCAGAGAAGATCATAGATAGCAATTGTATTGGAAGAGGCCTCGAAGGATAGGCATGCTCAAGCAGATGTTGTTGAGGATAGTTTAAAATCATCTGCTTGTTCATTGAATTCATCAATTAATAATGGAGACTTCAAATCATAAAATCAAGAACATTCTCAGGAATTAAATAAGCACCATACAAGTAAAGCACTGGCAAAAGAAAAAGAAAATAAGATGCAGAAAGATGCATTGTCAAAGAAAAATAGTGAGCTTAAGGCTTCTAGAGTCATGTATGCTCACAAAAAGTTGCCAAACTCTCCATTGTTGAAAAATGGTTGTACATTGTAAGGTGAAAGCAAGGGAAAACTGTTATTGAGTTGCATTTGGGTGGATCAATGAGTGAAGGCACAAGCAATCCCAAGCTTGTTCCATTCATAAAGACATCAATGTTGGTGACCCCAGTTGTACAAAGTTATGTACTTTAGCACCGACTGTACTGTTGAATCATAATAATACAGAAAAGGTGGCTAGCAAAGTTGAAAAGCCAAGTGATGTGCCCAAGGTTGATTTAATAAATAATTTCCCCGAGATGGAGAGACTGGCTTCCATGACTTCAACTTTTTGGAATCGGGAAGGAATTCAAAAATTAGATGAACTAATTGACAATAATGTTTTAGGAAGATTTGATATTTTCTTTAACGAGAAGGTACAACTTTCTCAGACACAACTCTTGCACAAAAAGAGTTGACACTTTGAGAAGTCAATTAGGAATACTCCGAATTGTTGAAATAAAGTTGAAACTTGTCCAAGAACATCTAATTGATTGGCAAGCTAAAAAAATGCTTGATATCAACTGTTGCTTGAGGATTCGTCAAAATCTCTAAGAAAAGTTGCAATTCCAAAAGTGTGTCATCTTGGTTTTTTTTCCTTAGCATTAGTAATATTGAATATTGAGTGGGTAACTGAGCCTTGGTACTAAGCTTTATTTTGAGGGGCCTAATCCAAATGATTGCTAACCCTGGCATTTTCTAGATTGATCAATATTGCAAATTCCTAAGGATTACATAGATTTAATAATCAGAATTTCCCTTGGTGGAAGAATTGTCCTTGATGCAGGTGGCAAAATCAAATAGGGTTCATGATCGCTAAAGTTATTCCAAGAGATTAACAATAGTCTTTCCCAAATGTTGCAGAATCATTTACTTGAGTGAATAAATAAGAGCCAAGTAGAGGACAGAGAGAAAAAGGAATATTGTTGTCACAATAGGCGCAAAGTAATTCCTTCCATACATTTTATCGAACATTTAAATAACAAAATGAATAAAATCTTCAAAGCATTTACAAAGTTATCAAAATCAAAATCAAAGTATAGGAACCTCGGGCCTCAAGGTCCAATATGTCAACACAAACCCTCAATAATATATATATATATATATATATATATATATATATATATATATATATATATATATATATATATATATATATATATATATATATATATATATATATATATATATATATATATATATATATATATATATATATATATATATTTCAAAACAAATCAGAGAATTTAAAAAGTTTTCATACCAAAACAAAGCATAGAATCCTAGTGAATATTAGGGCCACCTAAAATATCAAGTCCCCAGCTCCAGTATGTCGACAAAAACTATCATTAAGAAAATGTAGATCTTTTCTCAAAACCAAGAAGATGAAATTTTAAAAACCAGAGGCAAAGCCACCCACCCTCGATTGATTTTTGTAGAGCAAAGATTTCTATTATAGAACAATGCGTGCATGGAAGAGAGATTACCTTTTGCACGACCTATCCTACCTCTGTTCTTTCCCTCTCAATCCACCACTCTCCAATATTCGTAAAACCTGCGAACCCAAATAAAAATTATCAAAAACATGTCAAATATTCACTTCCCCCCATCCCTCTACCTTTGCCACCAATAGAAAAATTAGCATTTCTTTTGTCTTAATTTTTAATTTAAGACAATTCAAATATTTTTTATTTTTTATATAAAATAATTAAAATAGTAATTTAAGTGTTAAAGACAAATGATTATTTTTGTCTCAAAGAAATGTCTTAAATTACCCTCTTATGTAGTAGTGATTGAGCTCATTTGATAAATGTATCTGAATTATAATATAATAGATAATTAAATTCAAACTTTTAGCGATAACATAGCCACACTTGGCACATTCTAACCATGAATAATCTTTTGGCTGGCTCAACCTTGCCTGAAAATTAAACATATGTATCAACAATATTTGAATAATGGCATAACTACTAAAGTTCACCTTGGGATACAAACAAAATAATGAAACATCTAAAAATTATAGAGCACATAGAATATTTAATGTGAAATGTAACAATAAGTCTATTGGTGAACAGAATATTAGAGCACACAGAATAATGTTTGCATAATAAGTCTATTGGCGAACACACATTATTGCTGAAATGCAACTTCTAAGAATATAAGTATATGATATTATCAAATGTTAATGTGTAAAGGAGTATTAATCATTCATTTAGTCATTTTTATTATTAGGGTGACTAATTATTTAGTCATTTTACCCAATGACCAAATTGGTCATTTATTTAGTTATTTTAGTTGTGATTTTACCTGATGACCAAATTGGTCATTTATTTAGTCATTTATATTTGTGAATTGCAAAAAATGGGTAGAACATGATCAGTTTTAGTCACCTGGTCATGTATTGCCCAAATTCTACTAGTGTAAGTTAACTACATATATTGTTTCAATAGTTAAATTTGGAGTTTGAGCCTACTATTTCTGAAATTAGTTGATTCCATCTATGTAGGGAGCTATGAACTCAAGTTCGCAGATGATTTTTCAAACAATGATTAGTGATTCCAATGCATTACTGACTTGTGGCATCCTTAAGTAGTTTTAAGGTCAATGTTTAATATTTTGTGTTTTCTAGCTATGATAAGAAATATGCTACGTTATTAGTTATTAATGTATCTTAAGGATTAGTATATACCACAAATAGGAGATCTTGGAAAATGGCTATCGATTTTTATAAGTTGAATTTAGTGTGTATCAAATTTTCTTAATAATACTAATTTTATGATTGATGTATTGGATAGAAGTACAATAGATTGGTAGGTTATCAGGAGTGTGGACTTCTAAAGTAGTAAAGCTTTTGATGGGTTAATTAGGAGTTAAAAAGTAGAAGGTATGATCATTGGTACATACTTTATCTCTATTTAATGTGGTTGGTTTCCCCTAAAGATATATGTTTGTCATTATAATAAGGGGAACAAGCCACATGTAATGTATTTTCCAATGACATCATTCACTTCATGATTATATTGCACATTTAATAACTTCACCATTGAGTTTAAAGTATCACTAGTCAACCTCCCCTTAAGCTTTGCTACCCTTGAACTATAGATGGAAAAACTTGAAATCATGTTTAGTGGAAAGTACTAGTATACATGGTAATATTATTCTTTAAAGGGTACTAGCTCAATGGAAGAGCACCTACTTTACAAGTAGGATGATGGTGGTTCGATTTCATCGTGCCCTAATATGACTAAATATATGACTAAATTAATGACTAAATATATGACTAAATAAACGACCAAATAAATGACCAAATAAATGACCAAATAAACTATCAAATGACCAAATAAATGACCAAATGACCAAATAAACAATCAAATAACCAAATAAATGACTAAATATATGACCAAATAAATGACTAAAATAGTTTAGTCATAAATTTGGTCACGGGATAAATGACCGTCAATAAACTACCACTGGTCACGTGACCAAATTTGGTCATTTATCTACAATTTTTGGTAGTTTATTTGGTCATATATTGATGTTTTTGTACTAGTGTGTGGTGTTTAAAGTTTAAAGTTTAACAATCTGTTATACAACTGATTCACCCCCCCCCCCCCCTCTCAGTTGTATTGTGGACTTTTATTCCTAACAATTGGTATCAGAGCTTGTGGTCCTTAGAGAGAAAGCTTAACAGCTTGAGGTGATCTTACAAATGACATTCTATAGGAAGGATAGTCCAAAGTTTGATCCTAAAAACTTTGAAAATTGGAAGAACAAGATGTGGACTCATCTATTTTGTTTGGGGATCGACTATTGGTTGATTACAAGGAACAAGATAGTTATAAAGACCGAAGATGAATTGACAACTGCTACTGAGGATGAAAAGAAGATATTTTCACTGAATATGATCGCAAGAGAAGCACTGATCAGCGCACTCTTCGAAGGAGAGTTTACTGAAGTTAAATACTTGGATTCAAATTTCCAAATTTGTGAAAGATTAGAGGCACTCTATGGAGACAAGTATACCAAACAAGAAAAGTTACAAAACTGGAAGACAAAGATGGAGAAGCTGCAAATGAATGAGAATGAAAGCATTAGGGCCTATGTTCAAAGGGTTGCATAAACTGTAGTTGGAATCAGAAATTGTGGAGGTACTTATGATGAAGAAGAAGTTATTTCAAAGATCCTCAGATCACTAACACCTAAATACAAGTTCAAGTCTATGTCTATTCAAGAAACTATACCTCTGACTCCGAACTTTAGCAAAGAGATGCTGATTGCAAAGATACCTACTTTTGAAGCTGTGAAATTAGGAGAAGTTGTACTTAAAGTTGAATTTGCATTTAAGTCATCTGCACACAAGAAGTTATCTATATTTCTGAGCACTAGCAAAGAAGACCTAAAAGAAGAGCTTGGTGACTATACTGAGGAATGGGAACAGATAATGACGAAGGAAAGAAAGATGGATGAACTTGTTGCACTGATTGCCAGAAGAGAAAAAAGAGGTAAGGGCAAGTTTGAAGGCAAGTTACCCTTGAAATATTTTTCATGCAATAACGTAGGTCATTTTGCATCTAGATGTCCTACAAGAGTTTCTAAGTACAAACCTAATTATGAAAAGATTAAAAAGGACAAAGAATGTTATTATGCTAGTGAAGGTATCTCTGATGATGATGATTTAGATTATGAGGAAATTGGATTTGTTTCTATTAGAGATGAACTAGTACATGAAGAAAAAGATTTAGTATCTCATGTTGACAAGAAAACCGAATGGATAATTGACAATGGTTGTTCTCATCATATGACTGGTGATACGAACAAGTTTGTTAAATTAGTAAAATATGATGGAGTTGTTGTGAGGTTTGGGGACAATCTCCTTAAATCTATCATAAGAGTAGGATCCATTACTCTGGATGGAAAGACTAACACAGACAATGTACTACTTGTTGAAGGATTGAAACATAATCTATTGAGTGTTGGACAGTTAATATGGATAAAGATTTTCAATTAAGTTTTGTTAATGGTAAATGTTTTATTAGAAGTAAGGAAGGAAAACTTATTGCTACCGGTTCAAAATCTAGAGGTAATATATTTGAACTAAACACATCTGGAGCCTCTTGTTTTGTTGCGAAGGTAGATAACAGTTGGTTATGGCATAGGATATTTTGTCATGTTAATTTTGATAACATTGTAAAGGCAAGTATGGCCAATGCAGTAAGAGATCTGCCAAAGATTGTGAAACCATCTAACACTATATGCAGAGAATGTGTTATAGGAAAGTAGACTAGAAGTGGTTACAAAAGCAAAGCATATAGATCAAAAGGAAGGTTGGATCTAGTACACACAAATCTATGTGGACCTACAAGAACAAAGTCATACTATGGTGAAAGGTATTTTATACTCTTTGTTGATGAATTTTCTAGAATGATGTGGATTACTTATTTAAGAGAGAAATAAGAAGCATTTGATAAATTCAAGTTGTTCAAAGCAAAAGTAGAGAATGAATCAGGTTTAAAGATCAAATGTTTAAGGTCAGACAGAGGTGGAGAGTTTACTTCAGACTTATTTAATTCATACTGCAAAGAGTGTGGGATAAAGAGACAAACATTTGCTCCTAGGACTCCACAACAAAATGAGAATGGTATTTTCATTTCTCAGACCAAGTATCTCAAAGAATTGCTTAAGAAATTTGGAATGGAAGATTGTAAACCAGTAGGAACACCTATGGTGACTGGTAACAAGTTAACAGTTGATGATGAATCAAAGTGTGTTTTTTCAAAATTTGTATAGATCAATGGTTGGAGGATTACAATATCTGACCCACACCAGACCAGATATTGCTAATGTTGTTGGAATTGTGGCTAGATATCAGGCAGAACCAAAAGAATCACACCTAACTGCTGTGAAAAGGATATTGAGGTATCTAAGAGGAACCATAGACTATGACTTATGGTATGACATAAATTATAGCTTTGAACTTCATGCTTATATCGATGCTGACTAGGCAGGAAATATTGATGACAGAAAAAGTACTAGTGGTGGTGCATTTTTCCTTAAAAAAAAGTTGGTTTCTTGGCTAAGTAAGAAACAAGATTGTATAGCACAATCTACTGTTGAATCAGAGTATGTTGTTACTGCTATAAACTGCACTCAGATTGTTTGGATGAAACAAATGCTGACAAACATTGGAATAACTTTTGATGAGCCTGTGGTTATCCATTGTGATAACACCAGTACAATGAATATGTCAAAGAATCCAGTGATGCACTCCAAAACTAAACATATCTCTATCAAGTATCACTTCTTGAGAGACAAGTTGGTAGAAAAGGAAATCAAATTAGAATACATCAGTACAAAAGAACAAATTAAATACATCTTCACAAAGCCACTGCCGAAAGATACATTTGAATATCTCAGAGGTATGATGGGGGTTCAAGCCCCTCCTAGTCAGAACTAAATGATGTAGAGATGCATCAGTCCAGAGGTATTTAGAGCCTTATCATTATCTGGACTGGATGCAGGGATCTACTCCTCAGGGGGAGTGACCGTGGAAGAAAGTTTATCTATGAAGGCAGCCAAAGCCTCATGGCACCCTTTTCCATTGTTGTCAAAGGGGGAGTGTTTCTATGAGAAAATCCCTACTATATGGGGAGAGTGTTTGGTTGCAGAACTTTGGATTGATATAACTTTGGGATAAGATTTTTCCATATGTTGACATCAATGCCAAAGGGGGAGATTGTTGGATATTGCTAATGCATGGGGAGGTGATTGAGACATTTAATATATTTAATCACTACATTACTGAATGGGCACTCATACTGTTGTCATTTGTGTTTTGTCACTGATGTCAACATATGACTCTGTGAGGGACTCAAACTGGTAATCATAGTGTACAAACACTATACGGATGTTTCAGATGCTACGAAGATATATAAGAGTTCAAGAGGATGTTGTGATCTTATATCCAAGATCACATCATTTAATGTTTCATATTGGATGAGTTACAAATATTTTGGTGAAGACTGGTCACTGATTGTGACAGTGAGAAATGACAGAGTTAGTCTCTGCGTTTTGTGTATAATGTTCTACTAATGCTGAATCAGTGCATGCGAACTTCAAAGATGAAAGATGGACTATTGAGGAATGTTGTATTAATTATGCAAGGTACGTAATGCAGGATGACGTTAGTTGTGGCGTGCACTCTGGAAGGTGATCTATTTGGAAGCCGACTACAGAGATGTAGCGTATATGATGGATGGCGAACTTGAATTAAGGATGTCAGTCCTTAATTGTTGTAATATAATCATTGAAGACTTGTCCTAGATACCGTGTGTATCTTAGCAAGGGTTTATATAATTGTTTGTAATTAGGAAAGCCTTATGGGCTGACCTATTTATAAGAATTGCAATAAGGTATAAATGAAAGGTCTTTTCTTTGGGAAAATGTGTGTATCAAAAAGGAATATGATATAGAGAGGTTGTGAAAGTTGTGACCTTGTGTCTATTGTATGTAGAGTAGAGATTTATTGGTGGACTTCATTGGAACTGATCAGGCAAAGACAGTTGTTGCAGAACAATTCAAAAGATTGTGTATTTCTTCATATACACTTGTGTTGCGAACAGTGAGTTCTGAAGGTGGACTTAACCTTCTTTGGGCAGTGAACCCTCCCTTTTGTTCTTGACTCCTAATAGGGTTTGTCCTCTAACAAGGATAACTATACTCTCATTACATTATTTGTGGGTGCTAATTCCCACCGGGGTTTTTACCTTTCACAAGGTTTTTCTGAGACCAAAATATTGTGTTATTGTGTTGGCATTCATTGTGTTCATTGGATCTGATATTGTGGTGTTTAAAGTTTAAAGTTTAACAATCTATTATACAATTTATTCACACCCCCCCCTCACCCGCCCCCCCCCTTTCAATTGTATTGTGGACTGTTCTTCCTAACAAAAGAGTGCTATACAAATGACAAAGAATCTCGTGTTTCATAGTAGGGCCAAACATATTGAGATTGAACACCATTACATTAGAGAATCCATTCAGTAAGAATTGATTAAGTTTGTGTACTATAGTACAGAAAATTAGCTAGCATATATCTTCATGGAGCCTTAGCCCATGAAGAGTTCTAGAAACTCAGATGTCTTTTTTCATGTTATTCCAAATGATCATTACTGGAGAGAATGACAACAATAATGCCCACTGAAATAGTGTTTCCTGACCTGATAGTTTGTTATAAATAATATTGTTGTATGTGAGATATATTGTAGTTGGGTTATTGGTAAATTTGATTCTGTGTCCTAATATCACCCAAATTTTGAAACTCTCGTTAATAGATACTTTGCCTCATTCTATTAAGACAATTTGGAGCTTCTACATATTGATTTGTTTTATGATCAGTAATCATCCATTCATCTTACTTCATTTGATGTATTCGATGATATCATGTTTATATTGAAGAGAATTTATCTGTAGATAGAATGCATATTCTCTAGAATGATATATTCTAAGTTCCTGGGACAAAGCTTTATGCAAAGTTGATTTTCTTTGCAAAATATGCATATAGCTCTTGCTTTATATCACCAAAAAGCTTAAAATGCACACAGATTGTAGAGGATTTTAGCTACATAATTAGTTAACGGGAATTCTGTATAAGCCAACACTCTTGAACTATTTAACCGCAGCCACTTCTGTGAACTATAATCTCTCAAAAATTAAATTTATTGCCAGATCATTTACCAAATCATACTTTTATTTGGTGCTAAAAAACACATCAAACTTCTTAGTAATAGACACTTTGGTAGTCATGTACATATATTTACCATTTCCAGTGTACACTGTATTCATGTTACACTGTGTGCTAGAGAAATCTCTGCAATGAGTCCATGGGACCGCAGCCTACATCTATATTGAGTATATAACATACCAATGTCTATGATTATATAACTTATTCACAGGAACATAAGATGTCCTCTTGTCATAATGGTCAGCTGATGATAGAAGCATAGCATGCACACTTATCAGTAAAGTTTTGCTTCTCTTGGTCTGATAGATTCGGATAATAGTTCTTCCACCATTTCATGAAGGTATTATCATCAAGGACAACATCTTTGGAAAGCTTACAATTTTCCATCATTCCCTTCAATTGTTCTATGAAGCATTTTTGGTCATCACCAGTTTTAGAATCAACTTCTTCAACATGAGCCCAAAAGCATGAATCGTGTGTCAATATAGCCAGTTGGGTTCGCTTCTTTGATTGCAGTCCCCCTTTTTTCTCCTTGTCCTTCAACCATTTCTGAAGAAACTTATAGCGTCTAGGTCTGCCATGAGCTATATAATGCCCTGAATCTTCATGTTTACTAAGGCGATAATAATGTGCTATGTCAAGAGGCTCTACAAGCAATATGTATTCAGTCCCTGCATTCACCCACTTCACTTGACTGGGGAGATCATTTGGCAATTCTTCTTTCTCCACTAATTCAGTTATTCTATCCCAAATAGAGTCTTGAAGCTATCATAGTAACCAGACAAGCCTTCCTGTTCACACATTGTTTTATACCATTCCAGCTCGGCCATGCAGTCCTGCATGTCGTCCAACTTTATATTTTGCTGCTCCATGGTTGCGCTCAATTTATTCTTCTTGTCTTCAATAGCTTTTAATCCAAGCCAAGCTTGAACATTCTGTTAAAACAGGGTAAAAAAACATGTAATTTGTTAGTATTATGTTTATAAATAACTAGAAACAACAATATTTTAATTTATTTTATTTTTATCGTAACTCTGTTCCTTTCTGAACTCATAGTCTATTGAGAAAACTAATAAAAACAGAAAAAAAATTACAGAATTAAAGATTCATGTTTTACCTGATTACCAATCCCCATTGCTTCCAACTGCAAATCAATTCTAACATCAGCTGCCGAGGATTTCTCAGACTTCACAGTCTTTGAATATGATGCTGTTAGACCTGAACTTTTGGATATGTGTTTTATTGTTTTCTCGTACTCTATGTGCTCCATAATGCAAGCCCCAAAAAGTCTGCTGTTTTCCAGAGCAAAATACAACATATGCAGTGTAGTTTCTGTGTTTTCTATACAGCAGACACTGCCACTGGTGGAACAGAAGACATAATAACCAAATGGCCTGTAGGGACTCGTTTTGATTAGGTCTTTCACAGCACCTCCCACCAAATTAGCAGGTCCCACAACAAGAGCTGTAGTCTCATGTGTTAGTACTTGAGAAGCATCACTGATGACCTGTTTTATAAATTCCTGAGAATTGTCTTTTGAGAGGGGGTGGCTTCCATCTTGGACTAGCTTCTGATTTTCTGCCTTGATCTGATTCTTCATGGAATTCTTAGCAGTAGGGCAACAGTTCCTCCAGGGCTTTGGAGATGGGTGGTGATTTGAAAGGTGAGAAACAAATTCTGGGGACAATGTCATGCCTTGAAACTATATGACAGAAGTTTGGAGACCATTTTTGCCTTTCAATTGTTTTGGCAAATACCTTGTCTCCCACTAAAGGGCACCCAAATGTGATGCACAATGGAGAAATTTCAGGGTTCTTCTCTAGTGTCCAAAGTGTCCACAAGGATGCTATTGCTCCACCAAAGGAGTGGCCGGTAAAGATTATAGTTTTTCCCTCTTTCTGAGCTTCGAGTATCTGTAAGGTTATGCTTTGTTAGGATGATAAACAACAAAAGTCAAATTAAATAACAACTAATGCTTAGACGTTTGCTTTAGAATTGTTATAGCTTCTCTCAAGCAGACCAGTTCAGACTTTTTGGTTTATTGTACCCTCTCTCAAAGAGAAGTTTTCAGCAAACTGGCAAACTAGAAGAAATCAAAACTTATTTTGCCAATAAAGTAAAGGATAACTAAGCTCAATAACTAGTTTCTAATCATCTGAGCTGATAACTGTGAACAGAGAATGGCAATGTTAGTATTCAGGGCTTCTCAAAGGGCTGGGGTTCAATTCATGTTAAGTATAATTCCATCAGGAATTTATGTCAACTCTAGCCACACGTTTCTGTAATAAGTGGAATTGCAACTTTCTACCATGTTCTGTTTTTCTTTTCTTTTCAAGTAACAGGAAAACCATTGGTGCTCTTTGAGAATGCTTATTGAAAAGAATATGTTTAGGAAAGGTTTGCAATGATCCATTGGCCTATGCATGCAATGCTTGCAGAGATGCACTCCAAAACCATATTCTTACACTATGAATAGAGGTCTCTGGTGTGGGCGCCCAAAATAGAAAGAGGTGAAAAGTGATACAAACGACGGTAAGAGTTGTGAAGTTATGCTAGTGCTTGTAGCATAACTTTGGCGCCAAGAGACAGGCTTGATATCCAAAGATGTAAAGCCTAAATGTCATATGTTGCTCCGACAAGTGTTTATGTTGGATATTTCTAGAAAGTTTATCCTATGAACTGGAAAAATCATAGACCGCAGGCCGAGAAGATTAATATAATATTAAAAAGGAAACCATACGAAAACCGGTGGGTGCCACTGTCATGTCGTATGTTGTGTGCATTCATATTGGACAGGTCAGTTACTGCAGGTGTCATTAGACTCTTCTTCAATACTGTAATGGTTTAACAAGTCCAATTTTCAATTTATCATATCTGAATCATTCTAATTATATAAAATAAGAAGACACAATTATTGGTAGATTGTAATAAATAAAATGGCCCAGATTTTTCACTTAAAAAAATAGCTATATAATTAAAATAATATTTAACGAGAGAGCAAGAAAGATGGTGAAAAGAAGATAAGGGTAAGGAAGTAGGAAAGGAGAAAAAGGGGGAGATGCAGAGAGAGGAAGAGAGCAAGAGAGGTGGTTAAAGAAAAAAAGAAGACAAGGGTAAGGAAGGGAGAGATACAAGGAGAGTGAGAAAATTTGAGAGGAAGAGAGCACGAGAGACGATTAAAGGAAAAAGAAGAAAGTGTAAGGAAGGGAGAAAAATGGGGAGTCACAAGGAGAGGAAGAGAATTAGACAGGGAGAGAGCAAGATAGATGATTAAAAGAAGACAAAGGGACAAAAGGGGGAGAGGCGGAGAGAGTGAAAGGAAGAGAAAGAAAGTTAGGGAGGAGAGAGAAAGAGAGATGTTTAAAGGAAAAACAAGACAAAGGTAGGGAAGGAGGGAGGGAGAAAGAGGGAGATAAAGGGGAGAGGCAGAGAGAGTGAAAGGAAGAGGAAGAGAATTAGGGGATAGTGCAAGAGAGATGATTTAAGGAAAAAGAAGACAAAGGTAGTGAAGGAGGAGGGGAGAGGGAGAGAGAGTGAAAGGAAGAGGAAGAGAATTAAGGGAAGAGAGATGGTTAAAGGAAAAAGAAGACGAAAGTAGGCAAGGAGAGAGGGAGAAAGAGGGAGAGAAAGGGGAGAGGCAGAGAGACTGAAAGGAAGAGGAAGAGAGTTGGGGAGGGAGAGAGCAAGAGAGATAATTGGAGGAGAAAGAGAGGGGAAGAGGAGGGGGCAAGAGTGTGCTAGAGAGAAAGGTTGGGAGAGGCAGAGAGAGAGAGACCAATGATGATATAATTTGTTCAAAATGATTACATGAATCTTGTAAATGTTCTATGAATAATTAATATTCATTTCTCAAATTGAATTTTGTAATTGAATAAAATATTAGCACTCCATGAAATCAAAATAAAAAGTAGCTGACTACTAATCTGACATGTTGCAATCTGTAAAATCTAAGTTTTTACATAATTTGAAATAATTTTTATTTTTTTTAAGATCTATTAAAGAAACTACAAAACAACCGACTAAAAAATGATCCAAGAACAAAATGAAAGTATTCAAAATATTTACTAAAATGTATCAATCTAATAACAACTACTAAATAGAATTCAAATGAAAATTCTTGTTTTCAAGAACACAATTTCTCCCAACGTACAACAATCATGATCTTTAGAAATTTGAAATCACCACATGTAGTTAGATATAATTCTAACCTTAGACCTGAGGTTGGATGATCGCAAGATGCAAAGAAATCTGTCCAAAAATGCTTTTCATACCATAGCTGGCTTTGGGTTTTCTGAATCACCGTCTCCCAGACATTTGAACTCATCATTTATTTCGCATTCATCAAAGTCATTGTCTGTGATATAATCTCTTGAATTTTGAGACCCACTGAATGTGATAATTATAACATTTTTATATTCAATTATAGAAATCTCTGAGCTTGTAAGCATTTTGGCATGCATTCCAAGCATCTGAAATGAGATCGGTGCCCACAAAATAGGTGATGTTCTCTTCAGCCCTGCCAAGGAAAAATGAAACAAAATTAGACTCCCAATAAATACAAGCCAATTTAAATATTCATACAGTGAATGTATATGGCCCCATCTCACACAAGAAGAAGGCAGAATTATGGACAGAAATCTCTAATTGCTTTGCTCAATGGCCAGAGGACAACTTTATAGTGGGGGGTGATTTCAACGCTATAGTTCATGCATAAGATAAATTAGGGGGATCTCTAAGAACCTCTCAGTCACAGAATGATTTCAGGGATTGGTTACAAAAAGAGAGTCTTATGGAGGTGGAGCTGCAAAATGGCTCCTTCACATGGTCAAACCGAAGAATGGGCATATGCAACATCTCAGAAAAACTGGATTGTTTTCTATTTAAAGGAGACCTTACAAAATTCCCTTTTGACTTAAAAGCCTCTATCACTCCAATTTCAGGATCTGATCACTTCCCTATTCAGCTTAACATTCTCGAGGCCAACAGACCCTTGGGATGTCCTTTTAAATTTGAAAATATGTGGCTTAAAGAGGAGAATTTCTTGGAGCTCATAGATGAATGGTGGAAGGATTTCAATGTTGAAGGTTCTAAGTTATTCTGCTTTGTCTCCAAACTGAAATACATCAAGCAAAACCTTCTCATATGGAATAGAACTCATTTTAATGACATCTTTGCATCAAAATTGGAGATTGAACAAAAATTGGAGAATCTGAATCTAAAAATAATGCAATCGGGATTGGACCATGACAGTTTCTTAGAAGAAAAATCTCTCTTAAGGGATTGGGAAGATATCCTAGCTAAAGAAGAAATATACTGGAAACAAAAATCTAGAGAGTCTTGGCTAGCTGAAGGAGACAAGAATACAAAATTTTTTCACTCAAGTACAAAACAGAGGAGAGGCATTAATAGGATTTCTCAACTCAAGGATGCTGCTGGCTCTATATTGGAGGATCAGAAGGAGATCATCAAAGAAATCACCAGATACCACTCTCAGCTTCTCAATTGTTCTATCTCATCTCCCTTGAGGATTCAACAAGGGTTATTGGAAAACATCCCAAATATCATTACTGATGCAGATAATCAGATGCTATCTAGACCCTTTCAGGAAGAAGAAATCTGGCATACTA
Source organism: Chamaecyparis obtusa (assembly GCA_027943335.1). NCBI lineage: Eukaryota > Viridiplantae > Streptophyta > Pinopsida > Cupressales > Cupressaceae > Chamaecyparis > Chamaecyparis obtusa. The sequence continues at coordinate 3,307,974 of BSBK01004152.1, read as the reverse complement.
TCTCCCAAATGGCTCCAGACAAAGCTCCAGGACCGGATGGCTTTCCTCCAAGCTTCTTCCTTCATTGCTGGAGCATTTTGGGCAAAGACCTAGCTAATGCTTTGGAGGCCGCAAGAGCTTCAGGTAGATTTCTAACTAAAATCAAAAATACTTTCATAGTGTTAATACCTAAAAAAGAACAAGTCATTAATTTGGATGAATTCAGACCAATTGCTCTCTGTAACACAATTTACAAAATTCTCTCTAAAGCTCTAGAAAATAGACTAAAAAAGGTCTTAGTTAAAATAATTGGGGAGGAACAGACCGGTTTTGTCCTGGGTAGATCAATTCTAGATGGGATAATCATAGCCCAAGAAGCGATACATTCTATCCAGCATAGTAAGCAATCCAGCATGATTATAAAATTGGATATCAAGAAAGCCTATGACAAGGTCAATTGGAGATTCTTGATTAAATGTATGGAGCGATTTGGGTTTTCTAAAGCATGGATCAATTTGATATTTTATTGTATTTCAACTCCTAATTTCTTTGTCTTGGTGAATGGATCGCCACAAGGCTTCTTTGAAGGCTCTAATGGCATCAGACAAGGAGATCCATTATCGCCATTTTTATACATAATTATGGCTGAGGCATTAGGGAGAAGTATGATCAGTATGCAGGATCAAAACCTAATCAATGGCATTACAATATCCTCATCCATTCGACCAGTTACTCATCAACAATTTGTAGATGACATTATTCTCATGGGTCAGGGGAGTATCCAGGAAGCTAAGTAGATTTCCAAGATACTAGATCACTATGGACAAGCTTCAGGGCAACTAGTCAATAAAGAGAAATCAGTGGTCTTCTTATTCCACACAAAAAAGAAAATCCAATAGAAAATTGTAAAAATTCTGGAATGCAAATCAGGCTCTCTCCCATGTCCATACCTGGGCATCCCGATTGACAAATCCCTCATAACAACATTAGTTTGGAAACCTCTCAATGAAAAGATGGACAGGAAGATGGATAATTGGAAAAATAGATGGCTATCTTGGGCTGGGAGATTAGTCATGATCAAAGCAACATTATCAGCAATACCAATATACCTAATGTCTTGCCTTTCACTTACCACAGAGGGATATATGGATATGGTGAAGAAACTTAGAAAATTCTTTTGGCAGGGTACAGATACTAAGAGGAAATTTGTATTACTCTCATGGGATAAAATATGTAAACCGAAATCTTCTGGTGGCACTGGCATTAAAAATCAATTATGGCAGAACCAAGCTCTAGGTGCAAAGCTTTATTGGAAAATAGTGAACTATCAGGATTTCAAATGGATTAGAATTCTAAGAGCTAAATATTTAGGCAACTTTGAGAAGGAAGATATAGTCAGAATTAAAGAGTTCCCAAAAGGCTAGAGAATATGGAACTTCATAGTTAAGTCAAGACATATTATTGACAATAACATATCTTGGAATATCAAAGATGGAAAGGAAGTGAGATTCTGGGAAGACTCTTGGGATGGAAATCCAACCATCAATTCACAGTTAGGCCCCAATCAGATCAGTCATATTTGTACTTCATCCTGGGGACCATATCTCAATGATTATATCATCCCTTCGTCCTCTGCTACTATAGATGGTTCTTGGGAGTGGAAAGACTTCTCATCACTTCAATTAGATACAAGAGAGGTAGATAAGCTCAAAACATTAATCAAAGATAGGCCCTTTCTTCTCAAACAAGGAAAAGATGAAATCATTTGGAATGGGGCAAAATCAGGATCCTACAATGTCAAAGAGGGTTACAATCTTATAGCCAAATCATCCACATCCAAAATAGAAGAGATCTCAGCACAATTATGTTGGAACAAGGTTGGACTCCCAAAAGCCGGGTTATTTATGTGGGCGGCATCCCAGGGTAGAATTTTAACTGCAGATAAATTTATTAAGATGGCATATCAGGGTCCATCCAAATGCATTATGTGTTTTAAGAATGAAGAGGACGTAAATCGTCTATTATTATCCTGTCCCTTTGCTAAAGATTGTTGGTACTGGCTTTATTCAAGATTAGGATGGTCATCAGCCCCCCCAAATAATTTACTCTAGCTTTTGATATCATGGCCACAAATCATGGAAGGAAGTTTATTCAGTAATCTATGGATGATCTCTCCATCAATTCTGATTTGGGAGATTTGGAAAGAAAGGAATATAAGATTATTCCAGGATAAATTTATGAAATTTGAAACCATAATTAACAAATTGGAGGCAGCCATAGTTGAGGTAATGAATTCCCGGATCCAAACTCAATCAGCACAACACAAATTCTTTACCAGTTGGGATGATCAGATGACAAAAAATTGGTTTGGGTTAAAAACTCCAATCACCATAGGCAGAGGATATAGAAGAAATCAAGAACTAAGGAAGGCATGCGTCTGGAAACCCCCTCCAATTGGATGGTACAAATTAAATTTTGATGGAGCTTCTAAAGGTAACCCAGGCCCCTCAGGAGCGGGATGCATCATACGCTCTACAACTGGGAATGTGATTGCCAAACAAGCCTTACCATTACCCAAAGATACCAACAATATGGCAGAATTTAAAGCACTATTGTCTGGACTGATACTAGCTCAGGAAGTAGGGATCCCAAAGCTTGAAATTGAGGGAGACTCGCTGATTACCATCAATGCAATCAAAGTCAGATCAACCCCAAATTGGCATCTTATGGTAGTTTTAGAGGTAATCTTACAGTTAATGGATAATTTTGAATCGAAAACCATTAACCATACTTTCAAAGAAGGAAACACTGAAGCGGATGAGCTGGCTGACCTGGCAGCTAGAGGAACAAATTTGAAAATTCTATCCAACATCAGCGGAGTTTCAATGGAGCTCATTGAATCTAACCACTAAATCAAAATGGTCAAATCAGGTCCTGATATATTTTTGCCTCAGAAGTTGATAGAACGGCTCCCTATGGTGATAAGAGCGCTGTTGCGATTGTGTGGGGCCCAATACTTTATCATGTTAGTCATCGCTAGGTCAGGGAATGAAGAAAGTCTATCCAGCGAATGGGAGTTTTCCTTTATTGCTAAAGCTCAAGGGTGGGGCCTGGTTTTTGGATAAGTCAAATGGTCTTCACATGTCAGAGCATCAACGGTGGTCGCTAAAGCACAAGGGATTTGTCAGAGCTATGTGAAATCACGCCGGCCGTTGATTCTTCTTTGCGGTGTAGGGTTTCAAACTGTGGGTCCATGGTGACATGTATGCATAAATGGTGCCCCCCTATTGGCCAAAGGAAATAAAGAGGTGGAGTGTTGTTAGCGGGGCTTGTGTTAGAGATTTTGATCGACGGTTGGTGTGTGATCGCATGGGATATTCTCTCCCCATGCGATCATGCGCCCACCATCCAATTAGATGTAGTTGGTTTGTCTGTAGTGGGACCACGTGATGATTCACCTTCGAGGTGTTAGATTGGCATTGGCTGAGATGGTAAGGGAATGTTGTGCCCATTGTCTGATAAGGAAAATATGACCACTAAATCAAAATGGTCAAATCAGGTCCTAATATTTTTTTGCCTCAGAAGTTGACAGAACGGCTCCCTGTGGTGATAAGACGGACATCTTCTCTCATAGTGCATAGCGCGTGTAGGAGTTTAGAACATTAAATGAGGAGTTGGATTAGGACAAGAGGAGCAGTTACCTATTGTACAATGAAGAGTGATGGCGTCCGGACATGAGTTATCTTCTACCATCAAAAACCTTGGTTGTTTTCGATCTTTCGCCTCTACACAGTTAAATCTCTGACACCAGCATTTCCTATGTGCGCTGCTGCGATTGTGTGGGGCCCAATTCTTTATCATGTTAGTCGTCGCTAGGTTAGGGAATGAAGAAAGTCTATCCAGCGAATGGGAGTTTGCCTTTATTGCTAAAGCTCAAGGGTGGGGCCTGGTTTCTGGATAAGTCAGACGGCCTTCACATGTCAGAGCATCAACGGTGGTCGCTAAAGCGCAAGGGATTTGTCAGAGCTATATGAAATCATGCCGGCCGTTGATTCTTCTTTGCAGTGTAGGATTTCAAACTGCGGGTCCATGGTGACATGTATGCATAAATGGCGCCCCCCTATTGGCCGAAGGAAATAAAGAGGTGGACTGTTGTCAGCGGGGCTTGTGTTAGAGATTGTGATCGACGGTTGGCATGTGATCGCATGGAATATTCTCTCCCCATGCGATCATGCGCCCACTGTCCGATTAGATGCTGTTAGTTTGTCTGCAGTGGGACCACATGATGATTCACCGTCGAGTTGTCAGATTGGGATTGGCTGAGATGGTAAGGGAATGTCGTGCCCACCGTCCGATAAGGAAAATATGAGGTGGAATGTTGTCAGTGGGGTTGGGGTTAGAGATTTTGATCGACGGTTGGCATGTGATCACATGGAATATTCTCTCCCCATGCGATCATGCGCCCACCGTCCGATTAGATGTCGTTGGTTTGTCTGCAGTGGGACCATGTGATGATTCACTGTCGAGGTGTCAGGTTGGGATTGGCTGAGCTGGTAAGGGAATGTTGACTCATCAGGGGGGCCTAGACTTTTTAGTGGGGTCACAGCATGGATGTTCTGACAGTGGGTGCATGTTCTCGTTGAGTCTTGGAGGTATACGTGAAGATGCAACGACCGTCGATCTTCCGAATGTGGGCCTAGTCAAAGTTCTCGCCAGTTCGCGGATAAAGTGGGCACTAAGGTTTGTGGTGAGGGCTGGTGGCTTGTCGCATGTTTGCATGAGCCAGTTTTGAGTTACGCGATCATGCGACAAGCCCTTTGTGGTAACTTTATGCGGCGGTGATTAATGGTAGTAAAGGGCTACGGTGTGTTGCATGTTCACATAGCCCTTTTCTTGGCTATGCAATCATGCGACAACTATTGAAAGTCATTGTTAATTTATGATAAATACTTTGTTAATTTATGTTTGTACTTAAATATATAAAAATCTCGGCTTCGGCCCTTCATCGATCAAAAAAAAAAAATATGAGCATAACAACAATAATAATAATATATAATTTCATTTCATTTGCGTACTTTGAATTGGAAATCTTTGAGGCATCCATTTGATCTAATTATTGTTCTGGTCTCAACTGCAATTGTACTGCTATTTGATTAGCATTTATATTGTTATTAATTTCTTTGATGTTCGAAGGAAAATATTTTGGAGAAGGAATTTAATGTTCTTTCTCAACCATACAAAGAATTCAATATCGTATTCTTGATCATTCAAAAGAAATGTATTTAATGTTCTTTCTCAACCATATGAAGAATTCAATATCTTATTCTTGATCATTCAAAAGAAATGTTTATATATGTTACCAATTTTATAAATGTTTCAAGTTAATAAAGTTAAGCATTTTAATTTGATTTGTAGAAAAAGTGAAAAGGAAATCATAAAAAAAAATTGGCTTTTAAAGTTGGTAAAGACAATTCTTTTCTTTATTGGACGTGGTGAAGTAGAGAAGGATGTTCTAAAAGATGTTCTTTTCTTTATTGGACATGTTGAAGTAGAGAAGGATGTGCCAAAAGATATTCTTTTCTTTATTGGACATGTTGAAGTAGAGAAGGATGTGCCAAAAAATTAAAATAAGTTATTCTAAACTTGAAAAAAGTGTAGACCCTAGATACCTCCACATTCTTTAATCTTGCATGTGAATTCATCTTAGTTAATTGACTCTAAACATCACCAAGTCAATTAATTAATTGATATGAATGCATCAAGTTTTATGAATTAGTTAACTAGTTCTTAATTAAATTCATGTTGATTGATTGATTAATTTAATTAGTTTCATTTTAATTATCAATGTCACTTCATAATAAATAAGTAAAATATTTCATAGAATATGATCGAAACTTGATGAAAGGGAGATTTGGAGAGACAAACTGGCTCTACTAGGATTTTGCATGTTGTGCGACTTTCTTTTTGTTAACAATCTTTGTCTATCGCTTTTTCATACTGCATTAATTGCAAGAACAGTGGGGGTTTATTATGGCTCCGACCAACTTTAGCCCAACAATTGATGTTGTTGTGGGAGTTGCTGTTGTGGATGCTCATGGCACCTCCTCCGAACAAACGCCCTCACAAGTTTGTTTCGAAAGCGTTTCATGACGTATTCCCTCCCCTAATATTTTCCTTAATATCCAAGAATTTGATAGTGCTTGTCATGACTTGCTTGAAAATCACACTTTTATAGGTTATTTTGTTGGGAAAACTCCTCCTAAAAGCATGCTGAAAGACTAGGTGGCCAAGGCCTGAACTCCTCACAGAGTTTGACTTGATGGTGTTCAAAGCCTTACTAAGGGCTTTTTTTTTGTTTCATTTTTCAAACCCTACCCAAGTTGACACAATTTTTAACCATGGACCCTGGACAGTTAGGTCATATTTGCTTGTTTTCCAGTGTTGATCTCGGGACTTTACTGTCTCCGATGACAAGAAGCTAAGGGTCCCAATTTGGGTAGAATTTATGGGTCTTCCCTTGCCATGCTGGTCATTCATGCAGTCCATTGCCCAAACCCTTAGCAAAGTGGTGTGCATGGAGCATGATCATTTTTCTAATGCTCGTCCACAGAAGAGAGTTTGTGTTGAAGTTGACCTTTTGAGGGACCTTAAAGAAATAATGGAGATTCAAGTTGGTGCCACCACATTCACTTAGAAGGTGTTATATCTAAACCTACCCAACACCTTCTTTAGGTGTCAGTCGACTAGGCATAAGATTGATGCAGAGGGGTGTGATATCATTCTGGACCATACCCTGACTAGTAGGATAAATCAACCATTAACATGTGAGATACAACTTCCCACATAAAATCCTCATCCAAGGATTCACTTCCTAGGCCATTCCCATAGACCTAGAGGTCCTTTCGCGAGCAGAGCTTGCACGGGAGAAGCAGAAGCGAAAGCGTCAAACATCATTGGAATCTATATAATTATAATGTTAATAATAATTTTACTTGATAATAATTAAATTATTTATACTATGATATATTACATATAAATATAATTATTACTAATACTTTATTATATCTAATATAAATATAATTATTACTAAAAATGATTATATCTATTATATCTTATTTTTTTATGTGTTATTATAAAACTATGTTACTATGTTACTTTGTTCTAAAATGTATATATTTCCTAAAAAACCGCTCTTATCGCTCAATTCATTTTAACCAATGAAATCAGAGAAAAATAATTTTCTACATTTATTTTGTTAAAAAAATTGCATCTTAATTTAATTAAAAATAAATATATTTCAAATATCACAAAAGTTCTAATATCTCATTTGTTAAAGCATTAGTTATTAATAACAAGTTAAAGTTAGTCGATGCCTATAGTTCTAGCCTGTGACAGGAACTAAAAATGGTGATAATTTAATAAAAAACATAATACAAATGTAATTTCCAATCAATTTTTATAATTGACTATTAAAAAATTAAATATTAATTGTAATTTTGAATGATTATCATTTTGATACTACGTGTTAAATGTTTCTCTAGCTTTAAACACAAATATTTGGATATTATAAAATGCCAAGCTATTTTTTTATCATATTTTTTTATTTGGAAAGAGTTGCCAAGTTGGATCAAGATACTCTTTTGATTAAATTTTGTTTGGCTTTCTTATAAAGCCTTGAGTTTTGGCCTCACATACAAGAGCTTAGGTGGAACACGTGAAAGAAGTAATCTTAGTTTTGTTGGTATTTATAATTTATTTGTCATAAATGGAATAAGATAGGTATAAGGAAATAACACTTAGCATTTAGACACATTATATTTGAAGAATTGATTTATTTTTTTGGAATCAAGTTAATTAAGCTTTTGTCATGCAATTAATAAGATGTGCCAAAGATGCACTTTTTATTTCATGTATATTAATTAGATTATATTTTTAATGTTGCATTTATTAAACTAAAAGAGGGGTAAAAATTTTAATGAATACCAAAGAGAACAGAACAACAAAGGAAATAAAGAGAACTAAAGAACTTTATCCTGGTCAACAAGTTGAGCCAGCTTATGAGATAAATCATGGGGAAGCATCCTATGATCAACAATATTCCAATCCAGCACATGCTCGGAAGCCCATTTAGCCAAGCAATCAGCCACACTGTTCCACTCCCGAGGGATATGCATAAAAGACATAGAATCTAGAGAATTGCATAACTGAGTGATCTGTTGAATAACCAGAGCCAAATGCCAATCCACATCCACAAGGTTCCGTCTATTCAATAAATTCACTACCACCTGCGAGTCAGTCTCACAGGTAATTCTTCTCCAGCCACGTTGACAACACTGTTCCACTGCAACCAAGATAGCAAGGGCTTCCATGAGGTTATTTGTATGGTAACCCTTGTAGATAGAGAATAGAAACTAAACATCACCAGAGCTATCACGCCCAACTCCCCCAATGCCAGCTAGCCCAGGATTTCCCTGAGAAGAGCCATCAATGTTTATTTTAAGAACTCCAGACTTGGGAGGAGTCCAATGCCCCTCACGATTAACACACTGAGAGCGCTGCCTAGCTCTATTTCCAGCATGTCTATGAAGCAAAGAGGGAGCGCCACCCTGAAGAGGAAAGGAAAGGCGTGAGTAAATACCAACATCTCCAAGGTCCAAACCTCCACAAAAGTCACATTTTTCCAGGAGCGTTTCATGAAGAGAATGAGCAATTTTCCCCCACAAGTGTTTGATCCCCAATTGCACCTCATGAAAGATCCTCCTATTTATTTCAAGCCAAACATGCCATAAAATAAAGGAAGGGCCAATAGTCCAAGCAACCTGAAGAAAAGAGGTCTTGGAAGTGGGATGGCCCAGACGGTCCCAGAACTCAGACAAGGAAGAAACATGCCAGCAAGAACATCCCCATGCACTCCACCAGAAGTGCCAAATCTGCTTGACAAAAGAGCACTGGAAGAAAAGGTGGGAAATAGTCTCTTCACTATTGCGGCATAAGACACAGATGGAGGGCCCCTGGAAGCCTTGCTTGCAAAGATTCTCCCAAGTAAGATAGCGATTGTAAACTAGAATCCAAAGGAAAAAGTTACACTTAGGCCAAGAAAAGCTATTCCAAGCTTTCTTCCACCAAGAAACCTCTACCTTGCCAAACAGTTGCTTAGTCAACGCAAGGTACCCTAAAGAAATAGAATACTTTCCAGAAGAAGCACCTCCCCAAGCCAAAACATCAAGTTCCTACAAAGAGCTGCACTCCCTAGAAGCCAAGACCTGAGAAAGCTCCAACCGATCCCCCAGAGAACCATCCAGTGGCCAATCGAAAGAATTCTTCCATCTATAACCAACAACAAAGCCCAGGTTATAAGCCTCCTTATAATGAGCCACCTTATTCCATTAGCAAAAAGGAAAAAATCACAAAGAGGTTGTAAGTGTGGATGAGAGGACAAGAGAGGAGGATGTCCATTCTAGGAATCACTCCAAAATAGAGCCTTGGTGCCTCTATTACAGATCCAAAAAAGACTTCGCTTCACCAGGTGAGCCCCAATCTTGAGGGTATTCCACACCATAGAGCCTCTTCCCTCAAGAGGAAACCTAGAAACATCTGAAGGTTCAACACCAGGTAAATACTTGTGTGATAGGATACGGGCCCAAAGCTGAGACTGACTAGAGCACCAGCACCAATAGAGCTTGGCAGCAAGAGCTTGATTGCTCAAGATAGCAGAATGAAGGCCGAGGCCTCCTTCCTTTTTTGGCCTACAAACAGTATCCCAATTGATGAGGCTCCATTTAGAATTTTGCAAATTGCCACTCCAAAGAAATTGGCAAGAAAGAGCATCAAATTCCTTAAGAAAATACGTCGGGGCAGCCTAAACCATGCTTCTATATATAGGAAGGGCCTAAATCATAGAGTGCAAGAGAGTCACCCTACCAGCAGTAGAGAGCCACCTATGAGTCCAATGATTGACTTTTTGTGGAAGCTTGTCAAGCAAGTGCTGCCAGAAAAGCCTGGGTTGTCTTCCCACCATAATAGGGACACCCAAGTAAGTTAGAGGGAGAGACTCAATCTGAAATCTCAAGATATTAGCAATCCACCACTGAATAGGCTCAGGAGTGTTGAAGAAAAAAATAGAGGACTTGTGGTCATTGATTTTCTGACCTGAAGCAACCAAATAAGTATCCAAAGTGAGCCGAAAGGCTTCAGCATCTTGAATCTGAGCTCTCCCAGCAAGGGTCGTATCATCCACAAACTGGAGGTGGGAAAGAGTGGGCAACCCATTTCCCCATCGCCAGCCCTGAATCAAATTTTGGGAAACATGGGAATTGATAAGTCTGCCAAGTCCCTCGGCCATAATGATAAACTAATAAGGAGAAAGGGGATCTCCCTAGCGGAGACCCCTAGAGGCCTCAAATAACTTAGATGGTTCACCATTAAGAAGGACCAAGAAGGAGGGAGTAGAAACACAGCTCCAAACCCAGCTAACCCAATCCTGACTGAAGCCAAAAGCTAGAAGAACTTTTCACAAGAAACCCCAGTTGAGTCTGTCATAAGCCTTAGCCATATCGAGCTTGATGAACATGGCACACTCTCTAGAACTACACAGAGTGAATGGCTTCAGAAGCAATAACCACCCCATCCAAAATTTGTTTTCCAGCCACAAAACCCCCTTGTTCCTCAAAGATAACCATGGGAAGCCAAACATTAAGCCTCTCCGCTATGAGCTTACTAATGATTTTATAGACCACATTACATAGAGCAATGGGTTGAAAGAAGTCCAGTTGATTAGCCTCTTCCTTCTTCGAAATAAGGACTAGGAAAGTAGCATTCAAAGCCCGAAGCATAGCTTTGTTGGAATAGGATTCCTAAACCACATCCAAAAGGTCTTGATTGATAATATCCCAAAATTCCTGGAAGAATTCAATAGGGAAGCCATCAGGCCCTGGAGCATAGCTTTGTTGGCATTAAGCATGATTGTCATTAGTGACAACACTTATTCTGAACAGTGCATACCGAGTAGAACAGTACATACCAAGCAGAACAAAGCTTACCGAGTAGAGCAGAGCTTACCGAGTAGAGCTTACTGAGCAGAATAGAGCATACCGAGCAGAATAGTACATACCGAGCATAACAGAGCTTACCAAGTAGAGCAGAGCTTACCGAGTAGAACAGAGCTTACCGAGCAGAACAGTGCATACCGAGCTCGCAAAGTTTCACAGTGTTTACCGAGTGCTGCATGGTTAAATAGGAAATTTAGTTTCTATCGAGTAACACTTTATCTACCAAGTCTCCAGTATTTACCGAGTTTGAAACTACGACCGAGTGGTTAGTATGGACCGAGCTTCCACTTCTACCAAGTGCATGATGATGCCGAGTAACACAGTGGACGCCGAGTATCAGAAAGTCACTGAGTTAGTTTGCAGTAACCGTGTAACTATATTTGGGCCGACTCAGTAATATTTGTGTTTACTTGTTTAAGAGCCGACTTTGTAATTATTTTGGAATTGACTTAGATTGATATATAAACAATGTTTTATGTCATATCCAAAAAGGAAGATATAGAGAAGTATAAAAAAAGGGGAGAAAGGTAGAGATAAGAGAATTACAAAGGGCTACAGTAGTATAAGAAGCAGCAAAGATCTATCCATCATAGAAGGTGATCAGTACATCAAAGAATCTCAATCAGCAAGTACAGTTGCAAGTAAGAGATCTACTGTTTCATCCTAATAGGTGAATCAGCTTGAAATCCTTTAACCAGGTAGACTTAACAGTCTTTGTAAAAATCTCTTAACCGAGTACATACTTCATTGTATGTTTGTAAAACATCTAACAAGGTGGACCTAATAGTCCTTATTGCTCCTAACAGGGCAAATCATCAGAAATGATCATTGTAAGCCTTAACCGACAAACTTTATATTGCAGTATTGAAGTTTTGTGGGTATCATCCCCACCCCAGTTTTACTTTCTACTTGGAAGGTTTCTGGGTCACTAAATCTCTGTGTTCTAAGTGTTATGAATGTTTTATTCTTTTTGTTACTCATGCATGCAGTCATATTATCAATCTAATATTATTAAGATCTGAATCTGTTAAAAGTTTTGAAGTTACTGATTCACCCCTCCCCTCTCAATAACCTAGATAGTCTTGAATATTTCCAACAATTGGTATCAGAGCTCAGTGGATCTTAGAATAAAGTTTGACAGCTTGAGAAAAGATTCAGGACAATGGAGATATTCAGACTGAACAAAGTAATTGAGAATGAAAAGCTAGATCTGGAAATGGCCATAACTCAACTCAAAGAAGCGAGAGAGCATCTTTCCCTTTCCCTAAAAAGAAGGAAGGAACTTGCAAATCAGATCAATGACCACCAGTATGTTGACGAAAATATTGAAGACTTTTTCCCTTCAAGTAGCTCAGATGAAGCAAACAATGCAATCAAAGAACTTCTAGAAAAGAGTGGATCTCTGCAAGAAGAAGTGAGAAAATTGAAAAGAGAACAGGAAATTCAGTCAACAAGATTTTGTGAAGTCTTGGAACAAAGAAACAAGATGAAAGATGAAATAGATGGAAAGAACAATGAAATCCAGAATAAAACTCTTCAGCTAGAAAATCTTATTGATCAAATGTCCAATGCAAATGAAGAAATCTTGACTCTAAGATCAGAAAATGAAATTATGAGAGAATATCTGAGATCTAAAAAGCAAATCAATTTAAGAGTGATGAGTGAGCTAGATGTTGAAAAGAAAATCAATGAGAGAATGTTGAAATCTCAAGAAGATATGAATCAGGTGTATGAATGAAACCTTCATAGGCAAAAAGGAAAAGCAGGACTTGGATACAAAGAGGAAGGTGAATCCTCCAAACAAGGTACTCAAAAGAATCAGAAACCTACTTGTAATCACTGTAGCAAAATTGGTCATACTTCAAACAAATGTTGGAGCAATGGAAAAGCAAAATTCAATGGAAAATGCTACAATTGCAATCAGCTTGGTCATAAAGCAAATGAATGCAAGGAGAAACCAAGATTTAAAGGCATATGTCACAAATGTAGCAAACAAGGTCATACGGCATCAGAATGCAAAACTAAAACACCCAATCCAATGGAACAAATTATTAAAGCAATGTTTGGTTGGGATTACAACACTTGGTGTAGATGTCATTACTGTGGAGAATATGGACACATTGGCATGAATTGTGTAAGGCACCACTTAAGAAAAAGGGATTCTACCATAAGATGTTATAATTGCACTAAGCTTGGTCACATAGCTAAAAACTGCATGAATTTAGGCAAAATTGAAGATGAAAAGAAAGCAAAAGAAAATAACATTAGGAAGAAGATGAGACAGAAGTGGATTCCTAAACCTACTGAGCAAACCAATCCTGAAGTCACTAATGAAGGGAGTGGCTCTATGAGCTCTAACTAGTCTCCAAGAAAGCACTGGAACTGTATCTTCATAGACATATTCCAAAACAGTTCCTGAACTGAAAGGAAGACAGATCTAAATTAGTATGCAAGATACAGCAAGATCACAAGAAGGTCGGTATCAGTTACCGCCGAGCAAGGTCGGGAGTAACCTAACTTCATTTGGTTACCGAGTAAGGTCGGAGAAGTATGAATTCGTATGATCATTGAGTTGGGGAGTCTTCATCGAGCAATTAATTCATAGTGGATGACAGCCTGTCTAATTCAATACCCTAATTCGTACTGAGCATTAATGACAAAGTTTTAACAAAAGGAGTGAAATCAAGTTCACTATTCACCATGAACAAAAGTCTCCTAGTGCAATCAAGCATTTCGAAGCATATTTCAGCAAGATATTCTCTTTCCTCGAAGAATTTACTATGTTCACCGAGCTACCATGGCATCATCCAGCGCTAAAGTGAAGAAAGGTTCAGAAATGTTGGTTCATGGAGAATGGAAAGCACCAGATTTCAAACTCATGCTCGCAATTGTTGGAACCCTAGACCCGAGTGGAGCTCAATCTCAGATCCCTCCTAAGGTACTCCTTATTAACGATATTCACAGTCATTTTAAGTGTACAATTCAAGAGCTTGGAACCCTAGAGATAGATACTATTCGTGAGGAACTATGTGTCAATGGTGTTCTCAAACCGGAGCATCAACATTTGGAAGATAAGGGTTTAGTTCACATCACACACTTGCCTCAGAGCTTTCAGATAAAATGGGTCAGATATATCCTTAGCCGAGTACATGAAGGTAAAATATGGCTTGAGCAACCAGTAGAGATTACGAAGAAGATGATTCACCGAATCACTGGTCTTCCCATGCTCGACAAGGCAAAATCTACAAAAACCCTAGGTCAGACGGAACTGGAAGAGAAAACCCTAGCCGAGTGGGATGGTAGAGGTATGAAGATAAGCAGAATTACTGATGCAGAATTGAAGTTTGGTATACATATCGTAGCTCACAAGTTATACAGTTCAAGTCGGCAGAACTGTGTTCCGTGTGAAGTAGTTGACCTAGCGTATAAAATTGTAAAGAACAATTTGTCATTTGACCTAGCAGATCTTTTGTTGAAGCAGTTCAACAAGAACATGGAGAGCATCCAAACCTCAAAGAACAATCCATGTAAGTTTGGCTCACTGTTGGTTTGTTTATTTTTCTATGCTCAAAAGTTTTTCCCATCAAAAGGCACGGTAGTATGGAGAAAAGATGTGCCGGTTCTTTATCAGATGAATGAATACATTTCAAAAATGGGTGACAATTTTGAAAGCATAATGGATAACTATTTTGAATCATTTAAAGAGAAAATGAACAATAGATTCCGGATTCCACAGAAATTGGTGGAAGATTACAAAGATGATATTTGTTTCATGGTGGACTGTGATAATCTGTATATACAGGCAGCAAAACCAAGGATTGTACATGTGAAACCTCTTCCCTATGAGGTAAATATTGATGAAACCAAGAATATTATTGAAGCCCTAATTAATCAACTTGTTAATCCAAAGGCACCATATTTTGGGACATATGAAGAAGCTAAGGAGAGAATTGAGCTTAGTATAAAGCTTCCACAGGCGGTTAACAAAGGAAGAAAGAGGATGGCCAAAATACAAGCTAGCACACCTCTAATGTCAACCGAGGAAAAAGGAGAGGACTTTGAAGAAGAAGAAGAGAAAAAGGATGAGGAGGAAGAAGAACAAGTACCAACAAAGAAGAAAGGAAAAGTAATTATCACCAAGGCACCCAAGCAACCCTCTGTAGTATTTACAAGGAGTGCAAGAGGCAAGGCAGGCAAAGACAGTGAAGAAATAGTATTCAAAAGGCCTCCTCCTTCATTAAAAGAAAAGATCAAGGATTTGAGAGAAGAATCTGGAATTGCAAACTTCAAATCTCTCAAATATGAAATTAGATTTGAGGAAGAGCAGTAGGAAATTGAAGATGCTGTTGTCGAGAAAAAAAGAAAATGGAAATACTCACCTGAAGAGATAGCTTCTCCAATCCCAGGAATTTTGCTGAACAAAATTAAGTTGAGATGGTCCAATGCAAGACAAACTGTCAAGGACATCTATGCTCAAACCTTGAGGCAATTAATGCCAAGTTTGAAAAATGCTGAAATTAATAAGGCATTGATAGATAATGAAAATAAGTTGACACTCAAATTCAACAGTTGTTTGATTTTGATCAAAGATATTGAGTCAGTTGTGAAGAGTGCCACTACCACATGGAAAAACATCTATAATCTTCACAAACCGAGTGCCGAAACTGTGATAATCAAGGATATTGATGATGACAATGATGAACATGAAGAAGATACCGAGGTAGACAAGCAAAGTGATGAGGAAGATAATATTGTTCGGATAGCTGCAGAAGTCATTGCCTCACTTCCTCACTCTCCAGAAAAAGTTGCTACACCTAGCACGGAGATAACTTCAAGTATGATTGTAACAACTTTTACAGATACATCAAATGTCAAATCATCACTAGCACAACTCAATGTATCATCGACAGAAATGACTACCACCTCTTTTACCGAGTTGCAATCTCCTATATCTACTTCAGTACCTACTTCCATATCAAGTTTTCCAGCAGTAAGTACCTCAGTTTTGGATACTTCAGTAAGTATTTCAGTTTTTGATTCTACAATTGTGAATACTTCAGTTTTGAGCCCTTCAAGTATTCCAGTCGGTAGTTTATCATTTTTCACAGCTAGTCCTACAATGTCTACAATAACTTCTACAAAGGCATTAAATGCAATAATAGTTGATCCTAAGGCTCAATCGAGTACAAGATTTTTGAGTAAGAATGTAGAAGAGGATATAGACTTAGATGAGGAGATAGAGATTCCAAAATTAGACTTTGCAAATCTTTCAGCAGACCAAATGCAAAACATTGGTGAACTCCTCCAAAAGAAAGCAAAGCAGAAGAAATTAAAAGAAGAAAGGGACAAGGAATATAAAATTATTGAAGATGCAAATGATATTTTGTTAGAAGCATTAGGTATTAAAGTTGATTCCTCTCAACATATTTTGTTACAGTTAGCTAAGGTAGTAAACAAGTTCCATGAGGATTCCTCTGCGTCAGAAAAGATTCTTGAGAAAGCCGAGAAGAAGTTTGACAATAAAGTGCTTGAGAATGTTGCTCAGCATATAGCTATTAATCAGGCAGAATTATCTTCAGTTTTGACAGATATTGAGTCCTCCTATTCCAATGTTACCTCACTTGTTGCTAAGCTATGTAATGTTGCCGAGTTCACTAAGGAAGTCAAGGATAAATTGAATAAGATTGATGAGGATCTGAAGGACAGTGTACAGAAGTTGCAACTTGAACCTAGTTCAAGCTCTGCACATCATATGAAAATCACATTCCTATCAAATAGGCAGTCGGAATTATTAAAAGAAGATACAAAGATCCGGTCAACACTGCTAGATATTCAGAACATGATCCTTCCCATCATGGACATAATGCAAAAGCACATTGTTCACTCAAAAGCATTACTCCATGACAATCAATTTTCCATTGCAGATCACATGATTGAACTCTCTGCAGAAGTCCAAATTGCACTCCAAACATGCAAGATTCTGCAAGAGAATTGGGACAGAACTCTGGCACTAATCATAAAGGTATGTTTTGATTTTCTTTCACATTTTTGATTCTCCCTGTAAAATACTTGTATATACACCTTTGGCATTATTGTCAAAAAGGGGGAGAAAATGTATAGGAGAAAGTGTATAAGATTAAGGTGTGTAATACGAAAGGGGGAGAAAGTACTCTATATAAGGGAGTCATGAAATGTATAAACAGTAGTTTGACAAAGATAAATTTTGAAAAATCAAAAAAAAGATTCAGCATGATTCTTGTATATAAGTTTTGGCAATAAGTGTTTTTGTCACTAATGCCAAAAGGGGAGATTGTTGGCATTAAGCATGATTGTCATTAGTGACAACACTTATTCTAAACAGTGCATACCGAGCAAAATAGTACATACTGAGCAGAACAGAGCTTACCGAGTAGAGCAGAGCTTACCGAGCAGAACAGAGCTTACCGAGCAAAACAGTGCATACCGAGCTCGCAAAGTTTCATAGTGTTTACCGAGTGCTGCACGGTTAAACAGGAAATTTAGTTTCTACCGAGTAACACTTTATCTACCGAGCCTCCAGTATTTACCGAGTTTGAAACTATGACTGAGTGGTTAGTATGGACCGAGCTTCCACTTCTACCGAGTGCATGACGATGCCGAGTAACGTAGTGGATGCCGAGTATCAGAAAGTCACCGAGTTAGTTTGCAGTAATCATGTAACTATATTTGGGCCAACTCAGTAATATTTGTGTTTACTTGTTTAAGAGCCGACTTTGTAATTGTTTTGGAATTGACTTAGATTGATATATAAACAATGTTTTATGTCATATCCAAAAAGGAAGATATAGAGAAGTATAAAAAAAAGGGAGAAAGGCAGAGATAAGCGAATTACAAAGGGCTACAATAGTATAAGAAGCAGCAAAGATCTATCCATCATAGAAGGTGATCAGTACATCAGAGAATCTCAATCAGTAAGAGATCTACTATTTCATCCTAATAGGTGAATCAACTTGAAATCCTTTAACCGGGTAGACTTAACAGTCTTTGTAAAAATCTCTTAACCGAGTGCATACTTCATTGTATGTTTGTAAAACCTCTAACAAGGTGGACCTAGTAGTCCTTATTGCTCCTAACAGGGCAGATCATCAAAAGTGATCATTGTAAGCCTTAACCGGAAAACTTTATACTGCAGTATTGAAGTTTTGTGGGTATCATCCCCACCCCAGTTTTACTTTCTACTTGGAAGGTTTCTGGGTCACCAAATCTCTGTGTTCTAAGTGTTATGAATGTTTTATTCTTTCTGTTACTCATGCATGCAGTCAGATTATCAATCTAATATTATTAAGATCTGAATCTATTAAAAGATTTGAAGTTACTGATTCACCCCTCCCCTCTCAGTAACCTAGATAGTCTTGAATATTTCCAACAGATTAGCCTCTTCCTTCTTTGAAATAAGGACTAGGAAAGTAGCATTCAAAGCCCAAAGCATAGCTTTGTTGGAATAGGATTCCTGAACCACATCCAAAAGGTCTTGATTGATAATATCCCAAAATTCCTGGAAGAATTCAACAGGGAAGCCATCAGGCCCCAGAGCTTTGCCCTTACGCAAGATGAAGATGACCTCCTCCAAGTTAGACATACAAATCGGCCGAATAAGAGAGTCATTCATCTCCTTGGTCACAACAGAGGGAATACAGGACAAGATCATATTCTCCTCAATCTCTGTTGGAGGCAAGTCATCAAAAAAGAGAGCAGAGTAAAATTGAATAGCTTCCCTGGACACAGCTCGAGAGGAGGTCAAATGCGTCCCATCAGAAGTGACAAGAGAAGAAATGTAACTCCTATTACGTCGAGCCTGCACAGATTTATGGAAAAATGCGATGTTCTTGTCCCCTTCTTGAAGCCAATCAACTCGAGCCTTTTGTTTCCAATAAATTTCTTCTCTAAGATCCCACTCTTCTAAATCACTAGAAGCTTGGGATTCCTCTATGCCAAGAGCTTCAAAAAGACCCAAATCCTGAATCTGCCTAGCAATAACATCTAGACGATCCTGAGCCCTCTTCTTCATGATGTGGAGATTACCAAAACAAGTCCTATTCCAATTCTTCAACTTCCTTTTGACATATTGTAATTTTTTAGAGAAGGAGAACATAGCAGTGCCATAGGCAGGGCCACCTTGTCTCCACCAATGAGGCATTAAATCATGGAGAGAAGAGTCTCAAAGCCACATCAGTTGGAACTTAAAGGGAGGCTTCTTGGGGGTGGCAACATAACTAGCCGTGAGCTTAATAGGCCAGTGGTTAGAGCCTCTCCAATTGAGAATTTCAGAAGAGAGAGAAAGAGAGCCACAATTCCAAAAGCAAGAAACTAGGAACCTGTCCAAGCGTTCCGAGATGGCATCATCTCTAGCCCTTCTATTGTTCCATGTAAAGAGCCCATTAAGAGGTCTGACATCAGAGAGATGTAAAAGATCCATATTTTCTCGAAGAAGCTCAGAAGAAGGACCCAAGCTAGCTAGCCCACCCCGCTTCTCCTCCAGACTAATGACAGAGTTGAAATCCCCGGCAACAATCCAAGGCAAGAATGGGTGACAGCTTCTAACATGCCTAATATGTGCCCAAAGCTTAATCTTACCAGGGAGATCAATAGGGGCATACACATTAGTAACAAGAATCATCTCTCCAGTTTCCAGAGAAGAGGCCACCATTGAGAGAGCTGAGTGACAAGAGATCCAGTAAAGAGGCGTAACTTTCCTAGGATCCCAACAAATGGCAAGACCACCAGAGCTCCCCAAAGCACCAAAACACTGACATTGCCCCAGAAACCAAATATTAGGAGCACATCTAAACATGGAATCCACTAAAAGCTTGGTCTCTTGGATACAAAGGATATCTAGAGAATGATCAGCCACCAACTCATGAATAACTTTTTGTCTAGGGATGCTATTCAACCCCCTCACATTCCATGAGAGAATCATCATTGAGTAGAGTGGGGGAAATGTTCACCTAGGGTCTTTACAGCCCCAAATTCTACCAGTAAATCTCCTGTAAATTTAATTTTTTCCTGATCCTACTTTCTCCCAACTCTTGAGGGAGTAGCAAAAGAGACTTTCTTAAATGGTCTTTGCATCAGGCCTAAAGCAAGAGAATATCTCTTTCCTTTACTAGAGGCAAACACATCCTTGACCAAATCTACCAGAAGAATATCCTTTTCCTATGGAGCAGGAGAAACCACAAGGGCACCCGACTCAGGGCCAATAGGGATCTCCGACTGCTGCTGAACTACAACATCTTGGATGCCACTAAGAATAGAACTCCTCTCACCTAAGCCAGTAACCCCACATTGAACATCTGCAGGAATGCCTTCTTCTATGACCATGTTGTCTAGCACCTCAAATCGATTGAACCCTGAGTCCACTTGCTGATCTAGATGAGGTCGCTTCTGGTCCCTTCCCTTAGCATGGTTGCGAGCAGGGATAAAACCATCCTTATCAGGACTGGTAGTGTTTGTTGGCCCTTGCCCCTGACTGGAAGTATTCATGTGAGCTTTCCCTTTACCAGTACTATCAGTCTGAACTTTCCCTTTTCCAATACTAACATTTTGACCATTCCCCTTACCATCATTAGCCATCCTTGGGCCTGAGGACCCTCCAGGAGTACCATTGCCTTTAGAGGCTTGAGGGCATTGGCGTTGTAAATGACCATACTCATGACAAATGCGGCATCGAAAGGGAAGGGATTCATAGTCTAGCTACTGAATCCAAGAAGAAGAGCCTAGGTAGATTTCCAAAGAATCTGGCAAAGGATTATTTAAATCAATTTCAACACAAATACGAGCATAAGAAATAACCTTTTTATCCAGTGATTGATGTGCTATAGCAGCCGACTTCCCAAGTAAAGAAGCAATCTGTCGAAGGATATCCTTGTGCCAAAACTCCAAAGGAAGCCGTGGCAAGCGAACCCAAACAGGAACCCTCAAAGGGAGATCCTCAGCAAAATTGAACCTTGTATGCTAGGGTTTGACAAAAAGTCCCACACGGTCATAAAAATATGGGCCTCCCTCAAAGACCTAGTCCCAATCTGACATGCAAGAGAAAGCCACCAAAAAGTAGCTATTACCAGCCAGCATAATATCCATATCACCTTCCACCTGCCACGAATGACGAATCTAGGCTTCCAGAGCTGACAGGGAAATCCGGATACTAAGAAACTTGCATATCAATGCATGTTTGGCCAAATAGTCCACATCATCCATTACTGCCTCTGGAGGGATAACTAGCACAGGCCGATCCTGGCTACGTGGAAGGTAGCCATTAACTTTATTCAACCTCGAGCTCTCTCCAACATAAAATGTCTCCTTCGCCTGTGAACTCACCCCGGGAGAAGATCCACCACCAGTTGAGGCTCCAACAAGAGAGAGACTCTTGGAAACCCCATTCGTGACCATCAGAGCCCAGCAAACAGACTCCCTCACAACCGTCACGTTGCATTTATTCAAGCTATACAAAATATCATATTTTTTACTTTTTTATTTTTACTTACTTTGTATTAGCTCTCTAATATATTACCCATATTATATCTTTATATTGACAAAACCATTGTAACTCATTGGAGTAAATTCATGCACAATGGAGATTTCACATTCGAACCAATCATCTAGGTATTAGGTGTTGCAAACTTTAGTCATGACCCTCAACAAAAGTATCACTATCAATGTGCTCTCCAGATTCTCCCCTTGCCCCAAAATACACTGTCCAAGCATATCTTCCTATCGGTGTAACCATTGCACCTCGTTTAGGTGCAATTGCTAGTTATAAATAGATTGTGGAAGCATTTATAAGAGTTAGGGCTAGATTGGTAGCAAAATGACATGCTCCACAAGAAGTATTGATTATATTGAAATACTTGTACCTAAAGCACAAATGGATACCTGACAAATTAGTTTTTACTTTGGCAACTCAACAAAGTTGATCAATTTATCTAATGGATGTAAATAGTGCCTGTTTGAATGGATATATTGATGAGAAAGTGTATGTTTTACAACCTAGAGGTTTTGAAATACCATCTAAAGAAGGTCGTGTATGGTCTTAAGAAAGCACTAAGAGCATGGTATTCAAGGATAGACTCATAACTACAACAAAAAGTTCTTTAAGAAGTCAATAAAATCCAAATATTTTGAAGAGCTCAGCTAATGATCTTATCTACAATGAAAAAAATTAGCTATATTTATATAGTTTAGAGCAGCTACGATAGCTGAATTTAAAATTTCAGATATAGGATAGATGCACTAATTTCTTAGCATAGAAGTTTGACAAAATAAAGATGGAATATCCACGTCTCAAAAAAAATGTTTCAGATATCCTACAAAAAATGTAGATGAGTTGCAAACCAATTGCAACACCTCTTGAGGTTAGACTTAGGTTGTTATAAAATGTTTAGATGTGTTAAATTCAATGGACCCCACTCTATATAGGCAATTGATTAAAAGTCTAATCTACTTAACTACTACTCAACCAAATATCACATTTGCAATGAGCTTGGTATCTAGATTCATGTAATAACCTAAGCAAACACATTGGTGTGTAGCTAAGATGATTCTTAGATTTTTAGAGAGACACTTACATGTTAGCATTCAAAGGATAGCAAGTTGGTTGGATATACAAATTCAGATTGAGTAACTTCCATAGATGAAGTCTACTTTTGGTTATGTTTTTTAGTCTTGGTTTTTGTGATATTTTTCGAATGTCTAAGAAACAACCATTTGTATCACTTTCTACAATAAAGATAAAGTACAAAGCTGCAACATCAATGACTTGCCAAAGTGGGTGGTTGAGAAGACTAATGAAGGATTTACTTTGAATACAAAATGGACCTTATTTGTTGTACTATGACAGCAAGAGTACTATACAAATGACAAAGAATCTCATGTTTCATAGTAGGGCTAAACATATTGAGATTGAACACCATTACATTAGAGAATTCATTCAGCAAGAATTGATTAAGTTTGTGTATTGTTGTATAGAAAATTAGCTAGCATATATTTTTATGGAGCCTTTAGCCCATGAAGAGTTCCAGAAACTCAGATATCTACTTCATGTTATTCCAAATGATCATTACTGAAGAGAATGACAACAATAATGCCCATTGAAATAGTCTTTCCTGACCTGATAGTTTGTTATAAATAATATTGTTGTATGTGAGAAATATTATAGTTAGATTATTGGTGAATATGATTCTGTGTCATAATGTCACCTGACTTTTAAAACTCTTTATTAGATACTTTGCCTCATTCTATTAAGTCAATTTGGAGCTTCTATATATTGATTTGTTTTATGATCAGTAGATCATCCATTCATATTACTTTATTTGATGTATTCGATTATATCATGATTATATCATATTTATATTGAAGTGAATTTATCTGTAGATAGAATGCATATTCTCTAGAATGATATATTCTAGATTCTTGGGACTAAGCTTTATGCAAAGTTGATTTTCTTTGCAAAATATGCATATAACTCTTGCTTTATATCACCAAAGAGCTTAAAATGCACACAGATTGTAGAGGATTTTAGCTACATAATTAGTTAATGGGCATTCTATATAAGCCAACACTCTTGAACTATTTAACCGCAGCCACTTCTGTGAACTACAATCTCTCAAATATTAAATTTATTGCCAAATCATTTAACAAATCATACTTTTATTTGGTGCTAAAAAACACATCAAACTTCTTAGTAATGGACACTTTGGTAGTCATGTACATATATTTACCATTTCCAGTGTACACTGTATTCATCTTATTCTGTATGCTAGAGAAATCTCTGCAATGAATCCATGGGACCGCAGCCTACATCTATATTGAGTATATAACATACCAATGTCTATGAATATATAACTTATTCACAGGAACATAAGATGTCCTCTTGTCATAATGGTCAGCTGATGATAGAAGCATAGCATGCACACTTATCAGTAAAGCTTTGCTTCTCTTGGTCTGATAAATTCGGATAAAAGTTCTTCCACCATTTCATGAAGGTATTATCATCAAGGACAACATCTTTGGAAAGCTTACAATTTTCCATCATTCCCTTCAATTGTTCTATGAAGCATTTTTGGTCATCAACAGTTTTAGAATCAACTTCTTCAACATGAGCCCAAAAGCATGAATCATGTGTCAATATAGCCGGTTGGGTTCGCTTCTTTGATTGCATTCCCCCTTTTTTCTCCTTGTCCTCCAACCATTTCTGAAGAAACTTATAGCGTCTAGGTCTGCCATGAGCAATATAATGCCCTGAATCTTCATGTTTACCAAGGCGATAATAATGTGCTATGTCAAGAGGCTCTACAAGCAATCTGTATTCAGTCCCTGCATTCACCCACTTCACTTGACTGGGGAGATCATTTGGCAATTCTTCTTTCTCCACTAATTCAGTTATTCTATCCCAAAAAGCAGCAAGCTTTAACCTGTTTTTGTTTGCCTTCATATCATTCTCTGTTTTGTGAGTCTTGAAGCTATCATAGTAACCAGACAAGCCTTCCTGTTCACACATTGTTTTATACCATTCCAGCTCGGCCATGCAGTCCTGTATGTCGTCCAACTTTATACATTGCTGCTCCATGGTTGCGCTCAATTTATTCTTCTTGTCTTCAATAGCTTTTAATCCAAGCCAAGCTTGAACATTCTGTTAAAACAGGGTTAAAAAAACCTGTAATTTGTTAGTGTTATGTTATCAAATAACTAGAAACAACAATATTTTAATTTAATTTATTTTTATCATAACTCTGTTCCTTTCTGAACTCACAGTATAGTGAGAAAACTTATAAAAACAGAAAAAAAATTACAGAATTAAAGATCATGTTTTACCTGATTACAAATCCCCATTGCTTCCAACTGCAAATCAATTCTAACATCAGCTGCCGAGGATTTCTCAGACTTCACAGTCTTTGAATATGATGCTGTTAGACCTGAACTTTTGGATATGTGTTTTATTGTTTTCTCGTACTCTATGTGCTCCATAATGCAAGCCCCAAAAAGTCTGCTGTTTTCCAGAGCAAAATACAACATATGCAGTGTAGTTTCTGTGTTTTCTATACAGCAGACACTGCCACTAGTGGAACAGAAAACATAATAACCAAATGGCCTGTAGGGACTCCTTTTGATTAGGTCTTTCACAGCACCTCCCACCAAATTAGCAGGTCCCACAACAAGAGATGTAGTCTCATGTGTTAGTACTTGAGAAGCATCACTGATGACCTGTTTTATAAATTCCTGAGAATTGTCTTTTGAGAGGGGGTGGCTTCCATCTTGGACTAGCTTCTGATTTTCTGCCTTGATCTGATTCTTCATGGAATTATACCAGTAGGGCAACAGTTCCTCTAGGGCTTTGGAGATGGGTGGTGATTTGAAAGGTGAGAAGCAAATTCTGGGGACAATGTCATGCCTTGAAACTATATGACAGAAGTTTGGAGACCATTTTTCTCTTTCAATTGCTTTGGCAAATACCTTGTCTCCAACTAAAGGGCACCCAAATGTGATGCATAATGGAGAAATTTGAGGGTTCTTCTCTAGTGTCCAAAGTGTCCCCAGGGATGCTATTGCTCCACCAAAGGAGTGGCCGGTAAAGATTATAGTTTTTCCCTCTTTCTGAGCTTCGAGTATCTGTAAGGTTATGCTTTGTTAGGATGATAAACAACAAAAATCAAACTAAATAACAATTAATGCTTAGAAGTTTGCTTTAGAATGTTATAGCTTGTCTCAAGTATACCTTACACACCAAAACACCGATCAGACTTTTTGGTTTATTCTACCCTCTCTCAAAGAGAAGTTTTCAGCAAAGTGGCAAACTGGAAGAAATCAAAACTTATTTTGCCAATAAAGTAAAGGAAAACTAAGCTCAATAATTAGTTTCTAATCATCTGAGCTGATAACTGTGAACAGAGAATGGCAATGTTAGTATTCAGGGCTTCTCAAAGGGCTGGGGTTCAATTCATGTTAAGTATAATTCCAACAGGAATTTATGTCAACTCTAGCATAAGTGGGATTGCAACTTTCTACCATGTTCTGTTTTTTTTCTTTTCTACTATGAATATAGGTCTCTGGTGCGGGCGCCCAAAATAGAAAGAGGTGAAAAGTGATACGAACGATGGTAAGACTTGTGAAGAGACATGCTTGATATCCAAAGATGTAAAGCCTAAATGCCATATGTTGCTCCGACAAGTGTTTCTGTTGGATATTTCTAGAAAGTTTATCCTTATGAAAGATTTTCTAAGGGAAAAATCACAGATCAGTTCTTTTTGTAAATAGTGTAATTTTATATTATAATTTAATGGAAAGACTTCTATTTGTCAAAAAAAAAAAAAGGAAACCATACGAAATCAATAGATGCCACTATCATGTCATATGTTGTGTGCATTCATATTAGACAGGTCAGTTACTGCAGGTGTTATTAGACTCTTTTTTAATACTATAACGGTTTAACAAGTATAATTTTCAATTTATCATATCTGAATCATTCTAATTATAGAAAGTAAGAAGACACAATTATTGGTAAACTGTAAAAAAAAACTGGCCTAGATTTTTCACTTTAAAAACAGTTATATAATTAAAATAATATTTAATGAGAGAGCAAGAAAGATGGTGAAAAGAAGAGAAGGATAAGGAAGTAGGAAAGGAGAAAAAGGGAGAGATGCAGAGAGAGTGAAAGAGAGGTGGTTAAAGGAAAAAAGAAGACAAGGGTGAGGAAGGGGGAGACACAAGGAGAGTGAGAAAAATCCAGAGGAAGAGAGTAAGGGAGACGATTAAAGGAAAAAGAAGACGTGTAAGGAAGAAGGGAAAAAAATGGGGAGACACAAGGAGAAGAAGAGAATTAGACAGGGAGAGAGCAAGAGAGATGATTAAAAGAAGACATAGGTAAGTAAAGAAGGAAGGGAGAAAAAGGGAGAAAAAGGGGGAGAGGCAAAGAGAGTGAAAGGAAGAGGAAAAAAGTTAGGGAGGAGAGAGAAAGAGAGTTAATTAAAGAAAAAATAAGACAAAGGTAGTGAAGGAGGAAGGGGGAGAGAGAGAGAGAGAGAGAGAGAGAGAGGAAAAATAAGACAAAGGTAGGGAAGGAGGGAGGAAGAAAGAGGGAGATAAAGGGGAGAGGCAAAGATAGTGAAAGGAATAGGAAGATAATTAGGGGGGATAGTGCAAGAGAGATGTTTAAAGGAAAAATAAGACAAAGGTAGTGAAGGAGGAGGGGAGAGAGAGGGATAAAAGGGAGAGGCGGAGAGAGTGAAAGAAAGAGGAAGAGAATTAAGGAAGAGAGGATGGTTAAAGGAAAAGGAAGATAAAGGTAGGGAAGGAGGGAGGGAGAAAGAGGGAGAGAAAGGGGAGAGGCAAAGAGAGTGAAAGGAAGAGGAAGAGAGATGGTTAAAGAAAAAAGAAGATGAAAGTAGGGAGGGAGGGAGGGAGAGAAAGGGGAGAGACAGAGAGACTGAAAGGAAGAGGAAGAGAGTTAGGGAGGGAAGGAGCAAGAGATATAACTGAAGGAGGAGAAAGAGAGAGGGGAAGAGGAGGGGACAAGAGTGTGTTAGTGAGAAAGGTTGGGAGAGGCTGAGAGGGAGAGTTAGCGAGAGAGGAAGTGAAAGAGAGAGATAGGTAGCTAGGGGGAGAGACCGATGATGATATAATTTGTTCAAAATGATTACATGAATGTTGTAAATGTTCTATGAATAATTAATATTCATTTCTCAAATTGAATTTTGTAATTGAATAAAATATTACCACTCCATGAATTCGAAATAAAAAATAGCCAACTACTAATCTGACATGTTTTAATATGTAAAATTTAAATTTTCACATAATTTGATATTAGAATTTTTTTTTAAAAAAATCTATTAAATAAACTACAAAACAACTAACTTAATAACAACTACTAAACAAGATTCAAATAAAAATTCTTGTTTTCGTTAACACAATTTCTTCCACCATACAACAATCATGATCTTTAGAAATTTGAAATCGCCACATGTAGTTAGATATAATTCTAACCTTAGACCTGAGGTTGGATGATCGCAAGATGCAAAGAAATCTGTCCAAAAACGCTTTTCGTACCATAGCTGGCTTTGGGTGTTCTGAATCACCGTCTCCCAGACATTTGAATTCATCATTTATTTCGCATTCATCAAAGTCATTGTCTGTGATATAATCTCTTGAATTTTGAGAGCCACTGAATGCGATAATTATAACGTTTTTACATTCAATTTTATAGAAATCTCTGAAATTGTAAGCATTTTGGCATGCATTCCAAGCATCTGAAATGAGATCGGTGCCCACAAAATAGGTGATGTTCTCTTCAGCCCTGCCAAGGAAAAATGAAACAAAATTAGACTCCCAATAAATACGAGCATAACAATAATAATAATATATAATTTCATTTCATTTGCGTACTTCGAATTGGAAATCTTTGAGGCATCCATTTGATCTAATAATTGTTCTGCTCTCGACTGCAATTGTACTGCTGTTTGATTAGCATTTATATTGTTATTAATTTCTTTGATGTTCGAAGGAAAATATTTTGGAGAAGGAATTTAATGTTCTTTCTCAACCATACGAAGAATTCAATATCCTATTCTTGATCATTCAAAAGAAATGTATTTAATGTTCTTTCTCAACCATACGAAGAATTCAATATCCTATTCTTATCATTCAAAAGAAATGTTTATATATGTTACCAATTTTATAAATGTTTCAAGTTAATGAAGTTAAGCATTTTAATTTGATTTGTAGAAAAAGTGAAAAGGAAATCATAAAAAAAATTGGCTTTTAAAGTTGGTAAAGACAATTCTTTTCTTTATTGGACATGTTGAAGTAGACAAGGATGTGCCAAAAGATATTCTTTTCTTTATTAGACATGTTGAAGTAGAGAAGGCTGTGCCAAAAGATTAAAATAAGTTATTCTAAACTTGAAAAAAGTGTAGACCCTAGATACCTCCACATTCTTTAATCTTGCATGTGAATTCATCTTAGTTAATTGACTCTAAACATCACCAAGTCAATTAATTAATTGATATGATTACATCAAGTTTTATGAACTAGTTAACTAGTTCTTAATTAAATTCATGTTGATTGATTGATTAATTTAATTAGTCTCATTTTAATTATCAATGTCACTTCATAATAAATAAGTAAAATATTTCATAGAATATGATCGAAACTTGACGAAAGGGAGACTTGGAGAGAGAAATTGGTTCTACTAGGATTTTGCATGTTGTACGACTTTCTTTTTGTTAATGATCTTTGTGTATCGCTTTTTCATACTGCATTAATTGCATGAACATTAGGGGTTTATTATGGCTCCAACCAACTTTAGCCCAACAATTAATGTTGTTGCGGGAGTTGCTGTTGTGGATGCTCATGGCACCTCCTCCGAACAAACGCCCTCACAAGTTTGTTCTGAAAGTGTTTCATGACGTATGCCCTCCCCTGATATTGTCCTTAATATCCAGGGATTTGATAGTGCTTGTCATGACTTGCTTGAAAATCACACTTTTATAGGTTATTTTGTTAGGAGAACTCCTCCTGAAAGCATGCTAAAAGACTGGGTGGCCAAGGCTTGAGCTCCTCACGGAGTTCAATTTGATGGTGTTCAAAGCCTTACTAAGGGCTTTTTGTTTGTTTCATTTTTCAAACCTGACCCAGCTTGACGTGATTTTTAACCGTGGACCGTGGACAGTTAGGTCATCTTTGCTTGTTTTGTTGGAGATTTGCCAGCAAGCCAGTGCTGACTGTATGTTTGTCATTGATGACAACATATGGTAAGTAGCATGCATGGAAGACTTATGCAGTAAGTGTTGAGTATATGTAGCATGGACATGTTATCAGCATGATATCATGGATGCAGAGGTTAATTGTTAGTACAGACAATTATGTAGTAACTTGTGTCAGCAGTGTTCTTGATAGAGTTACAAGTAGTATTCTGTGAGTGATTGTCCGTACAGTTATCATGGAGCCTTGCGCATTTGGATATGTGATGGAGACATGTTAGAGTTGTTACATTCATGGACGCAGAGTCTGATGTGTAGTAGAAGTGAAGTTATGCAATATGTATTCACCAGTTGTAGTTTCCTGTGTTTATCCAAAAGAGATGACAAAGATTATATGGGGGTAAGTGCACAAAGATGGGGGACCAAAAAGGGGGTATAAGATGCCACTTTTTTCCTAAAATTAGCAAACTCTGAACTTCAACAAGAAATTGAAGATAGTTAGACTCAAAATTTTAAGATGCGACAAAAACAAGAGTTGTAATACTCTGAATCTAGTTCCTAAACTACTAACTTATTTTGAAAATGGTGCAGATTAAGGCCCTCAAAAAGGGGGAGCACAAAAAGTGGTCCTATTTTTTGTCCAAAAACATAACATAGCGTCTGGTGTGCTCCCCATAAAATGTTAACTTTTTTTTTGAATTTTTTTAATCACTCTGATGAGAGGTTAGCTAACACCACATAGTTTATCCCAAATTTTTCTGGTAATTTTTTGATGAACGTATAATTTTTGATGAATTTACAAAGTGCACAAATCTTGAAAACATGAAATTTCTGTGTGCTCCCCCTAGAAATCATTTAAAACTAATTGAAAATTAAATTTTCATTCTTTTAAAGTGTGTAGAATGGAGTCTAGTTTCTAAAAATGTAACTTATTGCAAAATTCGATGAACGAGCCAAAATCTGTGCCCAATATACTGCATGTTAGTTTTTTACAAAAAACGGACATACACACAAAAGAAATTAGAGTTGAATAACTTAACATAATCAAAATTTAAAATAAATTATATGCTTAGATAGCTAACAGAGAGATCTGCAATATCACGTCGTCTGATTTTTACGTTCTTGAGCCACGAGTAAACCTGACGAGGAGCACACAAAAAAAGATGTCATTTTTTTGTATGTCTGCTGGAAAATATGTCTCAGGCCTATTTCAGTCGTCCAAGCCTTTGGGTTGGATCTCCAAGGCAAATCCAAGCCTTAGGATTGGTAAATTCAAATACTTTACAAAGCGCACATGCCCTATAGGGCATGCGCACTATGTAAATTTATGATTTCCATAGCACACACGTGCTATGAAAAACATATATTTACATAAGGCGTGCACCCTATGTAAGATATAAATTCACATAGTGATAAGAAATATTCAAAGTGGGAGGAAGAGAGAGAGATAGATAGAGGGAGAGAGAGAGAGAGAGAGAGAGAGAGAGAGCTCTTTGTCTCTCTCCCTCCCCATACTCTCTCTCCCTCTCTCCCCCTTATCACGCTCTCTCTCACCTTCTCACTTAGACCTTTTGTATCTCTCTCTCCCTTCTCTCCTCTCTCTCTCTCTCATCACCCTCTCTCTCTCTCTCTCTCTCTCCTCTTCTCTCTCTCTCTCTCTCTCTCTCTCTCTCTCTCTCTCTCTCTCTTTCCCCTTCTCTATCTCTCCTTCCCTCTCTCTCTCTCTCTCTCTCTCTCTCTCTCTCTCTCTCTCTCTCTCTCTCTCTCTCTCTCTCCCCTTCTCTCTCTCTCCTTACCCTTCTCCATTTTTCTTGTTTTACATGGGGTGTGCGCGCTATAGGGCGCACGCCCGATTTAAGACTATGCATAACATATTTTTTGTTTTGTATAGGGCGTACGCCGTATAGCGTGCTCGTGCTATGTAAAACTAGAAGAAACGGCCTTATTTGCCAAGGATCTCGTGAAAGAGGCCCACTTTTTCTTATGTTGTCTGAATTCTGCATTTTCTCCGACAATTTTTCTCTTTTCATGGTGTTGATAGTGACAAATCAACATCATTTTGCACCATAGTGACAAGTTTTCACTTTGCACCATCGTGAAAGTCAATTATTGGAATCAAAAAGACAAAAAAAGATTGAGGTAAGTTTTTTATTTTTTTACATGTCAAATGTGAATAAAGAGTGTTTTGGTTTATGATTGGTATGATATAGAATTATTCAATACATAATTTGATATAAGTGTAATAAATTTATATTATAATTTGTCATATTGTAAGAGGTTTATATTATAATTTGACTTATTGGTTTATATTTATATTATATTTTTAAAATTGTAATCAATTGATATGTAGAAATCATCATCATGCCAAGAAAACGAGCAAAGAATTTAACACCGGAAGAGCATGAAAGAGACAAAGAGAAGAAAAGGGAAAGAAAGAGACAACTTTGTGAACAAAAAAAATTAGATATCATAGAAGAAGATTTTTCTTTGGATGAGGAACATGAAACATCAATACAAAGTAAGAGAGAATTGGAATTGGAATAAAAAAGATAACGAATGAGAAACTTGCGTGCAATGAGACAATTGAATTATGAAGATGCGGGGATATCATCTACAAGTTCTCAAGTTCAAGAGATATCATCATCCAATGTTCAACGCACACCAATGTATCATGTTGAAGGCACACCATTGTCTACTTCCGAAGGTGTGGGCACACTCCTCTATCATGTTGAAGGCACACCATTATCTACATCCCAAGGTGTAGACACAACATCGTCTCATGTTGAAGGCACACCATTATCTACAGCTCAAGGTGTAGGCACAACATCGTCTCATGTTGAAGGCACTCAAGATGGTACACAATTCACACATAATATTTTTGATGCTCCTAGAATTATTAAATATAGAAAACCAAAATATTTGATTGATATTGATACTAACATTTTGCAAGCAATGCCTGACAAGATTCCCAAGAGTACTTGTCAAAGAAATGTTAATCGTATTTGGAGATCTTTTTTTGAAAATTTAAACATGATAGGAAGATGTCAACTATTTGTTGAAATGATGAGAAATCTGAAATTTAGGCCCATCATGAAGATTCTTGGGCTAAGAACAATGGACGAGTCAAGTGAAAAATCTATTGTAAAGAATCTAATGACTACATATGAGAGTGTGGGTTCTACATCACACGCGAAAGATAGTAATGTCACACAATGTGTACTTACATCAACGATAGTAAGCACTCAAATGAAGAAATCTCGACTCATTAGAAAGACAAGCAAAACATTGAAAATAAGTAGAAAGTCTCTAATGAGAGCCCTGGGAAGGCGTCAAAGAGTGGAAGATCCAAATAGCAATGAGTTATGGGCATTTTCTGGTAGACTACAGCGAAATGATAAAGCAATTGTTGAAGCTTTGAAATCCTTGATTGAAGAATTTTGGAAGAATAATACACGAGTATCTCCTAATCAAAGAGATGTTGTAAGAAAGAGGATTGGTAGTCAAATTCATGTTCCATATCCAAAACATTTTTTGAATTCAACTCAGACACAATTCTTTGCAAAATTTATGCATATGTATCCTCAAATTAAAATTAGTCAGAGATATTTTGAAATGTGTAAACCTTTTTATGTCAAGATAAATCACACATGCACAACTTGTTGTTGTAGGGTACATATTGAATTTTCTAACCATTTTGAAGTTTATAGGAATATATGTGTAGGTTTTCACTCTAACAATGTTTTTGATGCAGGAGCATCCTGGGTGTAAGAGTAATCTTGCATCACCCAAAAATATTTTTGTTTTTGTATTCAATAAGGGCTATTTTGTGCAGAGCTGCTATTTATGGAAAGTTACTATTTTTGGTAATTTTCGTATGTGCTCAAAATGATCTTATTTCTTTCTTGGAGGTTCATTTTGGTCATATAAGTCTGCCAGTAAAGTTTCATTGCCAGATCAAGTGTATATTGGAAGATATTGAAGATTTTCGGTATTGGCAGCAGGGTACAGAAACTTTGAACTCAGTTTTGAAGGCTTTAGAGGCCCGGATGAGGTCAAAAATTTGAGTGACGGGCACTTGCATGGGTCAAGCCTGTAGAGCGCTTCGTGGCATTTCTGAAATGGGGTTATAATAGCCGAGCGGGTCAACTGGTGATGACTTATGGTCTTCGGAAGTTGGGCCACCTGAAATGGCGGAAAATAATTTTCTTCAAAATTTCTGTTCGGGTTTCAAAGGTTATCTTGAGCCGACTATGATGTAATAAAATGTAAAATAAAATAATTCTAAGTTGGTCGGCCTTATTGGCTAAAATTCTGGAACCTTCCCAGGCGGTGGAAAATTGCCTATATAAGGAAGGCTGTATTATTGTCTTAGGCAGTTCAGAACAGTTTTGGGTAGTAGATCTGGGTATTGATTCGAGGCTTTGTCCTACAGAATATTGTAAGGGAATGCCCATGTGGCTTTGCATATTGTAATTCTGAAAGTTTGTAATTCCACATTTGTGGAGATAATAAGAAGCCAATTTTCTGTTCTTGCATATTATTGTTGTTGTTTCTCTATTTCTGTTATGTGTTTGTGGCATTAAGGGGAGCACCCTTCATCAGGTGGTATCAAAGCAGGAGTTCTTGAGTGTGTAAACAGATCATCGACTGTGAGGCAGTTTGCACCAGGACCGTGGCTAGGGTTTCAGCGCGCATCGCGAAAATGCCTCCACGAAGGGAACGTGGCGGAAGAGCTGATGTTGTAACACCTGAGGTTAGAGAGCTGCAGAGACAAGTGCGAGCATTACAAGAAGAGATTCGTAGAGGAATGAATCTTAATGTCAGAGACGAAAGCGAGGATGAAGCCGAAGAAGAATATCAAGAAGGAGAAGCTGAAGTTGTGAACCAGGAGGAAGAAAGACTTTTCCGAGCAATTTCCAAGATTGGGAAAAGACCTAAGATTGAGGTTCCTACATTTTTTGAAAATCTTAACCCAGAGGAATTGATCGACTGGATCAATGAATGTGAGGAATATTTTGAGTATGAAGATGTTGAGGATCCTGATAGGGTCAAATTTGCGAAGGCCAGACTGAAAGGTCATGCGAAGATCTGGTGGCAAGAAATTCAATTGGAGCGAAATAGAAGAGGGAAAGATAAAATCACAAGATGGGATCGGATGGTGGAAAAATTGAAGCGACAGTTCATTCCTGTTGATTATGAGCTTGATCTACTAAAGAAAATGCAAAGTTTGAAGCAAGCAGGAAGATCTGTTCAGGAGTATACAGAGGAGTTCTATCGACTCCTCATCAGAACAGGCCATGCAGAAGCTGATAAGGAGAAAGTTTCCCGATACCTTAATGGGTTAAGGCCAAGCATTCAGGAGGAGTTGAATCTGGTTCGAATGAGCAGTATTGAGGAGGCATACCAATTTGCCCTAAAAGTAGAGGAAAAGCTGAACAAGAAGTTCGAGAGCAGACAAAACGGAAGAGGTCGCGGTGGACGATCTGGTGGACGGTCATATGGTGGCCGAAATGAAGATCTGAAAAAGAAGGATGAGGCCAGTAGCAGTCAGAATCAGCATGGAAATAATTCCAATCGCTTCCAGGATCAGAATAATAGAGATCAGAGAGGAAGAGGACAAGGATCTGGAAGAGGAGGCTTCCGTGGAACATGTTTTCACTGTGGAGAAGAAGGTCATAGGGCATTTGAATGTCCTCAATGCCAAGGCAGAATAGACAGAAAAAATGAAGGCCAGGCCAGAGTTGCACATGTAGATGAAGATGCCAGATCATCAAATTCTGAAGATGCTGAAAGAGGAGAAACATTGATTAACAGAAGAGTCCTGTTGAGTGGTGAGAATGAACCTGAGCAAAGGAGGAGCCTGTTTCACACCAGGTGCAAGTGTGAAGGTAAATGTTGTGATGTGATCATTGATAGTGGAAGCACTGACAATTTGGTGTCAGAAGAGATGGTGACAAAGTTGAAGCTCAAGAGACAGAAACACCCACATCCATATCGGATTGCCTGGGTGCAGGATGACCACAAGGTCATGGTCAATGAACAATGCCTGGTGAAGTTCAAGATTGGTGGATACCAAGATGAGGTATTGTGTGATATCATATCTATGGATGCATGTCATATGTTGTTGGGTAGACCATGGCAGTTTGACAGATGTGCTGTACATGATGGTCATGCGAATACCTATTCCCTGACAAAGGATGGAGTGCGACATAAGCTAAAACCATTGAAGGAGACTGAAGAAAAGGTATGTGGTAATGCAAGGATAACTTTTGTTGATGGAAGAAATTTCCTAGATGGTATGAGGCATGAGCATGTATGTTTTTCTTTAATTCCAAAAGCTGGTAAAGAGGAAGTAGAAGATGTTCCTGTAGAAGTTGCAGATTTGTTGAATGAGTTTCAGGATATTGTATCTGATAACATGCCTGATGGATTACCACCAGTCAGGAAGATCAGTCATCAGATGGATTTGATCCCAGGAGTGAGTTTGCCGAATAAGGCAGCACACAGAATGACACCTGCAGAAAGTGAGGAGTTGAACAGACAAGTACACGAACTGTTACAGAAAGGATTGATCCATGAGAGTCTGAGTCCCTGTGCTGTACCAGCAGTATTAGCACCAAAGAAGAATGGAGAATGGAGGATGTGTACAGATTCTAGGGCAATAAACAAGATCACAATCAAGTACAGGTTTCCATTGCCACGAATGGATGATATTATGGACTGTTTGAGTGGAGCTGTGTATTTCTCAAAGATAGATCTGAAGAGTGGATATCATCAGATTCGGATCAGAGAAGGAGATGAATGGAAGACTACCTTCAAGACAAAGGAAGGACTGTATGAGTGGTTAGTCATGCCTTTTGGGCTAACCAATGCACCGAGCACTTTCATGCGGCTCATAAACGAGGTTCTGAAAGAATTTCTGGGTAAGTTTGTCATTGTTTACCTAGATGATATTTTGATCTTTAGTAAGACATTGGAGGAGCATATGATGCATATTCGTATGGTATTTGAGAAGCTGAGAGAAGAGAAATTGTTGATTAATTTGAAGAAGTGCAGTTTTGTGAAGAAAGAGTTAGTGTATTTGGGATTTGTAGTTTCAGCAGAAGGTCTAAAAATGGACCCAGAGAAGGTACAGGCTATCCTTGAATGGCCTACTCCAAGGAGTGCTACTGAGGTAAGATCTTTTCATGGTTTGGCTAGCTTTTACATAAAGTTTATCCGAAATTTTAGCAGTATTTGTGGACCCTTGACTGAAACAATGAGAGGGGATAGAAAAGAGTTTAAGTGGACTAATGGAGCAGAAAAGAGTTTTCAATTATTGAAACAAAAAGTTACAGAACAACCTGTTTTAGCACTTCCAGATTTCAATAAGGTGTTTCAAGTAGATTGTGATGCTAGTGGTACTGCAATAGGAGCTGTTATGAGCCAAGAAGGTAAACTTGTTGCGTATTTCAGTGAGAAGTTAAATGATGCCAAGAGGAAGTATTCTGTTTATGATCAGGAATTTTATGCTATAGTTCAGGCATTAAAGAAGTGGAGACATTATCTGCTTCCTAAGGAGTTTGTTTTGTATACTGATCATCAAGCTTTGCAATATTTGAATAGTCAAGGAAAATTGAATTAGAGGCATTTGAAATGGGTTGAGTTTTTGCAGAGTTATACATTTGTTTTGAAACACAGGAGTGGAAAGTCTAATAAGGTTGCAGATGCTCTTAGCAGAAGGCAACTATTGCTGATAGAAATGCAGATTGAAGTGGTTGGGTTCAAGGAACTCAATAATTTGTATCCAGAGGATCCTGATTTTGGTGAAGCTTGGAAAGCTTGTACAGAACCTGTTACTCTAGATAGGACGAAATGGTTGGATTTCATCATCCAGGATGATATGCTATTCAGAGGAAGTCAGTTGTGCATTCCACAAAGTTCTATGAGGGAGAATCTCATCAAGGAGAAGCATAGCGGAGGATTGGCTGGACATTTTGGTCATGACAAAACCCTTAGTTTGGTTAGTGAGAATTATTATTGGCTGCAGTTGCAGCAAGATGTGAAGAAGTTTGTACAGAGTTGCAGAGTATGTCAGATGGTGAAAGGAGTGAAGCAGAATACAGGATTGTATCAGCCATTACCTGTACCAGAGAAGCCTTGGGAGGATATCAGCATGGACTTTGTTCTTGGTTTACCGAGGACTCAGCGGGGGCATGATTCAATTTTTGTGGTGGTTGACAGATTTTCAAAGATGGCACATT
This sequence comes from Chamaecyparis obtusa, assembly GCA_027943335.1. NCBI lineage: Eukaryota > Viridiplantae > Streptophyta > Pinopsida > Cupressales > Cupressaceae > Chamaecyparis > Chamaecyparis obtusa. The sequence goes on along the minus strand of BSBK01004152.1, from coordinate 3,269,979 downwards.
TCATTCCCTGCAAGAAGACTAATGATGTTGTTCATGTAGCAGAATTGTTTTTCAGAGAAGTAGTGAGACTTCATGGTTTGCCAAAGACCATAGTTTCAGATCGGGACACTAAGTTTGTTGGATATTTCTGGCGTACATTATGGAAGAAGTTGAAGATAGATTTGAAGTTTAGTTCATCACATCATCCACAGACTGATGGACAGACAGAGGTGGTGAATAGGAGCTTGGGAAATTTGCTGAGATGTTTGGTTGGAGATAAGCCAACATGATGGGATTTGATTTTACCACAGGCAGAATTTGCATACAATAATTCTGTCAACAGGAGCACTGGTAAATCACCGTTCCAGATTGTATATGGAAGTAGTCCAAGAAATGCATCTGAATTGAGGAAGATAGATAAAGGAGAAATAAGTAGTGCCGAAGCTGAAGATTTTGCAAGCCACTTGAAGAACATCCATGGGAGGTGAGGAAGCATATTACCAAGATGAATGCACAGTATAAGGCTAAGGCAAATGAGAAAAGGAGGTATAAGGAATTTCAGGTTGGTGATGAAGTCATGGTTCATTTGCGGAAGGAGTGGTTTCCAGTTGGTACATATAACAAGCTGAAAATGAAGAAGTTTGGACCATGCAGGATACTGAAGAAATATGATTCAGGAAATGCATATGAGGTAGAATTACCTACTGAGCTAAATATTTCACCAGTGTTTAACATTTCAGATCTGACAGAGTATCATGAAGGAGGTGTTGAAGATGAGATCACAGCAGCACAATGGAATATTCCAGCAACTAGTTCAGACACTAAGGAGATTGAAGATATACTGGATAGTCGTGTTGGTAGAAGCACAAGGAACAGGACATATGAAGAATATCTGGTCAAGTGGAAAGGATGACCTGTTGAAGATTCATCATGGTTGACAAAGGAGGAGGTTAGCCATCTTGGTTTTCCTCTGCACACCTGAGTCGTGACAGGGTCACTTCTCAAATTACCCCGAGTGTCTGATGCAGGAGCATCCTGGGTGTAAGAGCAATCTTGCATCACCCAAAAATATTTTTGTTTTTGTATTCAATAAGGGCTATTTTGTGCAGAGCTGCTATTTATGGAAAGTTACTATCTTTGGTAATTTTTGTATGTGCTCAGAATGATCTTATTTCTTTCTTGGAGGTTCATTTTGGTCATATAAGTCTGCCAGTAAAGTTTCATTGCCAGATCAAGTGTATATTGGAAGATATTGAAGATTTTCGGTATTGGCAGCAGGGTACAGAAACTTTGAGCTCAGTTTTGAAGGCTTTAGAGGCCCCGAATGAGGTCAAAAATTTGGGTGACGGGTGCTTGCGTGGGTCAAGCCTGTAGAGCACTTCGTGGCATTTCTGAAATGGGGTTATAATAGCCGAGCGGGTCAACTGGTGATGACTTATGGTCTTCGGAAGTTGGGCCACCTGAAATGGCGGAAAATAATTTTCTTCAAAATTTCTGTTCGGGTTTCAAAGGTTATCTTGAGCCGACTATGATGTAATAAAATGTAAAATAAAATAATTCTAAGTTGGTCGGCCTTATTGGCTAAAATTCTGGAACCTTCCCAAGCGGTGGAAAATTGCCTATATAAGGAAGGCTGTATTATTATTGTCTTAGGCAGTTCAGAACAGTTCTGGGTAGTAGATCTGGGTATTGATTCGAGGCTTTGTCCTACAGAATATTGTAAGGGAATGCCCATGTGGCTTTGCATATTGTAATTCTGAAAGTTTGTAATTCCACATTTGTGGAGATAATAAGAAGCCAATTTTCTGTTCTTGCATATTATTGTTGTTGTTTCTCTATTTCTGTTATGTGTTTGTGGCATTAAGGGGAGCACCCTTCATCAGTTTTGTAGGATTGTAACATAAATGTCCCACCTAGATCTTCAAGGGAATTAATATCTACCATTTTATGTGAAAGAGTGGATGGTCAACAATTTTACAAGCTCTCATGCTTGAATGGTACATGCATAGATTGCGGAGGTTTGCGACATTTGCTAATTTGTCAACATATGGAGAGTACACATGCAATCGGTAATGAAATAGTGGAATTTGAAAAATATAAGACCATGACATACAATCTAAAAGACGGAAAAGAGGCTAAAAGATGTGATTTAGTAATTGAAAAATTCTAGTGTATCAGTTCATGGACATTTTTTGTAAAAAATTTATTTATGAGTATGCAAGGCATACACATAGAGCACGATGGTTGGATATGCAATTCAAGTTGTGCAAGGACACATTCCCACTTGATACCATTGTTTCAATTGTGGACTTTGTAGAGAACTACACACTACAACCACAGAATGAGGTGCAAGCAGAGTATTATAGCTCTCAATAGGTTGCTATATTTGCTCATATAACATTCATGCATGCACCAAACAGTACAGAGGAGAACATGAAGATATTGAGGGAGTATCATTTTTATATCAGTGATGATCGCTCACATTCTACAGAGTTTGTACATGGTTGCTTTCAACTATTTTATGGTCATTTGGAAAACAAGGGCATAAAATATCATTGACATATCATTTGATCAGATAATTGTGCATCCCAATTCAAGTATACACGGATGTTTTATTGGTTGTCCAGGATGCATAAGATTACTAGAATTCAATATATGTGGAATTTCATAGAGGCCGGTCATGGAAAGGGAGAGCATGATGGCACAGGTGCATGTATTAAAAGAGCCTTAGCACGTGAAGAATTAAAGTACAAAGAGAAAGCAACATTGTCAGATGCGGGATGTATTGTCCAGTGGTGTAACGCTACAATGGGTCCAGGTAATGAAGGTGAGTCTATGGTTCATAAATTTTTTTGGTTGATGGATGAAACTAACATTGCACCATATGAGGATTGTTGTACATTGACAGGATCGAGTGAGCTACACTCTTTTAGAAGTTGTAATGCAGGTTCATGGAGTATCCACACATGACATATGGCGTGCTTTCATTCATCATGTGTAGATGAAGATTGGGATGGGTGTGAGTCAAAAGAATGGGTTGACGAATGGTATACACATATTTTGAGTCCACTTGCCTCCTATCATGCCCATGAATCACTACAACTGACAGAAATGGAATCATCCATTGACTTTGATTGCTTATTTGATCTAGTACAACCAGGTTTGTATTTTCCACATACAAATAATCTCAAATTTAGTACTTTATTATAAATATTTAGTAAACTAATGTCCTCATTATGTTTATATCATTACAGGCCATGTTTTTGTTGTTATTGCACCTGAAGACAATGAAGAAGGGACAAATTATTATTTGTGTCGTTGTGTAGAGGCAAAAAAGAAATTGGATCACTCGGTTATCAATGGTGAAGAATTAGAATACCCTATAGGAGCAGTGGTTGTAACTGGTACATGGCTTAGACGGTATGCTATGAAGAACCCTAGGTTGTGGTTGTTCGAGGATTGGGAGACACACATAAAGATTCTTCATTATTCAAACCTCATCGTTGCATCAAATGTCCACTTGATCAGATATGGGGGAAGACCGAATAATAAAACTCTTTGGAAGGTTCGTGAGTCAGACCACGAGGCAATACTTGAGACAATCAAGGGTAGGGCAGACCCAATTGGTTCATTGGACTAAATGGAGATACAAAATATCATAACATGTCAAATTTATATAGCATTGTAAATTGGGTGGACTATAAATTGCTCATGCATTACCCCGTATGTATAACGGGAAGTTTGTAACATTTAATGACAACCTTTCTCTTCTATTTTTGGGGGCAATACCGGAAGGTTTTCTCTACTCAGCTCTTTCCTCCGGTGCTCCTATTGAGCTAAGTTGTAAAAATATTTCTCATTATTAATAGAAAAAACTTTATAATAGAAATCTTATAGTTCAGAGATTTTTCATAGCATACATAGCATAATTCATATATTCTTTACATAGACTAAGATCCCAGTTCAACATTAACTTCCACACATAAACCAAAGCCAAAACCAACTTCTAAACAAGATTGCCATAAACACCACATACAAAAAACCTAAAATCTTCCAACAAAACCTAACTCAGAGTAGTAGGAAACTTGGTAACAGCCTTACTTCCTTCAGAAGTAGCATGCTTAGCTAGCTCTCTAGGCCCACAAATATACCCATTAATTTCCCAAATTGGTTCATTAGTAGGCAAAGAATTTGATCATGCACTTCATTCTAGCACCACAAATATTTCTATTAGAAATGACTATTCGTCAATGGCCTTGCATTTACGGGACTTGGGCATTATCCTTGAAATGTAAGTTCATTGCCACCTTTGGCAAGGCAGTCTCACTCCTCATTTTACAACAAAGGGCAACCATCTATGGTCCAAGGTTTTAATTCAGCTAACAAGTGGAGAGCTTCTCAAGGTACTGATCTCTTTCATAGAGAAGTTCCTGCTTCATCTCAAGGTTCTCGTTTAGGTGACCAACTCCTTCGAGGTCCACAAATAGACCCATTAATTTCCCAAATTGGTTCGTTAGCAGGCAAAGAATTTGGTCATGCACTTCATTCTAGCACCACAAATATTTCTATTAGAAATGACTATTCGTCAATGGCCTTCATTTACGGGACTTGGGCATTATCCTTGAAATGTAGGTTCATTGCCACCTTTGGCAAGGTAGTCTCACTCCTCATTTTACAACAAAAGGTAGCCATCTATGGTCCAAGGTTTTAATTCAGCTGACAAGTGGAGAGCTTCTCAAGGTACTGATCTCTTTCATAGAGAAGTTCCTGCTTCATCTCAAGGTTCTTGTTTAGGTGACCAACTCCTTCGAGGTCCACAAATAGACCCATTAATTTCCCAAATTGGTTCGTTAGCAGGCAAAGAATTTGGTCATGCACTTCATTCTAGCACCACAAATATTTCTATTAGAAATGACTATTCGTCAATGGCCTTGCATTTACGGGACTTGGGCATTATCCTTGAAATGTAGGTTCATTGCCACCTTTGGCAAGGCAGTCTCACTCCTCATTTTACAACAGATAGACCCATTAATTTCCCAAATTGATAAAAGGGTATGCAATTTTGGAAAGAGTATCCCAATTGAAGAGTAATGAAAATTCCAGTGAGCATGAAGTTATTGCAGATCCAATAGGTGTATCTCCTCCATTGAAAAAAATAACTTCTTCTAGAGACTTGAGTTTAAATGGAGACTATCTGTTCCCAAACATGCCCCAGTCGAGCAGATGAACCAGATGTTGCTTGAGTAAAGAAGATAGTAGTTTATTAAAGCATCTGCATTATCCCACTTGCTATTAGTTACTACTTTTTGAGCGGCTTGCCAGCTACTTCTGTATGGGATTTCTGTAATATATAATGTCCTCATGTAAGAACAATTAACATACAGTCATTTGATCGCTGCCAACGACTCTGTGCTAAAGTGTCCCTAGAGGTCCCTTAAGCATGAAATCAAAAAATTTTGTGGGGTCATATCTCGGAGCTCATGCGAGGTAGCATGGATCCGTCAATTGCTACAGGACCGTGTTGCCGAGGCCTACAAAAGCCTATCTCAATTTTTGGAGATTCAATTTCATTTAAATTTAGCAACACATTCTCGGTCGGTATCAGAACTCAAGGTGTTCCTCGGCTCAAAACGGCCAACATTGCGTATCTTTCCAATTGTGGGTCGTAGAATCGAACCGTCTGTTCCAACAGCTCTAAATGGCTGGGTAAACGCTAGTGGCAACCTTGTTCACCATGCACAGTCATTCGATCCCCGCCGATGACTCCATGCTGAAGTGTCCCTCAAGGTCCCTTAAGCATGGAATCGATGATCTTTTCGGGGTTGTATCTTGGAGCTCGTACGAGGTAGAATGGATTTGTCAGTTGCTACAAGATTGTGTTGCCAGGGCCTACAAAAGCTTGTCTTGGTTTTTGGATATTCAACTTCATTTAAAATCGGCAACACATTCTCGGTCGATGTCAAAACTCAAGGTGTTCCTCAGCTGAAACAACCAACGTTGCGTATCTTTCCAACCGTCGGTCATAGCATCGAACCATCTATTCCAACAGCTGTGAATGGCTGGGTAAATGCTAGTGGCAACCTTGTTCACCGCGCACAGTCATTCGATACCCGCCGATGACTCCGTGCTGAAGTGTCCCTCAAGGTCCCTTAAGCATGGAATTGACAATCTTTGCGGGGTCGTATCTCGGAGCTCGTGCCTGGTAGCATGGATCCATTACTTGCTACGAGACCATGTTGCCAAGGCCTACAAAAACCTATCTCAGTTTTTAGAGATTCAACTTCTTTTAAATTCGGCAACACATTCTCGATTGGTGTCAGAACTCAAAGTGTTCCTCAGTTCAAATGGCCAACGTTGTGTATCTTTCAAACTGTTGGTCGTAGCATCGAACCATTTGTTCCAACAACTTTGAATGGTCAGATAAATGCTAATGACAACCTTTTTTGGCACACACAGTCATTCGAATGACACCGACGACTCCAGGGTGAGCAGTAGGATGAGTGCAAATATGTATTCTAGTGTTTGTCATTAACAATCAGTCAATTAGGGGACAATAAGAAGTTAGTTTGTAAAAGCATAAGGTTGCACATCCACATCTGCTGTAGTAATCTTATTAATAAAAGAACTCTTGCCAACATTAGGGTACCCCAAGAATCCTTATATTATATTTATACATTTATGCATTCATTTCATTACTTTTGTTATTATTACAGTTAAGGAATTGACTGTTATTGAGGATAGTGACTGGCATTTGTAGCACAGTCAACAATTTAAACATACATCGATAAACATACAAGCATAACTATAAGGCATGGGAAATTTACAAAGCAAAGACATGAACATAAACATAATTTAGTATACATCAATACACCAAACACATGAATTACATACCTAAAACATAAAAAAATATATATTCGTAGGGCATGAAGTCAAATATATATGTCCAATAATGTCATACATTGAATATATTCAATACAGTAAAATTGGCTTCCTCAAAGCCAAATGGATGTACAACGTATCACTGATACAATATACAAAAAATATGTCCACTAATGCCATATAGGCATACAATCCATATCCCTAATCTAGTCCTTTTCCGCTAGGGGAAGAAAACAAATCCCAAGCTATCTTCGATCGTCACGTCGATGAAGATGCAGTGGATGCCGTAGTCTTCTGAGTGCACTCACTCGTCCTCCTATCTAGACTCTTCTGTAGCTCGACCTGATAAAAAAAAAGAAGATAAAGATAACTAATATACATCAAAATTGAATTATACAATGACATAAAATTGAATATTGGCTTACCGCTAGCAAATAGTCACTATGTTCATCCACCGAAGGCACATGCTGGTGATCTGGAGTCATAAGATCAAAATAATAATTAAAATACATACATGGATATCATTATAAAATTCAATACAAACTATTAAAATAACAATTAAAGTTAAGTGATCTCTTTCATACCTTAGTCAATGCTTCAGAACTAGCTACTGCTGCACCTACTCCACGATCCAAAGTATCACGGATAGAAGAAGGAGTCTCTGATGTCAAAAGATGAAAATGAAACAAAAAAAGTAAATTATGCAGTTATCAAGATTACGTATATTTTTTACAACCCTACTAATGAGTAAATGATACCTCTGTGAAGATTCCATCGCATCCTCTGGTGTGCGGTGTCGAAGTCGAAGCTCCATCATTCAACTAGTGTACATGTACATGGAAAATTATAAGATAACCATTCATATAAGAACGTACTACTGACATGTTAATTATAATGCATTATTACATGTATACCTATGGACTCAATGGTGACCTCACAAACCCAGGTGAAAGAATGTAATCATTGTGCCTTTGGATTTTGATCATAATTTGTCTAGTAATTTAGTCATTCATTCATTAATTAAATATGATCAAGTAAATCCAATTAATATGCAAATAAAGATACCTCAAGCAAAGTTGCATGATGCCCTTCGCTGTCTGTTGTGAACGTCGATGGTCCACCAGTGCACATCTAATGCACATGCACAATAAGTTAGGATACAATTATTCATATAATTACATGATAATCAAATATGTTAATTAAATGTTTTATTCGATACATACTTGTGGAATTGATGACGATGTGTAAAAGGGGACATTAGGATCATTGCCACTTCCATTGCCACCGCCACTGCCACTGACACTCTTGCCCTGAATTTTCATCATAAACAATAGATACTAAATTAAATAGTTATTCTTTTATAAATGAAATATGATCAAAGTAATTTAATGAACTTGGAAATATTTACCTGTGTGTCAATGCCAAATGTCGTATTTAGAAAGCTATCAGTCATCAATCCAGAATCCTCTTCCTCTCTCTCGCTAGTATCAAATGTGCACAAGCATCCACATGACCAACAAATATACCCCCTCAAGGATTGACCATAGTCACCCTCAACTAAAGGAGTGGCACACTGAATGAGAGTCTGTGTCAGAGCACTAATCGTGCCTAGTGTGTCTGCCTCTACATGTTCCTTCACAATGGAAGGAATACTAACATGATCCAACTATGGCTTGCCAATAGCAGCCCTAGGTGCGTTAGGGTCACAATGTGCCCCTACTCGATCAAATGATGAGCCCCCTCCTCTACCCTGAGAATCCAGAATGTCAAAATAATTTGGCACCTCCTTGAGTACAAACTCGCAATAGAGTTTCCTCAAGAAATATATAGGAACCTCATGATTGTTACAAGGAGGCGAATCAAAGACCATCCACCATCTCTCCCAAAAATTATTTTTAATGTCTTCATTTATGCACCAATGAATTGGGAACCTCCTTGTTGTAGTTCTAAAAGTATTTGCGTCCCCTGATTTTTTAAATAGCTAGCAAATGTCATCTTTTGTGATTTTTTTCTTTTTTATGTCCGCATAAGATAATTTATTTGCATAATATTATTTTTGTTCTTCTCTTTTATCCCGCCATAAATTAATTTTCCCACTAACTACACTTACGTGGGTCAAGATTGCTTCCAATGATTTTGCAAGTCTTTCCCTTTCGGGATTTGTACCACTAGAATCTTTTAACCTATTACTTAAAGATTCTAATTCTTTTTGCCCTCTTTCAATTTGGTTCATCAAATTTTGTTGTGTTCCAAGAGGAGGTTTCTCGATTGGTGGAGGCAATTGAGGTTCATTTTCTTCATTTGTTTCTTCATTCGGTTCTTCATTTGGTTCTTCATGAGGAGACAGAGGGTTTGGTGGAGGGAGATTATTTCTTCCGGGCAATTAAAAAAACTATATTTTAAAATCTTCATTACACAAAAAATTTAAACAAAAACAAATTTGAACAAAACAAATTTAAACAAAAACAAATTTTAACAAAATAAATTGCAACAAAACTAAAATTTTAAAACAAATAAGAGGCATGATAAGCTGTAAAAACACTTACCTTTTCTTTTGGATCGAACTTGATGACGCCGTGGAGCCATTTGATCGATGGATGAACAAAAATAATTGATTCACAAGAAAATATAAGAGGGTGTGTGTGCTTTAGAATCTCCTCTTAGATGAAAACGTGGGTTTGAGAAAGCAAAATGAGCTTCCAAACCCGCATGCAACAAACTTTGTAATAGTTTTTTAAAAGGGCGTGTGCCCTATAGGGTGCACGCGCTTTGGAAAACACTTAGAGTTTTCCAAAGCGCGTGCGCCCTATAGGGCACACACACTTTGGCTTGGATTGCCCAAGCCTAAGGCTTGGGCAACCCAAGCCATAGGGTGCACGCCCTTTAGTGCATGCGCACTATGTGCGATGGGGGGCCAAAAAGAAAAGTGGCATCTTTTTAGTTCCCCATCTTTGTGCACTTACCCATGGGTACAAGAGTTGCACCTATCATTTCGATATGTGTGCTTGGATTAGTGATTGGAGAAGAGTTAAGAATGTTTGGTTAAGAGCGCATGATGTAATTCAGCTTGAGGAGAAAGTATTAGTTAATTTGGTAAAGCTGACAGTCTGTAGCGTGCGTCTACACTTATTGATTTGGACAGGTCCCAATTTTTGTTGTGTGCTTAGTAGAGTTGACTGAGATGTTATTGGAGATTTTTATTGTTTCTCTAATATGATTTCAAGGTGGTTCTAACAAGCTGACTTGATTATATCATTTAGAGGAAAGATAATTATAGCCGATCATTTGTGATTGCTAGGAGCATGGCATGGAGATGAAAGGTTAGAGAAAAGCAGAGAGTGCGAAGTACTATGTCATCAAGAAGAGGTCTATGTGACAGAGAAGAAAGAGTGTACTATTCATTGGAACTGATAAAGATAATAGGTCTACCTTGTAGTTTACCAAGATCCAGATATAGTGTGTATCTATTATTTAGGAGGTTGCAGCCTTCACCCCTTTGAGCAATGAGCTCTTAGACAATGCATCCTCACCCCTAACAAGGTCAATCATAAAAGACTCCTAATAGGGTCCTACCTTTGACAAGGTCACTGTACTTATTGCATTGTAAAGATCAACTTCTAACAGGGTTGTAAGATCTTCTAAAAAGGATCATTATACACTAGTGTCATTTATTAGTTGGTGTTAATTCTCACTGGGGTTTTTACCTATTTGGGTTTCCCCATAACCAAAATATTGGTGTTGTGTTCAAGTGTTGTTTCATTGTGTTTATGCTTAATGTTTAAGTATACTTAATTAGATAAAGAATTGAAACTTGTAGATAACTGATTCACCCCCCTCTCAATTATCTCTTGGGACTATTCCTAACAATTGGTATCAAAGCCAAGTGCATCGGAGAGAAAGTTTAACAACTTGAGGTTGATCAGATGACATTCTTTAGAAAATGCAGTCCTAAGTTTGATGGAGAGAACTATCTTGATTGGAAGAACAAAATGGTGACACATTTGCAGTGCATTGCTTTTGAAGTTTTTGAAGTGGCTATCAAAGAAGTTAAGATCTCCTCTCTAGTAGATCTTGCAAAGGAAGATGCTACTAGCAAGAAAAAGGATTTGTTCCATCAGAATGCAATAGCCAAAGAAGCCCTTATCAGCGCCTTATCTGATGGTGAGTTTTAAGAGATAAAGAAAGTAGACACAACTTACAAGATATGGAAGCACCTAGAAGACATGTTTGAAGGAGATACACAAGCAAAGAATAAGCACATAAAGACATGGAAGAAAAGATAGAATTCATTAGAGATTCTACATGAAGAAGACTTCAGAGCTTACAACCAAATGATTAATGAAGCAGTTGCTGGAATTAGGAACAATGGTGGAGAGATCTCGGAGGAAGACATTATGGATAAGTTGATGACTACTCTTACAACAGAGTATGAAAACAAGATCAACATCCTTGATGAGACCATGCAACTTACAAAAAATTTCAAGAGAGAGACCTTGATCAACAAAATTTCAGCTTTTGAGATTTCAAGATTGAAGACAGAGCCTAAAAGTAAGATAGCCTTCAAAGCATTAGTTCATGGTAAGAAATCTTCAAACACTTCTAGTAATTTTGATGATGAACATGAAGATAAAGAGATAGATGATATTATTGCTATGATTGCTAAGAAAGAAAGAAAAGGAAAAGGAAAGTATGAAGGTCAGTTACCATTCAAATGTTTCTCATGTAATAAGATTGGTCACTTTGATCTAAGTGTCCTACAAGAGTTAAGAAATTCAGAACTAACTACAAGCCTAAGTATACAAAAGAATGTTACTATGCTAGTGATGGAGTTTTTGATGATGATTCAATTGAAGATGAAATTGGATTCATTGCTATTATGGAGAAGATGTTTGATGAGATGGATCGCGAAGATGAGAAAAAGGAACAAGAGCTAGCACTGATTTCACAAGCAGACATAAGGACAAATTGGATTATAGATAGTGGTTGCTCACATCACATGACAGGTGATAAAGATAGATTTGTTCATCTAGACAAATACAAAGGTGGCATGGTTAAATTTGGAGATAACACTCCTAAACCTATCATTGGTAGAGGAGCTATCACATTGGATGGCAAGAACAACACTGATGATGTTCTTTATGTAGATGGTTTTTAGCACAACCTTCTTAGTGTTGGGAAGTTGCTTGAAAAGGTTATTGGTTGGAGTTCAAAGACAACAAGTGAATCATTAACAACAAGGATGGTGTAATGATTGCATCAGGCTCAAAGACTAAAGGTAATGTTTTTCAGCTTAATTCAGAAGCAAGTTATTTTGTTGCTAAAGTAGATGACAGTTGGCTATGTGTAAAAGACCCTATCCATTCATAAGACCCTACTACACCTTTGAGTTACCGAGGTCATACTAGATAGGGATTTACCTAGAGTGTGACCAACTAGAGTTGTGTAAGCCCTAAAGACTACTAGATCTCAGATGGTATTTTGTTAATAAGATATTACACCCTTCTATAGGGTAGGGTCATTCTCCAAATGGAGAATGCATGGGGAACTTTTGGCTCACGAAACTAGGAGTAAAGCGCCTTGATTATGCTTCCACTCTCTGGAAATAGTCATATGTTCGTGGATACACCTGATCATGTTACATATTTATAATAGGTTTCTATATTTATTTCAATATTTGTTATAGCTTTTTTTTTTCTTTCAGCTATCAATATCCATAGAGATAAATCATATTTCAGATTTAAAATTTCTTCGAACTATTTGTTGCAATTTCTATTTTTTAAAAAAATTTATAATTTGATCAACTCATGCACAAGTACTTTCTTATAAAAAATAGTTATTTTATGCATATATTTGAATTCAAATGTTATGTTGATTTGATCTATTACATAGTATATGCATGTTACATATGGTATCAGAGCTACTAGGTTTGATGTTGAACCTATGGCTCACCATTAGATAACTTAAACAATAACTAAAATAAAGCATTTTCATTAAATCCAAGATGTGGATATGTACCATTGAGCGGAAGATGGTTCGAGACCCATTCCATAACTAACAATGGCCACTTAGGCTTCAACATGACTACTTGTGTTGTTCGCCTCTTTTAGAAATATAAACTATGGCATAGACTATAGCACATCTTCACAAGGAAAGGCATGCATGGATAGTTTCTAAAAAGGAAAAAGTCAAAGGAATCATCATAGCTAAGATTTAGATATAATGAGGTACCACAAAAGATTTAGATATAATGACCATGGATGTATGGTGATAGCTAGATAGAATCAAAAGAGGATCCACTACTTCCTACACTCCACATCAAAATGAAGTTGCTAAAAGGAAGAATAAGACAATTGTTGAAATGGTTGAGGAGTATGATGAAAGAGAACAATTTAGATAAAAGTTACTAGGCAAAAGTAGTATGAACAACAATGTATCTTATAATTATAAGTCCTAAAAAATTAGTTGAAGGAATGAAACCTAAACAAGAATGGCTTGCCTAATTAAGCTGAGTGTCAAGTGTTGATCATTTGAGAAGGCTTGGGTGTGTTGATTAGGCACACATTATAAAGGAAAACAAGGTCTAAATTAGATAATAAAGGCCTAAAATGTATTTAATTGGTTATGGATTTGGAAATAAGACACATAGATTGTATGATCCAAAAGGAAAAGAGTTTGCAATAAGTAGAGATCTAACATTTAATGAAGCAAAAATATATAGCAAAGAAATTAAACAAAGGAAAGATAGATAGTGACTGAAGTTGAAGATAGTTAGAAGAAGACAAAGAACTTGAATAATGTAGGAGCAAGAAAGTATCAAAAATATTAGAGGACAAAAAAATCATCCATCAACTCTGATTTTGTATTTAAATTTTGAGAAAATGACCACAAACCTTTGAACAAGCTCCAGAAAAAGAAGATTGGATTGAAACAAAGAATGGTGAAATAAAAATAATTGAAAAAGAATGACACATGAGATTAGTTCAACTACCTCTTGGTAAAGAAATTATTGGTACAAGGTGGCCATACAAATTAAGTATAAATAAATTGTGGAAGCAATTATAAGAATTAAGGCTAGATTGGTAGCCAAATGACATGCTCCACAAGAAGTATTGATTATACTGAAATACTTGCATGTATAGCACAAATGGATACCTATCAAACTAGTTTTTACTTTGGCAGCTCAACAAAGTTAGTCAATTTATCTAATGGATGTAAAGAACACCTTTTTGAATGGATATATTGATGAGAAAGTATATTTTTTACAACCTAGAGGTTTTGAAATATAATCTAAAGAAGGTCTTGTATGGTCTTAAGCAAGCGCCAAGAGCATGGTATTCAAGGATAGACTCATAACTACAACAAAAAGTTCTTTAAGAAGTCAATAAAATCCAAATATTTTTAGGAGCTCAACTAATGATCTTATCTACAATGAAAAAAAATAGCTATATTTATATAGTTTAGAGAAGCTACGATAGCTGAATTTAAAATTTCAGATATAGGATAGATGCACTAATTTCTTAGCATAGAATTATGACAAAATAAAGATGGAATATCCATGTCTCAAATAAAATGTTTCAAATATCCTACAAAAAATGTAGATGAGTTGAAAACCAATTGCAAAACCTCTTGGGTTAGACTTAGGTTGTGTTGTTTAGATGTGTTAAATTCAATGGACCCCACTCTATATAGGCAATTGATTAAAAGTCTAATCTACTTAACTACTACTCAACCAAATATCACATTTGCAATGAGCTTGGTATTTAGGTTCATGTAATAACCTAAGAAAACACATTGGTGTGTAGCTAAGAGGATCCTTAGATTTTTAGAGAGACATTGAGTTACGGTCTTACATGTTAGCATTCAAAGGATAGCAAGTTAGTTGGATAGACAAATTCAGATTGAGCAACTTCCATAGATAAAGTCTACTTTTCGTTATGTTTTTTAGTCTTGATTTTTGTGATATTTTTTGAATATCCAAGAAACAACCAATTGTATCACTTTCTACAATAAAGATAAAGTACAAAGCTGCAACATCAATAACTTGCCAAAGTGGGTGGTTGAGAAGACTAATGCAGGATTTACTTTGAATACAAAATGGACCTTATTTGTCTTACTATGACAACAAGAGTGTTATGCAAATGACAAAGAATCTTGTGTTTCATAGTAGGGGCAAACGTATTGAGATTAAACACCATTACATTAGAGAATCTGTTCAGTAAGAATTGATTAAGTTTGTGTACTGTAGCACAGAAAATTAGGTAGCATATATCTTCATGGAGCCTTTAGCCCATGAAGAGCTCCAGAAACTCAGATATCTTTTTCATGTTATTCCAAATGATCATTACCGGAGAGAATGACAACAATAATTCCTATTGAAGTAGTCTTTCTTGACCTGATAGATTTTTTATAAATAATATTGTTGTATGTGAGAAATATTGTAGTTGGGTTATTGGCGAATATGATTCTGTATCATAATGTCACCTGACTTTTGGAAAATCTGGTTAATAAATACTTTGCCTCATTCTATTAAGATAATTTAGAACTTTTACATATTGATTTGTTTTATGATCAACAGATCATCCATTCTTCTTACTTTATTTGATATATTCGATTATATCATGTTTATATTGAAATGAATCTATCTGTAAATAGAATACATATTCTCTAGAATGATATATTCTTAATTCTTGGGATTAAGCTTTATGTAAAGTTGATTTTCTTTGCAAAATATGCATATTAAGTCTTGCTTTATAGCATGCACACTTATCAGTAAAGCTTTGCTTCTATTGGTCAGATAGCTTCGGATAAAAGTTCTTCCACCATTTGGACAACATCTTTGGAAAGCTTACAATTTTCCATCATTCCCTTCAATTTTTCTATGAAGCATTTTTGGTCATCACCAGTTTTAGAATCAACTTCTTCAACATGAGCCCAAAAGCATGAATCATGTGTCAATATAGCCGGTTGGGTTCGCTTCTTTGCTTGCATTCCCCCTTTTTTCTCCTTGTCCTCCAACCATTTCTGAAGAAACTTATAGCGTCTAGGTCTTCCATGAGCAATATAATGCCCTGAATCTTCATGTTTACCAAGGCGATAATAATGTGCTATGTCAAGAGGCTCTACAAGCAATCTGTATTCAGTCCCTGCATTCACCTACTTCACTTGACTGGGGAGATCATTTGGCAATTCTTCTTTCTCCACTAATTCAGTTACTCTATCCCAAAAAGTAGCAAGCTTTAACCTGTTTTTGTTTGCCTTCATATCATTCTCTGTTTTGTGAGTCTTGAAGCTATCATAGTAACCAGACAAGCCTTCCTGTTCACACATTGTTTTATACCATTCCAGCTCGGCCATGCAGTCCTGCATGTCGTCCAACTTTATATTTTGCTGCTCCATGGTTGCGCTCAATTTATTCTTCTTGTCTTCAATAGCTTTTAATCCAAGCCAAGCTTGAACATTCTGTTAAAACAGGGTAAAAAAACATATAATTTGTTAGTGTTATGTTATCAGATAACTAGAAACAACAATATTTTAATTTATTATATTTTTATCATAACTCTATTCCTTTCTGAACTCATTGTATAGTGAGAAAACTTATAAAAACAGAAAAAAAATTACAGAATTAAAGTTCATGTTTTACCTGATTACCAATCCCCATTGCTTCCAACTGCAAATCAATTCTAACATCAGCTGCCGAGGATTTCTCAGACTTCACAGTCTTTGAATATGATGTTGTTAGACCTGAACTTTTGGATATGTGTTTTATTGTTTTCTCGTACTCTATGTGCTCCATAATGCAAGCCCCAAAAAGTCTGCTGTTTTCCAGAGCAAAATACAACATATGCAGTGTAGTTTCTGTGTTTTCTATACAGCAGACACTGCCACTGGTGGAACAGAAAACATAATAACCAAATGGCCTGTAGGGACTCCTTTTGATTAGGTCTTTTACAGCACCTCCCACCAAATTAGCAGGACCCACAACAAGAGCTGTAGTCTCATGTGTTAGTACTTGAGAAGCATCACTGATGACCTGTTTTATAAATTCCTGAGAATTGTCTTTTGAGAGGGGGTGGCTTCCATCTTGGACTAGCTTCTGATTTTCTGCCTTGATCTGATTCTTCATGGAATCATACCAGTAGGGAAACAGTTCCTCCAGGGCTTTGGAGACGGGTGGTGATTTGAAAGGTGAGAGGCAAATTCTGGGGACAATGTCATGCCTTGAAACTATATGACAGAAGTTTGGAGACCATTTTTCTCTTTCAATTGCTTTGGCAAATACCTTGTCTCCAACTAAAGGGCACCCAAATGTGATGCACAATGGAGAAATTTGAGGGTTCTTCTCTAGTGTCCAAAGTGTCCACAGGGATGCTATTGCTCCACCAAAGGAGTGGCCGGTAAAGATTATAGTTTTTCCCTCTTTCTGAGCTTCGAGTATCTGTAAGGTCATGCTTTGTTAGGATGATAAACAACAAAAGTCAAATTAAATAACAACTAATGCTTAGAAGTTTGCTTTAGAATGTTATAGCTTCTCTCAAGCAGACCTTACACACCAAAACACCGATCAGAGTTTTTGGTTCAGTGTACCCTCTCTCAAAGAGAAGTTTTCAGCGAACTGGCAAACTGGAAGACATCAAACTTATTTTGCCAATAAAGTAAAGGATAACTAAGCTCAATAACTAGTTGCTAATCATCTGAGCTGATAACTGTGAACAAAGAATGGCAATGTTAGTATTCAGGGCTTCTCAAAGGGCTCGGGTTCAATTCATGTTAAATATAATTCCAACAGGAATTTATGTCAACTCTAGCCATACGTCTCTGTAATAAGTGGGACTGCAACTTTCTACCATGTTCTGTTTTTTTCTTTTCAATTAACAGGAAAACCATTAGTGCTCTTTGAGAGTGCTTATTGAAAGAATATGTTTAGGAAAGGTTTGCGATGATCTATTGGCCTACGCATGCAATGTTTGCAGAGATGCACTCCAAAATCATATTCTTACACTATGAATATAGGTCTCTGGTGCGGGCGCCCAAAATAGAAAGAGGTGAAAAGTGATACAAACGATGGTAAGAGTTGTGAAGTTATGCCAGTGGCTTGTAGCATAATTTTGGCGCCAGGAGACGTGCTTGATATCCACAGATGTAAAGCCTAAATGTCATATGTTGCTCCGACAATTGTTACTGTTGGATATTTCTAGAAAGTTTATTCTATGAAAGATTTTCGGTGCCACTACCATGTCGTATGTTGTGAACTTGTGTGCATTCATATTTGACAGGTCAGTTACTACAGGTGTTATTAGACTCTTCTTTAATACTATAACGGTTTAGCAATTATCATATCTGAATCATTCTAAGTATAGAAAGTAAGAAGACACAATTATTGGTAGACAACAATAAAAAAACTGGCCTAGATTTTTCACTTTAAAAACAGTTATATAATTAAAATAATATTTAATGAGAGAGCGAGGAAGATGGTGAAAAGAAGATGAGGGTAAGGAAGCAGGAACGGAGGAAAAGGGGGACATGCAGAGAGAGTGAAAAGGAGAGGAAGAGAGCAACAGAGGTGGTTAAAGGAAAAAAGAAGGCACGGGTAAGGAAGGGGGAGACACAAGGAGAGAAAATTTGAGAGGAAGGGAGAAAGAGAGATTATTAAAGGAAAAAGAAGACAAAGTGTAAGGAAGAAGGGAAAAAATTTGGGAGATACAAGAAGAAGAAGAAAATTGGACAGGGAGAGAGCATGAGAGATGATTAAAAGAAGACAAAGGTAGTGAAGAAGGAAGGGAGAAAAAAGGAGAAAGGGGGGCGAGGCAGAGAGAGTGAAAGTAAGAGGAAGATAATGATAGAGAAGAGAGATGGTTAAAGGAAAATGAACATAAAGGTAGGGAAGGAGGGAGGGAGAAAAAGGGAGAGAAAGGGGAGAGGCAAAGAGAGTGAAAGGAAGAGGAAGAGAGATGGTTAAAGGAAAAAGAAGATGAAAGTAGAGAAGGACAGAGGGAGAAAGAGGGAGAGAAAGGGGAGAGGCAGAGAGACTGAAAGGAAGAGAAAGAGAGTGGGGAGGGAGAGAGCAAGAGAGATAATTGAAGGAGGAGAAAGAGATAGGAGAAGAGGAGGGGACAAGAGTGTGTTAGAGAGAAAGGTTGGGAGAGGCTGAGAGGGAGAGTTAGCGAAAGAGAGGAAGTGAAAGAGAGAGATAGGTACCTAGGGAGAGAGACCGATGATGAAATAATTTGTTCAAAATGATTACATGAATGTTGTAAATGTTCTATGAATAATTAATATTCATTTCTCAAATTGAATTTTGTAATTGAATAAAATATTAGCACTCCATGAAATCGAAATTAAAAGTAGCCAACTACTAATCTGACATGTTTTAATCTGTAAAATCTAAATTTTCACATAATTTGATATTATAATTTTTTTAAAAAAAAATCAGTTAAATAAACTACAAAACAACCAACTTAATAACAACTACTAAACAAGATTCAAATGAAAATTCTTGTTTTCGTTAACACAATTTCTTCCACCATACAACAATCGTGATCTTTAGAAATTTGAAATCGCCACATGTAGTTAGATATAATTCTAACCTTAGACCTGAGGTTAGATGATCGCAAGATGCAAAGAAATCTGTCCAAAAATGCTTTTCGTGCCATAGCTGGCTTTGGGTGTTCTGAATCACCGTCTCCCAGACATTTGAATTCATCATTTATTTCGCATTCATCAAAGTCATTGTCTGTGATATAATCTCTTGAATTTTGAGAGCCACTGAATGCGATAATTATAACATTTTTATATTCAATTTTATAGAAATCTCTGAGCTTGTAAGCATTTTGGCATGCATTCCAAGCATCTGAAATGAGATCGGTGCCCACAAAATAGGTGATGTTCTCTTCAGCCCTGCCAAGGAAAAATGAAACAAAATTAGACTCCCAATAAATACGAGCATAACAATAATAATAATATATAATTTCATTTCATTTGCGTACTTCGAATTGGAAATCTTTGAGGCATCCATTTGATCTAATAATTGTTCTGCTCTCGACTGCAATTGTACTGCTGTTTGAGTAGCATTTATATTGTTATTAATTTCTTCGATGTTCAAAGGAAATTATTTTGGAGAAGGAATTTAATGTTCTTTCTCAACCATACGAAGAATTCAATATCCTATTCTTGATCATTCAAAAGAAATGTTTATATATGTTACCAATTTTATAAATGTTTCAAGTTAATGAAGTTAAACATTTTAATTTGATTTGTAGAAAAAGTGAAAAGGAAATCATAAAAAAAAATTGGCTTTTAAAGTTGGTAAAGACAATTCTTTTCTTTATTGGATGTGTTGAAGTAGAGAAGGATGTTCTAAAAGAAGTTCTTTTCTTTATTGGACATGTTGAAGTAGAGAAGGATGTGCCAAAAGATATTCTTTTCTTTATTGGACATGTTGAAGTAGAGAAGGATGTGCCAAAAGATATTCTTTTCTTTATTGGACATGTTGAAGTAGAGAAGGATGTGCCAAAAGATATTCTTTTCTTTATTGGACATGTTGAAGTAGAGAAGGATTTGCCAAAAGATTAAAATAAGTTATTCTAAACTTGAAAAAAGTGTAGACCCTAGATACCTCCACATTCTTTAATCTTGCATGTGAATTCATCTTAGTTAATTGACTCTAAACATCACCAAGTCAATTAATTAATTGATATGAATGCATCAGGTTTTATGAATTAGTTAACTAGTTCTTAATTAAATTCATGTTGATTGATTGATTAATTTAATTAGTCTCATTTTAATTATCAATGTCACTTCATAATAAATAAGTAAAATATTTCATAGAATATGATCGAAATTTGACGAAAGGGAGATTTGGAGAGAGAAACTGGCTCTACTAGGATTTTGCATGTTGTGCAACTTTCTTTTTGTTAACGATCTTTGTCTATCACTTTTTCATACCTCATTAATTGCAAGAACAGTGGGGGTTTATTACGGCTCCGACCAACTTTAGCCCAATAGTGGATGTTGTTGTGGATGCTCATGGCACCTCCTCCGAACAAACACCCTCACAAGTTTGTTTCGAAAGTGTTTCACGACGTATTCCCTCCCCTGATATTTTCCTTAATATCCAGGAATTTGATAGTGCTTGTCATGACTTGCTTGAAAATCACACTTTTATAGGTTATTTTGTTGGGAGAACTCCTAAAAGCATGCTAAAAGACTAGGTGGCCAAGGCCTGTACTCCTCACAGAGTTCAACTTAATGGTGTTCAAAGCCTTACTAAGGGCTTTTTTTTTGTTTCATTTTTCAAACCCTACCCAGGTTGACACAATTTTTAACTATGGACCTTGGATAGTTAGGTCATATTTTCTTGTTTTCTAGTGTTGCTCTCGGGACTTTACTGTCTCCGATGACAAGAAGCTAAGGGTCCCAATTTGGGTAGAATTTCTGGGTCTTCCCTTGCCATGCTGGTCATTCATGCAGTCCATTTCCCAAACCCTTAGCAAAGTGGTGCACATGGAGCATGATCATTTTTCTAATGCTCGTCCACAGAAGAGAGTTTGTGTTGAAGTTGACCTTTTGAGGGACCTTAAAGAAATAATGGAGATTCAAGTTGGTGCCACCACATTCACTTAGAAGGTGTTATATTTGAACCTACCCAACACCTTCTTTAGGTGTCAGTTGACTAGGCATAAGATTGATGCAGAGGGGTGTGATATCATTTTGGACCATACCTTGACTAGTAGGATAAATCAACCATTAACATGTGAGATACAACTTCCCACATAAAATCCTCATCCAAGGATTCACTTCCTAGGCCATTCCCATACACCTAGAGCTCCAACTTGCCAAATCTTCAAGCTAGGCTTCCACACTTGTCCTACCACCTTAGAACATCATAACATGATATATGCAACACGTCTAACCAGTCCTCCAAGTCTAGTCAATAGGTTTTCTATGCAACTCACTCCAAGAGCCCAATCCCCTTGTAGCCATGTCAAACCACTTATCTGCCTTGAACTCAATATCTTCCCAAAAAATTAGGGAAACCCTTTATAGATTTAGATTGTTACAAGTAGTGGTTGACATTGCACCAAAAGATCGACCTGTTAATGCCCGATACAACCACTAGACTTATAGAAGACACAAAAGGCAGTTAAGCCATGTCACAAATTTCAAGGGGAGCACTAACTATTTTACCAACAATCTCCCCCTCAACATTACCCAAGGGGATTTGAACATGTGACCAAGCTCCGATACCACTTGTTACAAGTAGTGATTGTCGTTGCACCAAAAGATCGACCTATTAATGCTTGATACAACCAGTAGACTTATAGAAGACACTTGAGGTGGTTAAGCCATGTCACAAATTTCGAGGAGAGTGCTGACCATTTTTCCAACATAGATACCCTTTTCAGTGCTACAAAGCATATCCCAAAACCAAGGTATATTACTTTGGACCAACTACTAGATCCCTTACCCTTGCAACAACCAAATAGGCCTAGAATGCACCCAAATACAAAGCATCTCCTAAGAGATCTTTCTCCATTTATACCAAACCATGAAATAGTCTCATATCATGGATAAAAATAATAGATTATCAAGGTTTTGGGTCACCAACATTCACCTATTCTTCTAGGCATGAAACCCTCCCTTCTAGGGTCATTAGGCTAGGGATTTCTCAAATGGACTCTTGAAAACCTCTCTAGATCCTCCCAAGGGACCTAACACATCCACATGGATCCCAATAGACAAGATCCACCATAAAATATACTCATCGTTTAGAGTATATGCTCACAATAATCGTTGGTGCTAAACAATGCACCTTCAATCAACATTTTGCTCCCAAACTATGGTCTCTCCTCCACAACCTTGCATATCCCTACAACCAAATCATTATACAAGTATATAATACATATCTTTAGACTCCTCCCACCAAGCACATTAACCATAGAGGGTGGGAGAGTCAAGAATCCATTAAAACTTCAAAATAGGCAATTGTTGATTACAAAACCAGTCTAGGAATAATCAACACCAAAGTTGATTCTTTTTCTTCAAATACAAATGAAATGATACAATACTAACATGGAAATAATATAAAATCAAAATATAACCATTTCACTTTATTTCCTACACCATATCAAATGGTTCCAAGCAATCAAAGACACTCGATCATAGACTGTGCCCTTGCGTCCAGAATAATAGTTTGCAAGGAAAATATATTTGTTATCGATTCAAAACCATTTACAATGGTTCTCCACACCCAAACTCTACATACTTCTCAAAATCACATGGATATTCATGAAATAAATCCTCAAACTCGAAAACCACTCTCTAACTACCCTCAAACTACCTACAATAGTCTAAAACTGATTGTTTACATAATTTCAAGTTTGTAAAAGTTGTCAAGTTGACAACTACCATTGTCAACTCGACCTTTACATGTCATATCTGCATCTTTATTATTAAAACCATCTACTAAAGGTCTTTTTGGGATTCATTCCTATTAGCTAGACCTATACTAACCCTTAACCCACTAATAGCCCTCATTAGGCCAGATTTTTCCAATAATGCAACTTTACATCTCATTAGCACCTTGAGTGCATTTTACATCTTGTAATGGCTCTAATGACCATATTACATTCAATTTTGACCTTATAGGTCTTAAACATCCTTATCTATCCTTGGATCATCAAGTGACCCCAAGCATTGCTCTCCTAGCCACTAGGTGCCAACAATGGCTTACATGCTTCATCCATGATCATATTACAAAATGATCAACAAAACATTACAAACATAATGATGAAGGGTGCTCCCCTTAATACCACAAACACATAACAGACATAGAGAAACAACAACAATAATATGCAAGAACAGAAAATTGGCTTCTTATTATCTCCACAAATGTGGAATTACAAACTTTCAGAATTACAATATGCAAAGCCACATGGGCATTCCCTTACAATATTCTGTAAGACAAAGCCTCGAACTATTACCCAGATCTACTACCCAGAACTATTCTGAACTGCGTAAGACAATAATACAGCCTTCCTTATATAGGCAATTTTCCACCGCCTGGGAAGGTTCCAGAATTTTTAGCCAATAAGGCCGACCAAACTTAGAATTATTTTATTTTACATTTTATTACATCATAGTCGGCTCAAGATAACCTTTGAAACCCGAGCAGAAATTTTGAAGAAAATTATTTTTCACCATTTCAGGTGGCCCAACTTCCGAAGACCATAAGTCATCACCAGTTGACCCGATCGGCTATTATAACCCCATTTCAGAAACGCCACGAAGCGCTCTACAGGCTTGACCCGCGCAAGCGCCCGTCACTCAAATTTTCGACCTCATCCGGGGCCTCTAAAGCCTTCAAAACTGAGTTCAAAGTTTCTGTACCCTGCTACCAATACCGAAAATCTTCAATATCTTTCAACATACACTTGATCTGGCAATGAAACTTTACTGGCAGACTTATATGACCAAAATGAACCTCCAAGAAAGAAATCAGATCATTCTGAGCACATGCAAAAATTACCAAAAATAGTAACTTTCCATAAATAGCAGCTCTGCACTAAAATAGCCCTTATTGAATATAAAAACATAAATATTTTTGGGTGATGCAAGATTGCTCTTACACCCAGGATGCTCCTGCATCAGACACCCAGGGTAATTTGAGAAGTGACCCTGTCACGACTCACGTGTGCAGAGGAAAACCAAGACGGTTAACCTCCTCGTTTGTTAGCCACGATGAATCTTCTACAGGTTATCCTTTCCATTTGACCAAATACTCTTCATATGTCCTATTCCTTGTGCTTCTACCAACACGACTGTCCAGTATGTCTTCGATCTCCTTAGTGTCTGAACGAGTTGCTGGAATACTCCACTGTGCTGTTGTGATCTCATCTTCAACACCTCCTTCATGATACTCTGTCAGATCTGAAATGTTAAACACTGGTGAAATATTCAGCTCACTAGGCAATTCTACCTCATATGCATTTCCTGAATCATGCTTCTTCAATATCTTACATGGCCCAAACTTCTTCATTTTCAGCTTGTTATATGTACCAACTGGAAACCGCTCCTTCCGCAAATGAACCATGACTTCATCACCAACCTGAAATTCCTTATACCTCCTTTTCTCATCTGCCTTAGCCTTATACTACGCGTTCATCTTGGTAATATGCTTCCTCACCTCCCCATGGATGTTCTTCAAATGTTCTGCCAAATCCTCAGCCTCAGCACTACTTATTTCTCCTTTATCTATCTTTCTCAACTCAGATGCATTTCTTGGACTACTTCCATATATAATCTGGAATGGTGATTTACCAGTGCTCCTGTTGACAGAATTATTGAATGCAAATTCTGCCTGTGGTAAAATCAAATCCCATCCTGTTGGCTTATCCCCAACCAAACATCTCAGCAAATTTCCCAAACTCCTATTCACCACCTCTGTCTGTCCATCAGTCTGTGGATGATGTGATGAACTGAACTTCAAATCTGTCTTCAACTTCTTCCACAATGTACGCCAGAAATATCCAACAAACTTAGTGTCCCGATCTGAAACTATGGTCTTTGGCAAACCATGAAGTCTCACTACTTCTCTGAAAAACAATTCTGCTATATGAACAACATCATTAGTCTTCTTGCAGGGAATGAAATGTGCCATCTTCGAAAATCTGTCAACTACTACAAAAATTGAATCATGTCCCCGCTGTGTCCTCGGTAAACCAAGAACAAAGTCCATACTGATATCCTCCCAAGGCTTCTCTGGTATAGGTAATGGCTGATACAACCCTATATTCTGCTTCACTCCTTTCGCCATCTGACATACTCTGCAACTCTGCACAAACTTCTTCACATCTTGCTGCAATTGTGGCCAATAATAATTCTCATCAACCAAAGCAAGGGTTTTATCATGACCAAAATGTCCAGCCAATCCTCCACTATGCTTCTCCTTGATGAGATTCTCCCTCATAGAACTTCGTGGAATGCACAACTGACTCCCTCTGAATAGCATATCATCTTGGATGATAAAATCCAACCATTTTGTCCTGTCTAGAGTAACAGGTTCTGTACAAGCTTTCCAAGCTTCACCAAAATCGGGATCCTCTGGATACAAATTCTTGAGTTCCTTGAACCCAACCACTTCAATCTGCATTTCTGTCAGCAATAGTTGCCTTCTGCTAAGAGCATCTGCAACCCTATTAGACTTTCCACTCCTGTGTTTCAAAACAAATGTATAACTCTGCAAAAACTCAACCCATTTCAAATGCCTCTGATTCAACTTTCCTTGACTATTCAAATATTGCAAAGCTTGATGATCAGTATACAAAAAAAACTCCTTAGGAAGTAGATAATGTCTCCACTTCTTTAATGCCTGAACTATAGCATAAAATTCTTGATCATAAACAGAATATTTCCTCTTGGCATCATTTAACTTCTCACTGAAATAAGCAACAGGTTTACCTTCTTGGCTCATAACAGCTCCTATTGCAGTACCACTAGCATCACAATCTACTTGAAACACCTTATTAAAATCTGGAAGTGCTAAAACAGGTTCTTCTGTAACTTTTTGTTTCAACAATTGAAAACTCTTTTCTGCCCCATTTGTCCACTTAAACTCTTTTCTATCCCCTCTCATTGTTTCAGTCAAGGGTCCACAAATACTACTAAAATTTCTGATAAACTTTCTGTAAAAGCTAGCTAGACCATGAAAAGATCTTACCTCAGTAGCACTCTTTGGAGTAGGCCATTCAAGAATAGCCTGTACCTTCTCTGGGTCCATTTTTAGACCTTCTCCCGAAACTACAAACCCCAAATACACTAACTCCTTCTTCACAAAACTGCACTTCTTCAAATTAATCAGCAATTTCTCTTCTCTCAACTTCTCAAATACCATACGAATATGCATCATATGCTCATCCAATGTCTTACTAAAGATCAAAATATCATCTAGGTAAACAATGACAAACTTACCTAGAAATTCTTTCAGAACCTCGTTCATGAGCCGCATGAAAGTGCTCGGTGCATTGGTTAGCCCAAAAGGCATGACTAACCACTCATATAGTCCTTCCTTTGTCTTGAAGGAAGTCTTCCATTCATCTCCTTCTCTGATCCGAATCTAATGATATCCACTTTTCAGATCTATCTTTGAGAAATACACAGCTCCACTCAAACAGTCCATAATATCATCCATTCGTGGCAATGGAAACCTATACTTGATTGTGATCTTGTTTATTGCCCTAGAATCTCTACACATCCTCCATTCTCCATTCTTCTTTGGTGCTAATACCGCTGGTACAGCACAGGGACTCAGACTCTCACGGATCAATCCTTTCTGTAACAACTCATGTACTTGTCTGTTCAACTCCTCACTTTCTACAGGTGTCATTCTGTGTGCTGCCTTATTCGGCAAACTCGCTCCTGGGATCAAGTCCATCTGATGACTGATCTTCCTGACTGGTTGTAATCCATCAGGAACGTTATCGGATACAATATCCTGAAACTCATTCAACAAATCTGCAACTTCTACAGGAACATCTTCTACTTTCTCTTTACCAGCTTTTGGAATTAAAGCAAAACATACATGCTCATGCCTCATACCATCTAAGAAATTTTTTCCATCAACAAAAGTTATCCTTGCATTACCACATACCTTTTCTTCAGTCTCCTTCAATGGTTTTAGCTTATGTCACACTCCATCCTTTGTCAGGGAATAGGTATTCGCACGACCATCATGTACAACACATCTGTCAAACTGCCATGGTCTACCCAACAACATATGACATGCATCCATAGATATGATATCACACAATACCTCATCTTGGTATCCGCCAATCTTGAACTTCACGAGGCATTGTTCATTGACCATGACCTTGTGGTCATCCTGTACCCAGGCAATCCGATATGGATGTGGGTGTTTCTGTCTCTTGAGCTTCAACTTTGTCACCATCTCTTCTGACACCAAATTGTCAGTGCTTCCACTATCAATAATCACATCACAACATTTACCTTCACACTTGCACCTGGTGCGAAACAGGCTCCTCCTTTGCTCAGGTTCATTCTCACCACTCAACAGGACTCTTCTGTTAATCAATGTTTCTCCTCTTTCAGCATTTTCAGAATTTGATGATCTGGCATCTTCATCTACATGTGCAACTCTGGCCTGGCCTTCATTTCTCCTGTCTATTCTGTCTTGGCGCTGAGGACATTCAAATGCCCTATGACCTTCTTCTCCACAGTGAAAACATGTTCCACGGAAGCCACCTCTTCCAGATCCTTGTCCCCTTCCTCTTCCTCTCTGATCTCTATTATTCTGATCCTGGAAGCGATTGGAATTATTTCCTCCCTGATTTTGACTGCTACTAGCCTCATCCTTCTTTTTCGGATCTTCATTTCGGCCACCATATGACCGTCCACCGCGACCTCTTCCGTTTTGTCTGCTCTCGAACTTCTTGTTCAGCTTTTCCTCTACCTTTAGGGAAAATTGGTATGCCTCCTCAATACTGTTCATTCGAACCAGATTCAACTCCTCCTGAACGCTTGGCCTTAACCCATTAAGGTATCGGGCAACTTTCTCCTTATCAGCTTCTGCATGGCCTGTTCTGATGAGAAATCGGTAGAACTCCTCTGTATACTCCTGAACAGATCTTCCTGCTTGCTTCAAACTCTGCATTTTCTTCAGTAGGTCAAGCTCATAATCAACAGGAATGAACTGTCGCTTCAATTTTTCCACCATCCGATCCCATCTTGTGATTTTATCTTTCCCTCTTCTATTTCGCTCCAACTGAATTTCTTGCCACCAGATCTTCGCATGACCTTTCAATCTGGCCTTCACAAATTTGACCCTATCAGGATCGTCAACATCTTCGTACTCAAAATATTCCTCACATTCATTGATCCAGTCGATGAATTCCTTTGGGTTAAGATTTCCAGAAAATGTAGGAACCTCAATCTTAGGTCTTTTCCCAATCTTGGAAATCGCCCGAAAAAGTCTTTCTTCCTCCTGGTTCACAATTTCAACTTCTCCTTCTTGATATTCTTCTTCGGTTTCATCCTCGCTTTCATCTCCGACATTAAGATTCATTCCTCTGCGAATCTCTTCTTGTAATGCTCGCACTTGTCTCTGTAGCTCTCTAACCTCAGGTGTTACAACACCAGCTCTTCCACCACGTTCCCTTCGTGGAGGCATTTTTGCGATGCGCGCTGAAACCCTAGCCACGGTCCTGGTGCAAACTGCCTCACAGTCGGCGATCTATTTACACACTCAATAACTCCTGCTCTGATACCACTTGATGAAGGGTGCTCCCCTTAATACCACAAACACATAACAGACATAGAGAAACAACAACAATAATATGCAAGAACAGAAAATTGGCTTCTTATTATCTCCACAAATGTGGAATTACAAACTTTCAGAATTACAATATGCAAAGCCACATGGGCATTCCCTTACAATATTCTGTAGGACAAAGCCTCGAACTATTACCCAGATCTACTACCCAGAACTATTCTGAACTGCGTAAGACAATAATACAGCCTTCCTTATATAGGCGATTTTCCACCGCCTGGGAAGGTTCCAAAATTTTTAGCCAATAAGGCCGACCAAACTTAGAATTATTTTATTTTACATTTTATTACATCATAGTCGGCTCAAGATAACCTTTGAAACCCGAGCAGAAATTTTAAAAAAAAATATTTTTCACCATTTCAGGTGGCCCAACTTCTGAAGACCATAAGTCATCACCAGTTGACCCGATCGGCTATTATAACCCCATTTCGGAAATGCCACGAAGTGCTCTACAGGCTTGACCCGCGCAAGCGCCCGTCACTCAAATTTTCAACCTCATCCGGGGCCTCTAAAGCCTTCAAAACTGAGTTCAAAGTTTCTGTACCTTGCTACCAATACCGAAAATCTTCAATATCTTTCAACATACACTTGATCTGGCAATGAAACTTTACTGGCAGACTTATATGACCAAAATGAACCTCCAAGAAAGAAATCAGATCATTCTGAGAACATGCAAAAATTACCAAAAATAGTAACTTTCCATAAATAGTAGCTCTGCACTAAAATAGCCCTTATTGAATATAAAAACAGAAATATTTTTGGGTGATGCAAGATTGCTCTTACACCCAGGATGCTCCTGCATCACATAATTAAATGACCAAAATGGTCTCATTACATTTGAAATGACCCATTATGGTCATGCCCCTATCTCCGTTAGGATCCAATAGTGACCCTAGGGCACCTTCATGTCCTTAGTGCTCTACACTATACTCATCAACTTTAAAGATTTTCCAAGTACCCTTGGAAACCTACAAGAAAAATAATGTCAGCAAATAAAACAACTTTATTTCACTTTTGGTTTGAAAAGTTCATCATTGATGACCCGTGGCATCTTTGCATGATGTTGCTCCATAATGCACTCCTATATCTTTTCTCTTGGTTTGCCTCCCATGGGAAAAATGTAGACCACCAACTGATCACACATTTGCATTATATCAGCCTTATACACCTACACTACTCCATTATTTTCAGATTTAGAGTCTCTTCCTGTTTATAGCTGAACGTGGACCTCTAATCCAGCCATAGACATAGCATAGTCATTGCTCAATCATCGAATCATGAAAAGGAGTATGAATTACTCAATTCATAAGATTCTATCGATTCGACTTGTTGCCTCCTAATTAACTGGGGTGTTTGAATTACTCTCAGAATGAGAGCCAACAACCAAAAGAACAAGCTAATACGAAGGATTTGAAAAGCTTGAAAGATGAATGAAGTGAAAGTAATCTAAGATGAATATGCAATTAAATCTAAGAATGAAGTGCATATTTTAATCTAAGAACTTGAAAGGCAAGTACAAATTAAACTAATAATAATAAGCAAATTACTCTACTATGAAAGTGCAATTACACTAAATGAGAATTAAGCTAATTGTGCAATAAAAGCTTGAAAATATGAAGATAATTGAGACAAAATTTTGCTATAGTTTATGTGCTCTCAAATTACCTTTTTTCAAATGAGGAAAAAGATTCATAATATAGACAAGTCCAGAGAGAGGATGAAGAGTTTCTTGAAATGAAACGGTTGACTCTTTATTCCCAATTGAGACAAATATTGAGGAATTACTTAATTAAAGAATGAATTATTGCCACATATGGGTGACCCTTCGAGTAATTTGAGTTATAAAATCCAAATAAGATAATCCATTCAAATAACCAAGTAATATTAATTCCTTTTGTGTATATTAGCTAAAGGGGGTGCATTTTAATTTAATTTAAAGCACTTAGGACTTTAGAATTAAATCAATTTATCATAGGGATTATTTAGCTAATAAAGTCGAATACTTAGGAATTAATTATAATGTGAGATTAATGCAAATTTAGGTCTTTTGCAATTGACATCTAGTCGAATAAAGTCAGGTAGGAGAGAGAAAATTTCCTAGTAAAATAGGACTTTGATGATGAAAATTGAAGAAAATGCACCAAAATTGATTGAAATTATTTTGGGGTATTACATTTTGCCCTCTTTGAATTGATGTGCAAGCAGCGCATTGATTCAAAGATTAGTCTGATGTGACAAATGAGGTTTTAGGATTATCCCCAAAATGGAGTTTAACCCTCAAAAGTGAAGATTAGGATGCCAAGACACTGAAATAGATCTAATTGTAGAACCATCTCCAAAACAAGATATGATTCTCCGAAGTCTAAGTTAGATTGCGAAGACAATGATCTAATGACAACTTGAGAGGAGACCGGAATTAGGGTTAGATTGCCCCAATACCGATTGATCGAATGATGACAGATGCATATATGGAACTAATCTCTAGAATCAGGGTTAGATTGCCCCAATACGAAGCTTAGTCCTCCGAGACTCGGGTTAGATTGCCCAGATAACGGTCCAAAAGACATTTCGAGAGCCATCTCTAGAATGAAGCTTTACTCTCAGGAATTAGGGTTAGATTGCCCTAATACCTAGAAGATTTTGAGAACCATCTCCATAATGAAGCTTGATCCTCGAGGATCTGAGTTAGATTGCTCATATACCTAAAAGATAGATGCCAAGATGACAAGATGACAAGATGCGAGGCACAAAGATGCCCCAAGTGGTGGAGACTTTGATTTAGATTAGATTGAAATGAGACTGGTTCGATAAGATTCAAATGATGTAATCATCCTACCCCCTCGGGAGCGAAATCGAAAGATGACATATCAAAAGGATGATTGATGACAAGAAGTTGCAAAATAGAAGCAATCAGACTAGATTCAAGAAGCTGCAGAAGCAATTTGGAGTGATTGGGAGGTCCTGTTGACCAAGTTTGACCATGGTTGACCAAATTTGACTAGAGTTGACTTTGATGAAAAATATTGAAGATCTTGAGAAAATGATGAGGAGATGAGAATTTGGCAAGAAAATAACGTGAGAAGTCTGACTACACAAGCGTCCGACCCCAAAGGATCCCAGAATTTAAAATACAATTTTGAGATATCTAGAGATGTTAGATTTTGATTTCGATCCCAAAAATGGATTCAAAGTAGTTGATTTAGCCAAAGGTGCAATTTTCACGCAAAACGGAGCACTTTTGAAAATCAGGTCGAAAGCTATATTAGTCCCAAAGGGGTCATTTTCAATTCATTATTCACTTTGTCTTCTATTGATTTGAGAGCTCTGAGAGAGAGAGAGATGGAGAGCATTCTAGTGCATACGCATCGATTTGAGTGCTCATGACAACACGCTCGGCCACTGGAGTATGACGCACCTATGAGTAGTCGATAATCCTCCTTGCATTTCAATTTTTAATGCTTTCTAGGTCGATTTAGGCTAGATTTAGCAACTTTTAGGTCTTGTTCTTCCAATGTCACACGAGGAAACTATTTCCTCACACGAGCCTAGGTCACCTCTCACATGAGGAAATAGTTTCCTCGCGCAACTTAGGGATTCTTCACCTGGAGCCCCTTTGCGGTCTCACGCAAGCCTGTTGGTGATGCCATGCGAAACTTCATCCCTGGGGATGAAACTTCGCGCGAGAGAAGATCCTGTCTCGTGCAAAATGCTACTGTAGTTTGCAAAGTCTTTGTCCAATTTTTCATAGAATTAGCCAATTAGAATGTTCCAGAGTCCTGTTTAGGTTAGATGTGTAGCCTTACTTTCTATTGTTACTTTGAGAAACCATCATGTTGAGATACTAATCCAATGTCATCGCTTGCTTTACAGGTTGACTTCCTAGACGTCGCCTTCTGGTCATATCATCCAGTTATCACCACACTAGTTTAGATATTGATAGATGCTGAGAGTGCCCACATTAACGGGCTAGGTTTGACATACTTACGTGATATACCCAACATTTGAGTAAATCACTATCTCTTAGGTGCACTTGTTGAGCGTTTCCATTCAGAGACGAACACATTTCATTTGTCGATGGGGGAGATGATGGTCACTCTCGAGGATGTCTATATGATACTGAGCATTCCATTCCACGACACCCAAGTTGAGTATGATATACACTTGAGGGAAGGTACACTGGCACTAAGGACCATTTTTTGAGATGAGTTAGTAATGGGCTGGGACATCTCATGGGATGATCTAGTCGGTAGATATGGTGGTGCTCACTGGTTAGCAGTCGTGTTAGCTATGTTCCTGAGCTACTACTTGGTTCTAAATAGGGGACAACATGGATTTGAGTGCGGCTGGGGATGGATGATGGATAGGCCAGCCACCAGATTTAGATGGGGTGAGTGCATGCTTGCCCAAATGTACCACGAGATGTATGAGGTAGTGTATCAGGGGGCCAAGACCATGGCCGCTGGAGTTTTTGTTTTACAGATCTAGGCCTGGGAGCATCTCCCTATTTGCAGGTTGATATTCCATGATACATGATAGGTCCTTAGGCCCTATATATATAGGTACGCCAGTCCTATGACCCAACCAGTGCTAGGTAAGACAAAGCAGTGGCGAGGATAACTTGATGATATGGAAACAGTCGTATGGAGGCCGTGGGTAGCCACTAAGCCATGGGATGATGCTCTATAGGAGCTCTCTCATATGTTCATCTTGCATCCATTGATTGGGCACACTATTTCCATCATTGAGTGATTCTTTCTCACATGTGTCATGAGACAGTTTGGGAGGCCACAAGATCACTCATAGGAGTATGCCACATATGCTCACTTCATCGATGAGACGAAGAAGGGTTGGAAACCTAGACTAGACTAGGGGAGGTGTACTATTGAGGCACATGTACCTGCAACATGATGGGACTATATGGTGGATGTCACCAATGTAAGGATGATGCTTGCATATAGAGATTACTTCCTGGTGCACCCATTCCCTAGGTTCACAGATCCTGTCGACATGGGTCAAGGGGCACAGCAACAGCCTGCACAATAGAAGCCAGTGCAACAGTAGCCTGCATAGTAGTAGCCACAGGGATGATAGCAGTAGTAGGTACCTGCCCAGCAACAGATACCACTACAGTGGCCTGGGTAGAGAGCATTAAGGCCTCAAACATCCCTCCTAGGACTATGGGATTATATGCAAGTGCTGGGAGTAGTGGGACCCATTAGAGGTCCATTAGGCAGAGGACAAGGGACCCATCATAGTAGATGCCTCCTGATAAGGAGGCACAGGTCAAGGATGTGGATATGTCAGATTAGGCCACATAGGGGCCACCACAGCTGGTGCAGGTACATGAGGCTCTCACAAAGAGCTGAGAGAGAGTGAGACAGTTACAGTAGGAGAGAGATGACTATCACACACAAGTCATCATCCAATAGACATGGGTAGCTGAGAGAGAGAGAGAGAGGTCAAAGAGCTCTAAGAGGAGCTACCAAGGGCATGACTAGAGGCCAAATATGAGTCCTCCCAGGAAGCCTACTACTACGTGACATATGTCAAAGTTGTTCCAGATTTGTCAGATCAGGTGCCTCCATTTTTGGAGTACGCCGAAGCACCACAGGGATCTCCACCGTAGGCACCTCCACAGGCACCACCACAGGCACCTCTGCAGCGATCGATGCCTCCTCCTTAGAGACCGATGCCACCTCCATAGGCACCAACATAGGGACCACCGCCACCACCTCCTCCAGGTGGTGATGGGCATAGTTAGCTTTAGGTTGATACACATGTTGTAGCCCATTTTTGATACTATGCTCAAGTAGCACCATTGTTTTGTACATTGACATTGATCAGCCGAGAGATATATATATGAGATCGCCTCTTTGATATCATTGTACTTGTTCATATATTGCTTTGATGCTCATATTTTATGAGATATTTCCTAGATGATTTAGATGCATGGATTAGATATGTATGAGATGCACATGCTTCCTTTTATGATATGAATATGCACATGTTTAAATACAATGATAGATGGTAGATGGACATGTAGATGTAGAATGTATGCATATAATGGATGGAATGTGAAATGCAAAATGTAATGTATGATTTGATTTATGCTTATAATGGATGCACATATATATGGATATGCAATGTTCATGCAATGGAAATGGTACTAATCATCTCATGCAGGATGTAGCAATACATGATAGGTACTAACTAAAAGAATGTTTCAAAGATTGAGAGCAAGGACCGGACACTTGTGTAGCCAAGATGAACCCGGGACAAAAGATGAGAACCTTTGATGAATAGAAGACAATCAAGAGAGCACCAAAACACTATAT
This sequence comes from Chamaecyparis obtusa, assembly GCA_027943335.1. Classification (NCBI taxonomy): domain Eukaryota; kingdom Viridiplantae; phylum Streptophyta; class Pinopsida; order Cupressales; family Cupressaceae; genus Chamaecyparis; species Chamaecyparis obtusa. The sequence goes on along the minus strand of BSBK01004152.1, from coordinate 3,234,447 downwards.
CAATGCAAGACTAGAATGAAAATGCAAGCCTAAACTAGACACAACCCTAGGACTTGGTTGTTGGACTCATCATATTATCATCATAGAGTTTTTAGCAATGAACATTTGTAAGATGCCACACAATCCTCACTAACATTGTAGTCATGAGAATATGAATGTGACATAAGTCTTAGATTTGTCGGAATGAGATGTAAGCATTAAGGCACAAGAAGCCAAAATGACCTGAACACCTATTCCTTTTGACTTAGCAAGTTAACATAAGCATCAAAGCATAATTTCTAGGATGACCTGAATGTTGCTTGTGAAAAAACATACTAGACACATGAGAGTTCCTTCTTTTGCCAAAGAATGTTCACAGTGACCCTTACGTTCACTTAGTAGGATGAGCATCTACAATTTCACTTGTAGCAGAAAGAAGTCACTCAAAATAGACAAGGAGAAGAACCAACCTCACCAAAGCATCCATATAAAAGGAGTCAAGGTACACATGGCCATTCAACACAAGATGAAGGCTCTCACAGTGGACACCCCTCTTAGATAGATTCATTGGATCATTGGAACTAATCCAGCAAATAAAAATCAAAGAAAAAGATCATGCCCCTAGTCTTTGCATTTCTCAGTCAAGAAAGACGTCTTAGATTTGCTTGAGGGGAAATGATAAAGCAACAAAACAAGCACTCAAAGGAAAAGCTTAGCACACTTCAAAGAAACAAAAATTCAGTTTTAGTTTCAGTTTAAGTTTGTGTTCAAGCGGATTGAAGTCGAATCGAAAATGTAAAACATTCGAAGTCTCAACAGGATAGCGACAACAGGCAGATGCAATGAGAACCACTGGTGACCGTCACGAGAGATGAAGTCTCAAGAAGATATCAAAGTGCTAACCAAGTATCATTCGGTGGACGTAGTGAGAAACACTAGTGACTGATACAAGGAAGATTCTCGAAAGAGATAACTAAGCATGAATGAAACATCAGTAGGCAGACACAGTGAGAACCACTAGTGACTGATGTAAGGAAGAGATCCCAAAAGAGAAGGGGGTTTGAACAAGAGCTAGGTATTAGTAGGAAGGCATAGTGGGAACCACTGGCAATTGATACACAAGAGCTCCTCAAGGAGAGAAATCTCAAAAGTAGCTAGGCATCAGCAAGCAGACGCAGTGAGAACCACTAGTGACTGATGCACGAACAAAACTTTTGAAAGAGATAGGACAATGCCTCCTAGACCAAGAAGGTACCCCCAAGTATGACCAGTTCCAATCCATGAAGAGTCGAGGAAAATCTTGAAGATAACTGAAAGCAAGTGCATGAGCTAGCAAACTAAATAGGAAACTGACTAAAGCAGGAAACAAACTAAAGCAGAAAACTAAGAGCCAAGCGACACTGAGATGAGATATAACTTTAGGAAACAAGAGGTGCCTATTTACCAAGTTTTCACCATCTTGGAAGAGATTCTATTTTTTCTACCATGACGCCTATTTACTAGGCACATTTTTTCTTCTTTTTCAATTTTTTTGTACTTTTCTCTTTTTTTATTTTTTTTTGTATTTTTGAATATTTCATTTTTATTTTGTATATTTTTTTTAGTACTATCAAGGTGCCTGTTTACTAGGTTTTCACCAGGATAATAGATACATCAAAGCGCTTGTTTGCCAGGTTTTCACTAAGATGATCATTTTTTTCAGGACATTTTGCAATTTTTAGGATTTTTTGACAATATATCATTTTTAGGATTTTTTTCAGGATCAATAAGTATGTACATGAGCACATAGAGAATGTATCAGCTATAGAACTTATTCAGATGAAGAGTGTTGATTGGCTCTTTGAGTTGCTCTCCTTCAGTGGTGGAGAGTTGGTAAGCACTAGACCCAAATGCTACAGTAATAATGTATGGACCAAGCTAGTTTGGTTAAAACTTTCCTTTCTGGACCCATTGCTGCTGATTCTTGGGGTTCTCTCTCAGGACAAGATCACCCACTTGGAATTCCCTTTGTCTGAATTTCTTATTGTAGGATTTTGACATTCTCTTTTGGTATGCTCGAAGATGATCAAACACCACCTTTCAACGTTCATCCAGTAACTCTAGCTCTTGTAGCCAAGATATTCTAATATCTTCATCAGTAATGAGGCCCCTTAGAGAGACTCGCAATGTAGGAATCTTGATCTCAATAGGCAATACTACATCTACTCCATAAACCAAGGCAAAGGGTGTGGCCCTTATTGGTGTTCAAATGCTTGTTCTATAGGCCCATAAAACCGGATTAATTTGGAGGTGCCAATCTCTACCATATTTATGAACTGTCCTGTGCAAGATTTTGAGAATTGTCTTATTAGAAGCTTATGCTTGTCCATTACCCTGGGGATAGTAGATAGATGACCAATGCTGAATAATCCTTAATTTGGTGCATAACTCTTTCAGGTCCTTATTCTTGAATTTTCCCCTATTGTTAGGGATAATGGATGAGGGTACACCATATCTACAAATGATATAGTTTAGTATAAACATAGCCATAGCCTTGCCATCAGCTATAGTCAGAGGCACTGCCTCAACCCATTTAGTAAACTAGTCTGTAGTGGTGATGATGAAATGATGTCCTCTTGAAGAAGAAGGATATATCTGACCTACCAAATAAAAGGCCCATTGCTGAAATGGCCAAAAATTGATGAAAGGAATAAGTTCTTTAGCAGGAGAATGGATCAGATTTTCATGAAATTGGCACTGTTTACAAGCCTTGGCATATTGAACAACTTCTTTCTCCATATCTAGCCAGTAGTAATCAACTCTAATAAGTTTATGAGCTAACATTAGACCACTTGAATGAGACCCATAGATACCTTCATGTACCTCAGCTAACGCATCTTTTGACTCATCGGGTTCTAGACACCTAAGGAGGGTACCATCTAGACCCTGTCTATACAAGTCATTTGATATGATAACATACCATGAAGCATTATGAATTAGGTGACATTTTTCATTCTGGTATAGGTGTTGGGAATGATTTGGTCATTGAGGGAGGAATAGATATGGTGGTAGTAGGATGAATCATGTCTAATGATTGAACAAATCATCCTAGATTCAGGAATGTCATAGGCTAGGTAGCGTAATGTCTCCACCAGGAATTCATGTCTGAAGTTGTTTTCTAGCATCTGTAACATTGAGGCAAGAGTGGCCATAGCATTGGCTACTTTATTATCTACCCTTGGAACTTGTTGGAAAGAAATGTGTGCAAAATATAGTTTGAGATCATTCACCATTCATTTGTAAGGCACTAGCTTGTCATCTTTTGTTTGATAGACATCATTAACTTGGTTGATGATTAACTAAGAGTCTCCAAAGACCTTGAGCTCATCCACACACCATTCAATGGCTATCTTCATACCATTGATGAGAGCTTCATATTCAACTATGTTGTTTGTACAGGGAAACAATATTTTATAAGCTTTGGGCAATGAGTATCTTTGAGGTGTTATAAACAAAATGCCTGCACTTGATCCTTGTTGAGTGAATGATCCATCAAAGAACATGCTCCAAGACTGATGTGTGAGAAGCATGATAGATTCATTGGGGAATTCAATGTTTAAGGGTTGGTGATCTTTTAGAGGAGCTTTTGCCAACTGATCAACAATTTCTTATCCTTTAATAGCTTTTCTTTCCACATACTCAATGTCAAATTCACTAAGTATCATAACCCATTTTGCTAGTCTACCCGTGATGGAAACCTTGCTAAGTAAGTACTTTAGTGGATCAATTTTTTCAATGAGCCTTGTAGTGTGAGCCAACATATAATGTCGTAGTTTCTGTGAAGCAAACACTACTACTAGACAAGCTTTTTCAATGACAGAATAGTTCATCTCATAAGAGACCAATGTTCTGCTGATATAATAAATGGCTCTCTCTTTGTTGTTCTGATCTTCTTGAGCTAGGAGAGCGCCAAAAGATGTGTTTGTGGTCGAGATGTATAGTATGAGCAGCTTCCCATGAATATGGGGCATCAAAATTGGTGGATTAGCAATATACTATTTTATTTGAGTGAGTCCCCTATCACATTCTTCATTCCATTCATAAGTCACACCCTTATGCAAGGTTTTAGTGAATGGTTGTGATTTGTCAGCCAACTATGAAATGAAGCACCAAATAGATTGTAGCCTTCCCTAAAGTCCTCTCATCTAACTGATATTCTTAGGTGGAGGCATGTCCATAATAGCTTGAACTTTTTTTGGATCAACTTCTATTCCTTTAGCTGAAATGATGTAACCCAAGAGTTTCTCAGAAGTGACACTGAATGCACATTTTTTGGGATTAAGTCTGAGACTAAATTGTTCCATGCGGTCAATTATGGGACCCAAATTTGTAAGATGATTTTTTCATTGCATGCTTTTGGCTAAAGTGTTGTCCACATTATCTTCCATTATCTTATGCATCATATCATGGAAAATGGTAGTGACAACTCTCTGATATGTTGCTCCAGCATTCTTAAGCCCAAAGGGCATGACATTCCAGCAAAAGGTACCCCAGGCACACATGAAACCAATTTTTTCTTGATCTTTTGGAGCAATTTTTATTTGATTATAGCCAAAAAATCCATCCATCAAGGAATACATTTCATAGCCTGCTGTCATATCCACTATCATGTCAATATTAGGCAATGGGAAGTCATCTTTTGGACATGCCTTATTCAGATCCCGAAAGTCTATGCACACACAAATGGATTTATCATGTTTGGTGACTAGGACAATATTTGAAATCCACTTTGCATAACCAATAGTCCTTATGAAACCAACCTTAAGAAGATTTTCTAGCTCTGCTTTAACTAAAAGTGCCACATGTGGATGCATCTTTCGAAGCTTTTGTTTGACAGGCTTAATACCTGGTGCAATGGATAGATGGTACATGATTAGATTGGGGTCCAATCCAGGCATATCAGAGTAAGTCTATGCAAAGTTTATTTTCTTGCTTTGAAAGAAGCTAGTGAACTCTTCGTTTTCTTTTGCAAATAATGACTGTGCTAGATGAATAATTTGTGGAGCAGCCTCTATTCCCAAATTCACTAGTTGTGTCATCTCAATTGATACTAATGATCTCTCTTGAAAATCTCTTGGGAGAGTATCAAGTATCTCATCCTTGGGCACCTCAGAGAGGTTTTCACCCTTGGATACATCTTTTATTTTTACTATTTTTGTCTTTGATACTACCACAATGTGGTTTTCACCATCAGAGCATCTATTTTTTCTTCTTTTAATTTTTTGACTAAGATACTTGATATCTGCCTCTATCATGCTGACACTACCTTCGCTAGTGAAGGACATTATAGGTTCAATAGCATGGAGGTAATAGGATAGAGCGTAATCATTCTATAACATTAGGACTTCATTAGATGAGAAAGGGGAGTTCTAGTTTATCAGCTCAAGATTTTTGAGTGAGAAAGAAGTAGTGGCTAGTTCAATTGCGTTCATGGTATAATCATCAAAAGCGTAGACGAGCAAGTCAAGACCTAGAGCGATTTCATCCAAAGGAGCATTCAAATCCCTATGAGACCCTACATCAGAAGTAGAGGACAAGTTAACACCAATGGCATCTAATTCATGCATCCTAACAATAGACCCTTCACCTACTTCAAGAAGGTTTTCATATACATGAACAACATCTATGTCTATATCAAAACTAGTGTTAGATAGAGAGTCAAACTCATACTCATGTGAGTCAGTGACACTTGACATGGGAATTCCATCAGCACTAGCTATATCACCCAACTCATCTTAATTCCTTGTGGCATTAATGGCTTGCTAAAGTTGTTCTTGTTCAAACTGATTTTGGAAATGTGGTGGCCTGTATTGTTCACCTTGAAAACTGGGGTTGTCAATTAGTGTTTCCTTCCATTGATCATATGTGAATTGATGCACTGAAGTGGTGTCATCAGATTCAATATCAGTCTCTACCATATGGATAGGTATGATAGGCTCATTTGGTTCTGCAAAGAGTGTAGCAAGTTTTGGAGGAATAGGATATGGGAAAATATCCTCATTAGAGTTGGCCTCTGGATTTACCTCTGGAGTAGTATCTTCAAATTATGGTTTAGGTTTAGGTTCAGGTTCTGGCACAAATTTCTTTGTCCCTAAATGAAAGGGAATATTTTTGAAGCCTAAACTAGTAGTATCTTTTGTGCGGTGACCTCTAGCTTCAATGGGTTTTAGCAAACCATTGTCATTCATTCCTATATGACCACTCCCTTTGTATCTGAAGTGCTTCATGATCTTGAAGGCTTCATTGTAGGGATCTTGTTCTAAATATGGAGGTGGAGTAGTCATTTTAGATGTTTATTTCCCTTTATAGATCCAAGCTGTAACAACTCTTTCTTCTTCCTCATCCTCTAGGGGTGTTGTAGCCTTGACAAAGGCACCATCATAGACTATATGGGGAGAGCTAGCAACAGATTTTTTATTCTCAGACGGTCTCCCATAAGAATGTGGAGACAGAGGTAGAGCTACTAATGATAGCATAGGTTCAATTTGATAGCCTCCCATGCATGTATCCTTAAGTTTCAGAGTCTGTTCCATTTCTTTAAGCTTAGCATCATAGAACTTAGTGGAATCTCTATTAGTTGGAACCAAACTGTCTGTAGATTGCGCAAGGGTGTTGCAAGAGTAGTTGGTATTAGCAAGCATAGTGACTTCCACTCCATGGAATGGAAACTTGATGCATTGATGGTATGTAGATGGAACAGCTTGCATCTCATGAATCCATGGTCTACCCAACAAGATGTACGCAAGAGGAATATCAAGGACTTGAAAAGTAAAATCTCTCTCAACAAGTCCTATGCGGATAGGTAGCACAACTAAGCCTTGGGATTTGCATTCCTCTTCATCATAAGCTTTGATAGTAATTTTCTTGTAGGAATCTACACAATGTTCATTATAACCTAGCTGGGTAAGCAACTTAGCAAGATATATATTAAGACCAACACCATTGTCAATAAGAATGTGACAGACATGCTTAGGGCCTATCATGAATTCTATATGGAAAGGATCATTATGCGGATGGCTCAGAGAGTGATCATCCTCTTCAGAGAAGGAAAAATAATGAGGTGAGGTCAAATGACCCACCATATATTGGAACTGGTTGAGATCAAGATCTTTGGGGATGTTTGCCTCGGTGAGGGCTTTATCTAGAATCTTCTTGTGAGAAGGTGAGATCTTTAACAACTCAAAAATGGTGATCTGAGCATTGGTTCACTGGAGCTGATCTAAGATGCTATAACTAGCAGTGCTAGGCACAAGGACTGATTTTGAGGTTTTGTTGGTAGGACCAGAAGCATTCTTATCCATAGTTTGTTTTGGAGTAGATATAGGAGGATCAAGATCTTTTAGAACAATCCTTCCATGTGATCGAGTAACAACATTGGCACAATCCTAAGTTTGTTTAGATTCAGGGGAATGAGACGCGGAGCTACTCAAGATGAAAGGAGTCTTAGGTTTGGGAGCATTGTCACTTCCCTTGAAAGTGATCACATCACAATACTCAACTTCAACAGGTTCAATCATGTTGATGACATTACCATTGGTAGTATGCGTATAGTTAACCTTGGCGTTAGTATTCTTAGCTGTGGAAGACTCACCTTTCTCATGAGGAGGGAAAGGATCCTTAAACATCTGATGATCCAAATTCTTGTTATGGTTTTCCACAAGAATGTCACCGTTGTCAATGTAATCTTGAACCTTATGCTTCAACTGGAGACAAGTAGAAGTCTTATGACCAATGTTTTGGTGATAGTCATAGTATGCATTGTCATTCCACCAATGAGGTCATGGTTGTGGGTCATAAGGACATTTTTCCAAAGGAGTGAGTACCTAATTTTGCACAAGAGTTTTATAGACCACATCAAGAGGCTCTCCCAAAGAAGTGAATTCATGCTTGGGTCGAGAGGCACAAGGTTTGTTCTTAGAAAATCTTGAAGTTTGTTGATTATCCGTTGTGGTCTTTTCAATAGCGTTAGCCACTTGTATACTGGAAGTAAGATTAAAAACAAGCTTTGAAGGCTTCACAGTGACATTATCAACCACTCCATTATTTACAACATCCCTATTTTTGTTGACAATCTTTCCTTTATCCTTGTTTGAGGGGAATCCTTTCTTATTATCCTTATTCAAAGTTAATTCTCCTTTCTTAACCATAAAAGTCTCTATCCTCATAGCTTGTTTGATCATGTTGTCAAAAGTCAAAGGACCTTGTAGTTACACTTGATATCCGAAGTCTAGGACAAGATTGTCTAAAAAGATGTCAAGTTTCTTAGACTCGGGTAATTTGTGAGGATACTTCATGCAAAGTTGTCTCCATCTTTGGAGAAAAGACAAGAAAGGCTCTCCCTGTCGCTGTTTTAGATTACACAAATCACGAATGTTGATAGGGTGTTGAATGTTGTGTGAATAATGTTGGAGGAATAGATTAGCGATCTCATCAAAAGTCTTAATCCCAAGGGGTAACCAGCAAAACCACTCCATAGCTAACCCACCCAAGCTACAGGGAAAGAGTCTCATAAGATAAGTTTGATCATGTATAAATTCCATGGAAAAAGCACCAAACTCCCTTAGATGATCTTGGGGATCGGTTGTACCCATGTACTTGTCATATTTGGGCAACTCCACTCCTTTTGGAAAAGGAGGCATGCATATACTCTTGTCAAATGGAAAAGGGCATATGCTATCCATTGTGAATTGTTGTGTGGGCTTATCCTTTTCCTTTGCAAGTTGACTAATATGATCTTTCATATTTTGTAGCTTAGCGGTTTGAGTCTCTTCCTCTTTAGCCACAAGCATTTCAACTTGATAGTTTGGAGGCAACTTGGCCCCTTGTTGGGCCAACTCAAGAAAGTACTTTTCCTTTTCCTCTAAAAGGATGATTTCCATCATTTTGATGAGACTCTTATTATCTTTAGTTGAAACTATATCATTCTAAGTTATTACATCATCTTCATTACCAAGAATCTCATAAATGCTCAGAATCTGGTCTTGTTGTTGATCATCTTGGTTTTGATCATATGGAGGAGGGCGATAGAGGTATGGTTGCCAATCACCTTGAGGTTTGTTTCGAGATTGATCATCATTACGAGACTAATTTTTTCATGTTGAGATTGACCATGATGTTTCTCATTTAGAGGTTGAGAATGACGTTGGTCATTGGAAGATTGACCATGATACTGGTTGTTCTAAGATTGATTATGAGTTTGGCTGTATTTGCCTAGTTGGAAGTCAAATGGATCTCCCATCTTGTCAATGTAGGACTATGTAGAAAGTGAAGCCTCAGTAAAATGATATGAACGACACTGATGGGGTGCAGCTAAGGTAACTTTTTGTGTGAGAACAAGATCAAGAGGGTCAACAGGTTCAATTGAGTCACTATCTTCAATAGGGTCAATAGATTCACTAATAGGAGCAGTATGAGCAAGTGGTCTTCCAAAGTTATGAAACAATTGTTGAACCTACTGATGGAATATGGATGAAGTGACTGAGAGGGGGGGGTGAATCAGTCAACCATAAAACACTTAACAATTATTCCTTTCCAGATCCCTTAGGATATCTTAATGAATATTATCTGTTTAACACTCGGTAAATAGATTGCAGTAACTTTGTAGATGCAGAAAGTATTAGCAAAATTATCTTTTAGATATTCATCAGCACTTATATGATTAAGATAACTATTAAGAACACAAGAGACACAGAATTTAATGTGGAAACCCAATATGGGAAAAACCACCAATGTATCTAGATACTGATTTTCACTTTTCTAAAGTGATGCCCGGTTAGAAGCCAACTCGGTAAAAGGTTACAAAACACACTGTTAGGTGTGACATTGTTAGAGGATTTAATCACCCTCCTAGGAGTGGCCTGGTAAGAGGTCTTGAAAACAATTCAATGGAATTGTCACCTTGTTAGAGGATTTACAATATGGTTGTTAAACCAACTCGGTTAAGAGATTTAGAATTCACTGTTACAATGATAAAAAGGTAACAACGAAAATGACCTATATAATAATGCAACTGCCTTGCTGATTACAGATCTTTGTTCTATATAAGTGTGATCCTTCTTGATCGAATATATCTTTGCTGCTCCTCAAGGATATCTGATCATCCTTCACAAATTTGCACACACCTTTCCTATCTTTCTTCTATATATCTTCTGCTGTATTTCTATGTTATATTTTTCACATTTGACCTTTTATTTATATGATTTTAGATTTGTCGAATCGACATTACTTAGTATAACAGTCGGCTGAATTAGGAAAACTTTATTTGCAAGGATCCTTCAAGGGCCGATAGTGCTCGGTGACCATAACTTTCTACAATCTTTCAGAGACCGAGGGAACTCGGTAAACACTGATAATCCTTTTTCTTCGATAACCGACTGAACTCGGTAGATGCTAACTTTTCTTTGACAACCGACTGAACTCGGTAAACACTGCTGATTTTTTTTGATAACCGAGTGAACTCGGTACATGCTGATTTTCTTTGATAACCGAGTGGACTCGGTAGACACTAATTTTTCTTTGATAATTGAGTGAACTCGGTAAGCACTAATTTTACTCCCAGGCAGACTGACTGAGCTCAGTAGGTACTGAATGTTGCAGACTATGACATTGTGTGACATCAAAGACAATACATAATTTGAGTAGCAATTTTCTTCAGACAATTGTTTCCAACAATCTCCCTCTTTGGCATTGATGGCAACACAATATGTCATAGCATAAGAAATTTGAAAGGATTAGCTCGGTTCAGATTCAAATCTCCCTCTGTCAGCAAACTTCCTTTTTCTTAAAAAACTCTTCCTTTTGACTATTGAAAATTTCTTGAAGTAATAGCAAAGACATAGCAAACACTCCCTCTTTGACAACACATGCCAAAGACAATTCACATATTACCGGTGTAAACTAATGTACCTCAAGTACTAATTCATATGCAATGATTCCTTGAATATGCTGCATCAACATGTTGATTTTCAATCATGTTCTGGTTGATGCATCACTAAAACTATATTTAGTGAGCCTCGGATAGGGGAATGACCCCTAACTTACCTCTTAGATACACAAATGCATCCTTAGGTAATGGTTTGGTGAAAATGTCTACAATCTGCTCTTTTGTATGAATATATTCTAATCTGATTTCCTTGTCCTGCACCAATTCTCTGACAAAGTGATATTTAATAGCAATGTGCTTGGTTTTGGAATGCATTATTGGATTCTTCGAAATGTTTATTGCACTGGTATTGTCACAAAATATAACAACTGGTTCTTTGATTTCAACCTTCATACCTTGTAATAATTGTTTAAACCAAACAATATTTGAACAATTTACTGCAGCAGCAACATATTCTGCTTCAGCTGTGGATTGAGATGTGCAATTTTGCTTTTTACTGGTCCAGGATACCAGTCTTTTTCCAAGAAAAAATGCTCCACCACTTGTACTTTTTCTGTCATCAATGTTCCCTGCCCAATCAGCATCAGTAAACACTTTTAAGTCTAGATTGCCTCCAAATTTATACCAAAAACCATATTCTTCAGTTCCTCTTAAGTACCTTAAGATTCTTTTGATTGCCATCATATGATTTTCCTTAGGTTTTGCTGAGAATCTAGCTACTATACCGACTGCTAAGGCAATATCAGGTCTTGTATGTATTACATATTGCAATTTTCCAATCATAGATCGGTATAATTTCTGATCTACATCTTTTGAATCATCATTTTTGGTAAGTTTCAGTCCAGTACACATGGGTGTACCAACTGGTTTTGAATCTTCCATACCAAACTTGTTAAGTATTTCCTTAATGTATTTAGATTGAGTAATGTATATACCATTCTTGCTTTGCTGAATTTGAAGACCAACAAAGAATTTTATTAAACCAAACATAGACATTTCAAATTCTTTGTTCATCTGCTCTGAAAATTCTTTGCACTGATCATCATTCCCTGTAAATATAGTATCATCTACAAATATTTTTGCCAATACAATTTTGTCATCCGGTCCTTCTTTAATATACAAATTGCTATTATCATTGGCTCTTTTGAAATTAATCTGAATCAAATAGTTATGGAGTCTTTCATACCATGCTCTAGGAGCTTGTTTCAAACCATACAATGCTTTGTGTAACTTGTAGACCATGTCCTTTTTATCTGGATCAACAAAACCTTCAGGTTGTTCAATGTAGACTTCTTCATCAAGAATTCCATTGAGAAATGCTGATTTTATATCCATCTGATATACCTTAAATCCTTTATGTGCTGCATAAGGAAGTAGAGTTCTTACACCTTCTAATCTTGCAATAGGAGCAAAAGTTTCACCATAATCTATACCTTCTTCTTGAGAATAACCTTTACATACCAATCTAGCTTTGTTTCTAGATACTTGACCATCTTCATTCAGCTTATTCCTAAATACCCATTTTGTTCCAATTACATTATTATCTTTAGGTCTAGGTACAAGAGTCCATGTTTTATTCTTTTGTATTTGTTCTAATTCTTCATTCATTGCTTCAATCCAACTTTCATTTTTCAATGCATCTTTGATATTTCTAGGTTCAAAATCAGTAAGTAGACATGTACCTTTTAGCTTGCTTCTTGTCATAGTACCATCTGATTTGTTTCCAATAATTTGATCTGAAGTATGATGTCTTCTGACATATTTGGCTAGTATAGGTTCCTTGCCTTTTGAATGAGTCATGTTGTTGTCTTCTAGGATCTCTTCTTCAGGTTGCTCGGGCTCGGTAGATATTTTCTCGATAACTTCAGGCTGAGACTCGGTCTGAATTTCTTCCTGTGACTCGGTTTGAACTTCTTCGTGTGACTCGGTTAGTGTGCTAGGCTCAGTAGATATAGTTTCCTCATTGATAGTTGTGTCTGGTAATGTTTCAGGTTCAATGTAAATGAATCTCTTGTAGTTTTCAGGTTCCCTTTTGCTTTCTTCTTCAGTCTTTTCTGCAAACTCATCAAATTTTACATGTATACTTTCTATGACTTTGTGAGTAGATAAGTTCAGACATTTGTATGCCTTGCTTTTGCTAGAATATCCTAGGAATATTCCTTCATCACTTTTCACATCAAATTTATTTCTTCTAGATTCTTTTAAGATATAACACTTGCTACCAAATACTTTCATGTAACTTACATTGGGTTTATAGCCATACCATAATTCATAAGGAGTTTTGAATGTGTCTTTCTTCAATTGTACTCGGTTCAAGGTATGAACTGCAGTGCTGGTAGCTTCCTTCCAGTACTTTATAGCGATGTTCTTTTCTATCATTAGAGTCCTTGCACAATCTATAATAGATCTATTTCTTCTTTCTGCTATTCCATTCTGCTCAGGAGTTCTAGGAGCTGATACCTATCTTTTGATTCCTCTTTCAATGCAAAAGTTGTTAAATTCATGGGAGATGAATTCACCACCTCTGTTTGATCTTAAGCATTTCAATCTTTTCCCTGTTTCCTTTTCCACTCTTGCCAAGTACCATTTGAACTTTTCAAATGTTTCTGACTTTTCTCTTAAATACATAACAGTCATCATTCTAGAATAATCATCAACAAAAAGAATAAAGAATTTATCTCCAGTATAGCTTTCTATTCCAATAGGTCCACATAAATCAGTATGCACAATTTTCAAAATTCCTTTAGACTAATAGTTCTTACTCTTAAAACTAGTTTTACTCATTTTGCCAATCTGACAATTCTTACATAGACCAGTATCAGGTTTCTTCAAAGTAGGAATGCCTCTTACCTTCTTGAATTTGCTTATTTTCATCATGTTATCAAAATTCACATGACATAACCTTTTGTGCCATAGCCAACTTTCTTCAATTTGAGCAATAAAACATGCATATTCACTGAGATCAAGATAAAATAAGTTACCTTTTGTTTGTTTGCCTGATCCAATGAGTTTTCCTTTTTCATCCAGCAGTCTTGCTTGACCATTCATGAATTCAACCTTGAAACCAGTGTTGATTAGCTATGCTACACTTAGAAGATTATGTTTTAGTCCTTCAACCCAATAAGCATTATCACATATGAGTTCTTTGGTTAATGAGATTCTTCCTTTTCCTTTTATACAACAAGGTTCATTGTTTCCAAATCTTACATTGCCACTATCACAGTCTTCTAGGTATTCAAATTTTGTCTTGTCACCAGTCATGTGGTGTGAACATCCACTATCTATTATCCATATATCATCTTTGCTTATATGAGAAATAAGTGCCATCTTGTCTTCATCATCATTAGATTCATCTTTTATAGCAATAAAGACAATTTCTTCTTCACTATCATTAGAATCTTTAGCCATAAAACATGTTTTCTTACCTTTATCCTTGAATGATTTGAAATTCTTTTTGCCATAGTACTTGTGACCTCTCTTCTCTTCCTTGGCCTACTTGTTTGGGCACCTAGCTGCAATATGTCCAATTTCTTCACATGAAAAATAGATTAAAGGAGTTTTACCTTTATATTTACCTTTCCCTTTAGAGTACTTCTTTGCAAGTAATGCTTCTACAATTTCAAGATCACTATCAGAACTTTCTTCTGATACTTCTTCACTTTCTGACTGAACTTCTTTAATTTTCTTGTTCTTCCTTAGTGAAACCTTGGCCTCAAATGCTGACTCAATATTTTTGGAATTTGGAACATAGTTGTCATAGTTGTCTAATTCAAAGGCTGTCAATCTTCCAACTAAAGCATCCAAAGTTATAGTGTGGTTTGTTTCACATCTTCTTTCTTGAATAGCTGATACTCTTATTGCATAGATAGGGAGTAATGTTCTGAGTACCTTGCTTATAATAGTTTCATCAGAGATTGTTCCTCCAGAAGCTCTAATTGCACTGACACTTGCTTCGATCCTTTCAACATATTTTGCAATGTTTTCATCTTCTTTCATATTCATTTTGTCAAACTATCCTCTTAGGCTTTCTGCTTTGGCTCTTTTCACATTTGCATCACCACCATATATTTTCTTCAGTGTCATCCACATTTCATATGCAGTAGTGCATTCTTTAATATCATCAAATTCTTCATAGTTGAGAGCTAATGCAATGTCTATCATCATGGTGTTATGATTCTTTTTCTATGCAATGTCTTCAACAGTTAATACGCCAGTAGGAATTGTGTATTCTTCATCAATGTATTTGCATCCTGAATCACCAATGGAAGCCAGATGAAGTCTCATGAGACCTTGCCATGCTAAAAAGTTATCTTTGTTGAGCTTTGGAATTTCCCTCTTTTAAGACATCCTGATCTTTAGCTTAGGTCCTTGAAACCCTTCCTGCAAGCACCAAAAGCTCTGATACCAATTGATGGAATATGGATGAAGTGACTGAGAGGGGGGGGTGAATCAGTCAACCATAAAACACTTAAAAATTATTCCTTTCCAGATCCCTTAGGATATCTTAATGAATATTATCTGTTTAACACTCGGTAAATAGATTGCAGTAACTTTGTAGATGCAGAAAGTATTAGCAAAATTATCTTTTAGATATTCATCAGCACTTGTATGATTAAGATAACTATTAAGAACACAAGAGACAAAGAATTTAACGTGGAAACCCAATATGGGAAAAACCACCAATGTATCTAGATACTGATTTTCACTTTTCTGAAGTGATGCCCGGTTAGAAGCCAACCCGGTAAAAGGTTACAAAACACACTGTTAGGTGTGACCTTGTTAGAGGATTTAATCACCCTCCTAGGAGTGGCCTGGTAAGAGGTCTTGAAAACAATTCAATGGAATTATCACCTTGTTAGAGGATTTACAATATGGTTGTTAAACCAACTCGGTTAAGAGATTTAGAATTCACTGTTACAATGATAAAAAGGTAACAACGAAAATGACCTGTATAATAATGCAACTGCCTTGCTGATTACAGATCTTTGTTCTGTATAAGTGTGATCCTTCCTAATTGAATATATCTCTGCTGCTCCTCAAGGATATCTGATCATCCTTCACAAATTTGCACACACCTTTCCTGTCTTTCTTCTATATATCTTCTGCTGTATTTCTGTGTTATATTTTTCACATTTGACCTTTTATTTATATGATTTTAGATTTGTCGAATCGAAATTACTTAGTATAACAGTCGGCTGAATTAAGCAAACTTTATTTGCAAGGATCCTTCAAGGGCCGATAGTGCTCGGTGACCATAACTTTCTACAATCTTTCGAAGACCGAGGGAACTCGGTAAACACTGATAATCCTTTTTCTTCGATAACCGACTGAACTTGGTAGATGCTAACTTTTCTTTAACAACCGACTGAACTCGGTAAACACTGCTGATTTTCTTTGATAACCGAGTGAACTCAGTACATGCTGATTTTCTTTGATAACTGAGTGGACTCGGTAGACACTGATTTTTCTTTGATAACCGAGTGAACTCGGTAAGCACTAATTTTACTACCAAGCAGACCGACTAAGCTTGGTAGGTACTGAATGTTGTGGACTATGACATTGTGTGACATCAAAGACAATACATAATTTGAGTAGCAATTTTCTTCAGATAATTGTTTCCAACACCTACAACTGACTTACAATTGATTATGTTGTCATTGATGTCAACTAGTTTCTTATTAGTTTGACAGTACTTATCTTGTAAGTTATCATTACCAAGACATCTGAAGAATGGTGAAAGAAGGTCATAACAGATAAGGATAAGGAATGTAGTGGATAACTTATTGATGAGTCTTTGATCTCATTATATTGAATTTACTATGTTGTATTCATCTATTATGGAGAAAGGAACTAAAAGACACAAAGTAGTGTTGGTCGGTAAAAGAGAACAATTTAATGTTTACCAAGATCCTCAGTGTAAACACCGACAATAATATACACCGATGTAGTGTGTTGTATACCAAGCACAAGTTTAACCGATGAAGGTTTACCGACGCATTTCTTTGTTAACTGAGGAGAACACAAAAGCATTTAATGATATTGTCGACTAGACAATTTGACGACAAAACTGATGAGCTGGATTCGCATGATTTCAAGGTGAAAAGTCAAAGTTTTTTACAAGGATCTACAACTAACAAAATTCAAGGAAGATTTGACGAAGGAGATTGAAACGTGTTAATGACACATCAGCCAAGGAAGTTTAAAGTGGCAAAATTAGTGGATATGATTAAGCGGCAAAATCTGATGGATGAAAATAAAACGGCTTACATGTTTATTTAAAGAAAAAAATCAAAATCAAAGAAAAAAGGAGGAGATACTGCAGAAGCTAAGCGTGAAGTAGCATTCATGCATTTCTGATCGAACAAGTTACTGAACCAAGCTACAGAAACCAAGTTGCACAATGAACAAACTGAGCTACACATAGCACATAACTGATTATTTGTAAGTGATATTGATATTAGATTTGAAGTGATATATTGGTCAGAAAACATTGTTGAGAATAACACTGATCTGCAACTGCAATTTGTTGTATTAAGGCCGATCAACCTACTGTTACTTTCTAATAATTGTAAATAGTGAAAATCTCTTAACCGAGTGGACTTTTAAGTCTTATTTATGTTTCATTCTGACAAGTGAAACATTGTTATCCTGTAAATCAGCACAGTGAGTGACATAAGATTGAAAGATAACTTCTAGTGCAAAATACTCTAACCAGGTCACACCTAACAGTGTGTATTGTAACCTTTAACAGGGTTGGGTCTTCATAGGCCTCACTTCAGAAGAGTGAAATTTTTGGGTTGTCGGTTCCCAAGTGGTTTTTCCCTTAACAGGGTTTCCACGTTAAATCATTGTGTTATGTGTTTATTGTGATGACTGTTTATTATCATACTTTACATTTTAGCTATTTGATTTGATCGGTAACTATTAAAGAGCTTTAATTGAAGATCGGTAAAAACACTGATAGTGAATCATATATATGTTCACTGACTGATAGAAATTAGAGAAACAATATTTTGGATTACTCATTTTTGTTTTGGGACTTGGATAACTGATTCACTCCCCTCTCATTTATTCTAACAATTGGTATCAGAGCTATTTGGTTGCTTGAAACAGAGTTTTAAGGACTTGAGCATAAAGATCACAAAAGAGTAAGAGGGAAGTGCCTAGACTGAACAAAGACAACTTCTTAGTATGGAAACAGAGAATGAAATTGCATATAGCTGGAATTGGTGGAGATGCACTACATTTTATGAAAACTGGCTACAGTGAACCAACTGGTCCTCTAACTGTGGAACAACTAAAAGACAAGCATGATCACAACGTAGCAATGATGGAACTTGCTGCTGCCTGTATCGATTCTGAATTTGAAGAAATCAAAGGATTGACTACTGCTAAGGCAATGTGGGATAGATTAAAGAAAGTATACAGTGGTAACACATCTGTCAAAAGAGCTAGAGTAGAAAGCTTAAGATGTAAATTCGATGAAATGAGAATGAAAGAAGGAGAAAATATTGCTGAATATTCAAACAGAATTAAAGAGGTTGTTTATGCTATACGAGCTTCTAATGGAGTAATTGAAGAAGAGACTATAATCAACAAAATCCTCAGAACCTTGCTACCTATCTATGCAATCAGAGTATTGGCAATTCATGAGAACCGAGACACATCCAATCTTACACTTGATACTTTGGTCGGCAAGCTTACTACTTTTGAGTTGAACAATTTTGATAATAGTGTTGTACCTTCTGTTGAGTTTTCTTTCATGTCTTCTCTGAAGATTGGGAAATCTAGCAAGAAAATTGGAAATAATAATGATAGTGATACTGATGATGACCTTGATGAGCTTGAAGCATTAATGGCTAGAAGATTACCAAAAGGTAAAGGGAGATATAGAGGTAAGTTACCCTTGGCATGCTTTAATTGTAAGGAAGTAGGTCATATTACTGCTAGATGACCTCAGAAAAGAAATGATGATGATGAACCAAGAGATAAATCTGAAGGAAGTTATGGGAGGAGAGTTAACAGAAGCTACTGACACAATAATAAAATTGACCAAAAGGACAAAGGTAAAAAGGCTTGTTATATAGCTGAAAATACTAACTCTAAGTTTGATTCTGATGATGAAGAGGTAGTGTTTGTTGCAATGAAGGAAGATTCAGAAGAAGATGAAAACCAAGATGAATCTGCCCTGATCTCACGGATAAGCAAGAATGAAACATGGATCATTGATAGTGGCTACACACATCATATGATAGGTGATGTAGATAAATTTGATGAATTAGTTGAATATAATGGTGGATCTGTAAGAATGGGAAATGATGCCCCATGCACTGTGAAAGGTAAAGGTACCCTTGTAATTAATGATAGAATAAAATGTGAGAATGCTTACTGGGTATATGGACTGAATTACAATATGTTGAGTGTGGCATAGCTAAACAATTCAAGCCACAAACTGGTGTTTGAAAATAAAAAGGTGAAAATATATGAAAATGATGGAAGACTTGTTGGGACTGGTACTCAAACCATAGGTAATCTTTTTCAACTTGATATTGATGAGTCTTCTTGCCTACTTATGAAAGATGAAGATGCTTGGCTATGGCACAAGAGATTATGTCATGTAAACTTTGATAATATGATCAAAATCAGTAAAAAGAAGAGAGTTAGAGGTTTACCTCACTTATCTAAGCCTGATCATACTTAATGCCATGAATGTCAGAAAGGAAAAATGACCAAATCTAGTTTTAAGAGTAAGGACTTCTCAACAAAGAAGATTCTTGAGTTGGTTCATACTGACTTATGTGGAGCTATGAGAACTCAAAGCTACTATGGTGATAGATACTTTATTCTCTTTGTTGATGATTACACTAGATTGATGACTGTGATGTTTTTGAAGGAAAAGTTTGAAGCTTTCAAACTGTTTAAATGGTATAAGGCTAAAGTTGAAAAGGAAGCTAGAAAGGAAATCGAATGTCTTAGATCAGATAGAGGTGGTGAATTTATATCTTGTGAATTTACTAACTTTTTTAATGAGCATGGAATCCAAAGGCAGGTGTTAGCACTGAGAACCCCACAACAGAATGGTATTGCTGAGAGAAGAAATAGATCAATAATTGATTGTGCTAGGACACTGATGATACAAAAGAATGTCACTCAGAAATTTTGGAGAGAAGTTGTGAGCACTACAGTCTATGTGCTTAACCGAGTACAGTTGAAGAAAGACACCAACTGAAAACCATATGAACTTTGGTTTGGACACAAGCCTAATGTAAGTTACTTTAGAATCTTTGGAAGTAAGTGTTTTATTCTAAAAAATGATAGGAATGGTAAGTTTGATTCCAAAGGAGATGAAGGAATATTTTTAGGATATTCTGACCAAAGCAAAGCTTACAAATGTCTGAACAATGTGACTAATAAAATTGTTGAAAGTGTGAATCTTCGTGTTGATGAATATGATGATAAGATCACAGATGAGTAGATGAAGGAACCAGAAGATTACAGACAGTTCACTTACTATGAGTTTCCTAAGTTTCAACTAAGGACACCACAAACTAATGCAACCGGCCAACAGATAAATAATGTACCATAACTGACAGAACCGATTGAACATACCGATGATCAAGGAGGATCTCTTGAGCAAGCTAATGAACTAGAATAGAATGCATAACAGAATACACAATAGGATGCACAAGATAGAAGATCTACGATACTGGCAAGATTTTTCTGAAGACATCATCCTGAAGGTTAGATTATTGGAAACAAAGATGCTGGAATGCAAACAAGAAGCAAAACAAGACAAGGTACTTGCTTAGTTTGTGAATTTGAACCTAAGAATGTACAAGTTGCTTTGGATAATGAAGAATGGGTCAAAGCAATGACTGAAGAGATTGAGAAAATAGAAAAGAATAAGACTTGGACCTTGGTACCCCGACCTAAAGATAAAAATGTTATTGGTACTAAATGGATTTTCAGAAATAAGCTGAATAAAAATGGAGAAGTGACAAGAAATAAAGCAAGACTTGTATGTAAAGGATATGCACAAGAAGAAGGAATTGACTACGGTGAAACATTTGCACCTGTTGCAAGACTTGAGGGTGTTAGAATGTTACTGGCATATGCTGCACATAAGAAATTTAAGGTATACCAAATGGATGTCAAGTCTGCTTTCTTGAATGGAATACTTGAAGAGGAGGTCTACATTGAATAGCCTGAAGGATTTGAAGATCCAAACAATCAAGATATGGTTTGTAGACTACACAAAGCACTGTATGCACTGAAACAAGCACAAAGAGCATGGTATGAAAGGTTGCACACTGTTGGTTAACAGTTTATCCTCTTCTAAGATTTTCAATCTTTGACTCCCAAATCACCCAAGGTAAGAGAACAAAAGGATGTTACCAATGATTGGGTCAATGTATATCTTCAATCACTACCCTCTGAATTAATAGGTACAGCTCCCTGATTGTGTATGGTGTTCAATGAATATGTTTTAAACTGATCACCAGGTTGTCTCTGATGTGTTTTAACCAAATTGCTCATAGACACAAACAATTCAGGTAGGGGTATATATTCTATCTCCTAACTTTAATCTAACTACTCTAATCATGCAAATTCTATTTAGAGAGAACAGGAGCAAAATCATATACAAATAGCAAATGGAATTGCCCTCACTGCAACCTCTGACACGAAATGGAATCCAAGCGAAAATCACAGCTTTATACACAATTATACTTTTTGTCTAGAATGAATCTAACAAACAGGATGAATAGGAGAAGAGTTACATATGACAAGAAAATGGAATTACTTACTGCAACCATAGACATGAAATGGAATTCAATATGTAATCATAGCTTCATACATAACTGTCCTTTCTATTCAAATGCAGATGATTAACTAAAATGGAACAAAACCAGAAATAAAGCTCAGTAAATGGAATCACTTTTGCTCCAATATCCAGTTTGCCGACCTTTGCATTAATTTTCTCACCAGTATATATAGAGTTTTACAATACATAGAGTTCATAAGAACTCATGATCTTTCAGTTTTCCTGAATACCAAAAGGCACAGAATCGAATGGTTTCAAAACATAAGGAAGAGGAAAGAAATTTACTTTGCCCTTTCATCTTCCTTTGCTCAATAGGATGACTTGAATAGGTATTTGAATCACTATGATTTAATTTAAAATATCCCTCACAATGCCAGATGATATCCTTTGAACAGTCACCAGCTCATAATCATGAAAGAATTGATATTACTAATATTCGCTCTCTGTATTTTTGAAATGAATCTAAAATAATTCAATCCTTTCGATCAGAGTAACATATCCCCTGTTCATAAAGGTTCAAACTTCACACTGCATTTAATACTTTCCCAAACTATTACTCCTCCATTTCAGATGTATTTATCCATCATAACCTCTTCTCATGATTCGATTCAAGATTCATCAATGTACAATTTCCTTAACACGCCGCAATCCAAAAATTCACCATTTCTGATGTAACAATTTCTTTTGGAAAGGCCAAGAAACCGTCAATCATTTTTATTTGTTAGCTAGCATCCCGACTCCACATGTATGCATCTGAGGAAAAATGACTACCATTGATTCGGCATCACAAGCAAACCCTTTCCGGACCCACCAAGCTCCATTGTCGCATGATCCCATGGTATTATTTTATTCCATGTGATCATGCGACCGCTCTCTCATTGGCACGTGTGGATTTCACCATTGGCATTCATGGGTCCCAGCAGAGCGCATCTACGCTGTTAACGTACATAGGTTCCCTTTTTTCCTTGTCGCATGATCTCATGGTAATATTTTAATCCATGCGATCATGCGACTGCCCTATGATTGGCTCGCGGGGATCGTTGATTGTCTTTCAGAGAGCCCCCTGATATAGATGCCTTTGAACCCACTAAGAGACACATGTACGCATCTCGCATGATCTCAAAAGCATTTGGCAGGGGTTGCACTTTTGTGAGGACCATCAGATGTGCTTTGATGAAGTGCGGCCTCTGCCTTGGACATGTAGAAGGATCTTATTTTACCACCAAAAAAATCTTCGGTGACTTACGTTGTCGCATGATCGCATAGGTGTTATTTTATTTGTGTGATCATGCAACCACTTTATGATTGGTGCACGTGGATTCCCACTATGTCATGACTCAGGTCCTGCTGAGAAACAGGGCCCACTAATCCATGCTTTTTACTTTTCGCATGATCACATAGTGTTTGTTTAATTCTTGCGATCATGTGACCATTTCATCATTGGTACACATGGACTCCACTATTGATGTATGCGGGTTGCACTGTTGGCACATTTATTTAATCTTTCTGATCTTTGACTTTTCTTTCCACCTGAACCTCCACTGTCAATGTATTACCCCGCCAGCCAATGAAAACTAGACAAGTCACCGCCCAAGGACCCACCACTGGAGCTGAAAGCCTCTATTTGACCATTTGTCACATGATCACATGTGGCCAGGAAGGCCTATGCGATCATGCGACCAACTGCGTAGTGTTATCTGCCACCGCAAACTGTTTGCACTATTTTAACTGTGACCACTGACAGTTTGTTGTCTGCTTGACTGCTGACTGGCCCCGCGACAACGCTAGAAACTGGGACCCACTTGGTCGGAGTTGCGCACTTGAAGGTCAAAAACACACTGGGTTTTTAGGCCCAAAGGTAGAAAACACACTGCTATATAGAGTAAAATCTAAATGATTCAATGCTGGCTCTGTCATTGCATCCCTCACATGAAGAATCTTCTCATGGTTCTTTTGAATGCCTAAAACTTATTACTCCCAAACATCATTCCACTTGCTAAAAAGATCATCAATTGGAGCATGATATCCTTGCCAGGTTGGGGTCTATCACCTACCCATTATGACAAAACTTCCAAATAACCCACCCGGCTTGAAAAGAAGAAGGCAATGGCAGGGAAACCCGACAAGAACAACCTATCCTGAAGGAAACCTAGACTTAGACTCAGACATGACTAACTCTGACTTGACATCAAATACTTCCACTTTTAACAGCATGGTTAAAGGGTGAAAAGTGGGGCAACAACTGGCTCTGACTGGGGATTTAAGCATTACAATGCTTAAAAGAACTCTAGCAATCTCTGGTTTCGCAAAATAACTGACAACTTGACAAAGAGAAACAAAACTTAAGGAAAACAACAACAAAATGAAAGACAACCACTAAACTAAGACATAAAAAGAAAACCTACCTAACTAACTATTTCACAGGGGTTACTTGCTCTTCAATTATGCATCTGGTATAGCTTCAAATCCTGCCCATTATAGGAATATGGCAGGGACTCTCCAGAAAGATTTTCCAATCTGAATGAGTTATTCTGATTCACTTGCACAATCTGGAATGGACCTTTCCACAAGGATTGAAACTTAGAATGCATTCCTTTAGGTTCATGTCTCTTATCCCACAGCAGCACCATATCACCTTCCATGAATTTTCTTGGCCTTGCTCTTTTGTCAAACAACTTCTTGACTCAGTTCTGATGTTCAGTGATCCTATCAACCATATCTTCCCTTTCTTCCTGCAGCTTAGTCAAATACAAGATCCTTTTTTCCAATCCATCCTTGAAAACATTATCCTCAATTGTGGTTTTCAGTTTACAAGCAACAAGTTCTAATGGCAATGGTAAGTTGGCCTCTACTCCATACACCAACTCAAAAGGGGAAATACCAATGGCTCTTTTAGGAGTGGTTCTATTTGCCCAAAGAGCATCATATATCTTTTTGTGCCAATCTCTCTGATTATCAGCAACTAACTTCTTCAAATATTAATCAGATTTTTATTACTTGACTCAGCCTGCCCGTTACCTTGAGGAAAATAATCAGAAGAGTGTCCTATTTGAATCCCATGATCATAACAAAAGGAAACTATTTCTGAGGATGAAAAGTAAGAAGCATTATCCAATATCAATTTTGTGGGAACTCCAATTCTTACCAATATTTGTTCTTTAATGAATTCACATACCACCTCTGATGTAGTCTTCTTCATTGGTTTAGCTTCAACCCATTTGGTGAAGTAATCAGTGGTAGTCAAGATGTATGAATGTCCTTGGCTTGAAGGAGGGTTGATGGGTCCTAAAAAGTCCAAACCCCATTGTTGAAAAGGAGCATCTATCACCACCGTTCTCAAGGGTAATGCAGCCAACTGTGGTTTGCCTACAAACATCCTACACTTCTCACAATTTGCAACCCACTTATATGAGTCTTTGAACATGCCGGACCAATAGTAGCACTACCTTATAATCTTGAAAGCTATCACAGTGGATGAGAAGTGACCTCCACATGCTTCATCATGGAAAGATTTCAGTAACTTTTCCTACTGATCTTTATCAACACATCTCAGGAAAGTACCATCAATTGCTTTCTTATATAAAACATCATCATGTATAACATACTTCAAGGCTTTATTCTTTAAATTCCTCTTTTGTTTAGCAGTTAATCCATCCAGACATTCACCATAAATCAGAAAATATACAATGTCTAAGAACCAAGGATCTTGCAGACTTACCATGAGCACTCTGTGATCATCTTCTTCAGCTTGCTGATTCTCTGCTATGGCCCTACAAAGAGCATTCCCTCTTATGAGTTTTGTTGGCCTAACATCTATATCATATTCTTGTACCTTTGCAATCCAAGCTCCTCTATTATTACATCCAACATCTTGCTATGTTAACACACTTTTTATAGCAGCATCAGGCACATGGATGACTGAATGTGAATGCAGGATGTAAAATCTAAAATTCTTTAATGCTCTCACCACTGCATAAGCATGCTTTTCAACTTGAGAATACTTCAGCTCTTGATTCTTTAAGGGCATACTCATGAAGGCAATAGGAGGTTGTATACCTTCCTTATTCTCTTGCATTAATATTGCTGACATGGTGTGTTCCGATGCATAACAGTATATAATGAACTCTTTAGTATAATTAGGATGAATCAAGATAGGAGCATTTGCAATGGCATTCTTTATATCTTTAAAAGCTCTTTTACCATCATTAGTCCACTTAAATGTTTGACTTCCTTTCATCATGTCAACTATGCTTTGCACAATCTCAAAAAAATCAGGTACAAATCTTCTTAGAAAATTCACTTGTCCAAAGAAGGATTTAACACCAGTCTTACTCAAAGGTAAACTTAATTGTTGAATGGCTTTAACTCTATCAGGATCAATTTTGACTCCTTCTTGAGAAACAATGTGACCAAGAAGCTTACCTTCAGTGACACAAAACACTAATTTCTTTGGGTTCAAGGATATGCCTTGATCTCTACATCTTTGTAGAACCTTGGTCAGATCTCCTAGGTGATCTTTCCTCTTCTTGGAGAAAATAGTCAAGTCATCAAGGTAGATCACAATAATTTTATTTTTAAGATCACCAAAAGATAAATCCATAGCCCTTTGAAAGGTTGCACCTACATTAATTAACCCAAAAGGCATTCTATTATAAGAAAATGTGCCCCAAGGTGTTGTGAAAGCTATTTTATACTTATCTGCTTCATCTACTTGTCTCTGATTATATCCTAAAAAACCATCTAACATGGACATCATCTCTGACCCTGCAACAGTTTGCAACAAATGATCCATGTTTGGTAGAGCATAGTTATCCTTGAGGGAAGCTTGGTTCAAATTTCTAAAATCAACACAAATCCTTATTTCTCCATTCTTTTTCCTCATAGGAACAATGTTTGCTACCCAAGTGGAATGATGGATGGGATAAATGATCTTAGCTTTCAGCATGTTATCTATTTCTTTGAAAATTGCCCCTTCCACCAGAGGATTATAATTTCTCTATTTTTGTTTGATAGGTGATGCTCCAGATTTAAGAGGGATAGTATGCCTGAATTTTCCATTCATAAAATTCTTTAAATCCTCATAGCTCCAAGCAAAAACATCTCGAAATTCAATCAACAATTCTCTGATTTTTGTTCTTTCCTCAAGAGTGCAACATTTTCCAATGTTGATGATTTTAGGACTGTCCTCAGTTCCTATGTTGATCCCATCAAATTCTCCACAAGTTTTTTCTTTCTTATCTCTCTCTCTCTTTATATAGGCATCATGTTTATCAAAGAGTTTTTCTAATGACACAAAATGAGAAGGAATTCTATTTTCTTTCAATTGAATGATACCTGATTTTAATTCTTCTTCATCAATTGGTGACTTCTCTTCTTTGTCATTTTCAAAACACATATTGGCAAAGGGGCCTGTTCCTTCTTGAAACTGATGAATATGCTTGTCATCTTCAAATACTTTCCAAGATTCTTCATTATTAGGCACCTTAGGTCTGAACAGGACCTCCATTCTGTATACTTGATTCTTGAAGTCAAGATGAGGCAAGAGTAGAGATGCAGAAACTGCTAGAGAATCAACCCTAGAATTTTGATCTCTTGGGACCAAAATTATTGAAAAGGCATCTAGACTTTCTATTTCATCCCATACTTTATTTCTATAATTTTTTAATCTATTATTTTTCATAGAGTACTGATTTCTTACTTGTCTCACCACCAATTCAGCATCCCCTTGAACTTTGAGCAATTTAAATCCTTTTTGTTTAGCTGCCTCTATACGAAGGAGAAGGGCCTCATATTCTACAGTATTATTGGTATTTTGAAAATTCAATTTATAAGCCAGGCAAGTAATTTCTCCATTAGGGGCCATCTAAACTATTCCAACACCTGAACCAGCCTTGGCACAACTTCCATCAAACTCTAATGTCCATAATTGCTCAGTTTTTGCTTCTTCTATCTCTTCTTGAACATCAAGGCCATTATAGGATATCATATAGTTTCCAAATTGCATTTCTTGATAAAGAATTTGTGACCTAGGATCATCTGACTTTAATACAGTGAATTTTTCTTTTCCTTCCGGTTTCAACTTCACCTTTTTATCTCCTACTTGAATATAGGCAGATGTCCAATCTAACTTGATTTCTCCTCCCAAGTCTTTGTAGAAACTTCTACTAAGCGACATTCCATAACTCTTATGGATATCAACAACAAGGATTGTGAGCTTCAATCTTTTAGAGGGATAGGCAGCTAAGGCAACCTGAGCATATTTGATTTGACCAATTAAAGGCACTTGCTTAGCATCCATAGAATAACATTTACCAAAGACTTTGGTCAAAGGCAACCCTAGGGCTTTAGCAACTGGTGCAGGCATTATATTATCTGACGCTCCAGAGTCTATGATGCAATTACTTAATCTATTGCCATTAATAAAAAGAGACACATAAAAAGGCTTTGGTTTCAAATCTAAACAAGTAGCATGGATCACAGATTCCTCCTCTTGGAATAGCCTAGGAATTGAGAAATCTTCATCTTGTGGATTCCCTTCATTGGTATTAATTTGTCTTTTATCACTAACATTAGAATTGACATGAATATTTCCTCCATTTTTACAGTGATCTATGAATCTTTGGAGTTGGTCAGGATGTGATTTCAAATAATCTATAGGGGATATTTGAATTTTACTTTCTTCACAAAATTGAATAATATCAAAAGAGTGAGACACCTTATCTTTTTGCTCTTTTTGTGAAGAACTTGATGCTGAATTATCATTCCTATCTGCCTTGTGGGAAGGTGATTGATTCTTGACAGGAGCAGCATTGGGAACCTGACCTTTATTTTTCTGACCTCTAGTCATCACAGTTAGCTGAGGTCCTTCCAAGGTGGCAAAACAATTTCCTCCATTTTCTGAATCTGATTCATACTCACAATACAAATTTACAGAGTTGCCATGAGGAGCATGATCATCATCATCTTTTGGATATTCAATTCTTTGCACTTCTTCTCCTCTCATCTATAAATGTCTGATCATGTCTTCACAGGTATTACCATCATGATTTTCTCTGAGATGATAGGCACAAGAAGTCTAACCTTTAGGAGGAGCTTCAATAGCTAATCTTTGCTGAGGGGTGGGGAGCTGCAAGTTCTTATTTCCACCTTGATATCTTGGTCCTTCTTGATAAGGCTGATATAATGAATGAGCTGGTCTAGTAACTTGTTTCTTTAATGTAATCAGCTCATTGGACAACTTTTGTAACATAGCCTCAGTACTGTTTGAAGTACTTGTTGTATTGCTTGAAGATCTAGTATGATACTCTTTCTTCCATTTCCTAGAGGCTATCATGTCATCCTCCATATCTACTACAAGAGTTTGTGTGGCTTGTAAAGTGGCCACATTAGCCCTTCTTAGTTGTTATCCAAGTTCAGGAGGCATAGAATTGATGTAGAAAGTTTTCTGATTATCTCCGATTGGAGCACTAGCAGCTGGTATCCTTTTAATAAGTTTATTAAATTTTGCATTAAAATCTCTCATAGAGATGGATGGTTCTTTCTTAATTTGGGCTAATTGTAACAAGAGAACCTGAGCATCTTCAGTGCTCTTGTATCTTCCTTCAAATCTCTATTTCATGGCATTCCAACTAGTAATACAGCCTATGGGTAAATCTTGGAACCAATCTGCTGCATCATCCACCAAAGTATCCACAAACATCCTGACTACAACATCCTCATGCTGAGGATTCACCACACTACATAGTTTCTGGAAAGCACTTAGATGTTGTTCAGCTGACACTGAGCCATCACCATTAAATCTAGGGAAGTTCTTTCTGGAGGCCTTTGGCAAGTCATGATTTGTTGTAAGATTCAATGGCCCAATAGCATTTCCCCAAAGAACAACCATAGTTGCTAGCCTTGTATTTTGTGCAACCACTTGAATTGAAACTGAGAGGGGAAATGCAATACCGTGCAATAACAATGAATTGCAAGTGGTAGAAATAGGAATTCTACCAATAGGAGGAGCAAAAGACTTGCTTCTTTTTGGTCTCAAAGGAAATACTGTAGATGACTGAAAGTCAGCAGGCTTCTTATTTTTAGTTTCCCTTGCCTTTGCTCTTCCTTTCTTGAAAATATCTTCAAGGATAGGGAAATTGACCACTTTGAGTTCTTCGTAGACCGGATCAATCTTTCCCTTCTATTTCGCACTCCTGGTAAACTTGGAATCCAGGGTGCCTAAAATTCTAAGAAAAACTTTTAATTTTTTTTCTTTCTAAAGTCCTCCCCAGTAGAGTCGCCAAAAACTGTTGGTTAACAGTTTGTCCTCTTCTAAGATTTTCAATCTTTGACTCCCAAATCATCCAAGGTAAGAGAACAAAAGGATGTTACCAACAATTGGGTCAGTGTATATCTTCAATCACTGCCCTCTGAATTAACAGGTAGAGCTCCCTGATTGTGTATGGTGTTCAATGAATATGTTTTAAACTGATCACCAGGTTGTCTCTGATGCATTTTAACCGAATTACTCATAGACACAAACAATTCAGGCAGGGGTATATATTCTATCTCCTAACTTTAATCTAACTACTCTAATCATGCAAATTCTACTTAGAGAGAATAGGAGCAGAATCATATACGAATAGCAAATGGAATTTCCCTCACTGCAACCTCTGACATGAAATGGAATCCAAGCGAAAATCACAGCTTCATACACAATTGTACTTTCTATCTATAATGAATCTAACAAACAGGATGAATAGGAGAAGAGTTACATATGACAAGCAAATGGAATTACTTACTGCAACCACAGACATGAAATGGAATTCAATATGTAATCACAGCTTCATACATAATTGTCCTTTCTATTCAAATGCAGATGATTAACTAAAATGGAACAAAACCAGAAATAAAACTCAGTAAATGGAATCACTTTTGCTCCAATATCCAGTTTGCCAACCTTTGCATTGATTTTCTCAGTAGTATATATAGAGTTTTACAATACATAGAGTTCATAAGACCTCACGATCTTTCAGTTTTCATGAATACCAAAAGGCACATAATCGAATGGTTTCAAAACATAAGGAAGAGGAAAGAAATTTACTTTGCCCTTTCATCTTCCTTTGCTCAATAGGATGACTTGAATAGGTATTTGAATCACTGTGCTTTAATTTAAAATATCCCTCACAACACCAGATGATATCCTTCAAACAGTCACCAGCTCATAATCATGAAAGAATTGATATTACCAATATTCGCTCTCTGTATTTTTGAAATGAATCTAAAATAATTCAATCCTTTCGATTAGAGTAACATATCCCCTGTTCATAAAGGTTCAACCTTCACACTGCATTTAATACTTTTCTAAACTATTACTCCTCTGTTTCAGATGTATTTATCCATCATAACCTCTTCTCATGATTCAATTCAAGATTCATTAATGTACAATTTTGTTAACATACTGCATTACACAAATTCACCATTTCTGATGTAAAAATTGCTTTTGGAAAGGCCAAGAAATCGTCAATCATTTTTATTTGTTAGCTAGCATCCCGACTCCATGTGTATGCATTTGAGGAAAAATGACTACCATTGATTTGACATCGCAAGCAAACCCTTTTCAGACCCACGAGGCTCCATTGTCGCATGATCCCATGGTATTATTTTATTCCATGCGATCATGCGACCACTCTCTCATTGGCGCGCATGGACTGCACTGTTGGCATTCATGGGTCCCAGCAGAGCGCATTTGCACTGTTAACATACATAGGTTCCCTTTTTGCCTTTTCACATGATCTCATGGTAATATTTTAATCCATGCGATCATGCTACCACCCTATGATTGGCTCGTAGGGATCGTTGATTGTCTTTCAGAGAGCCACCTGATATAGATGCCTTCAAACCCATCGAGAGACACGTGTACACATCTCGCATGATCTCAAAAGAATTTGGCAGGGGTTGCGCTTTTGCGAGGACCGTCAGATGCGCTTTGATGAAGTGCGGCCTCTGCCTTGGACATATGGAAGGATCTTATTTTACCGCCAAAAAAATCTTTGATGAATTACATTGTCGCATGATCACATAGGTGTTATTTTATTTATGTGATCATGCGACCACTTTATGATTGGTGCACATGGATTCCCACTATGTCATGACTCAGGTCCCGCTGAGAAATAGGGCCCACTAATTTGTGCTTTTTACTTTTCACATGATCACATAGTATTTGTTTAATTCTTGCGATCATGCGACCGTTTCATCATTGGTACATGTGGACTCCACTATTGACGTACATGGGTTGCACTATTGGCACATTTATTTAATCTTTCCGGTCTTTGACTTTTCTTTCCACTCGAACCTCTGCTGTCAATGTATTACCCCACCGGCCAATGAAAACCGGACAAGTCACCGCCCAAGGACTCACCACCGGAGCTGAAAGCCTCTGTTTGACCATTTTTCACATGATCGCATGCAGCCAGGAAGGCCTATGTGATCATGAAACCAACCGCGAAGTGTTATCTACCACCGCAAACTATTTGCACTATTTTAACTGTGACCGCTGATGATTTGTTGTCTGCTTGACCGCTGACTGGCCCCGCAGCGATGCTAGAAACTGGGACCCACCTAGTCGGAGTTGTGCACTTGAAGGTCAAAAACACACTGGGTTTTTAGGCCCAAAGGTGGAAAACACACTGCTATATAGAGTAAAATCTAAATGATTCAATGCTGGCTCTGTCATTGCATCCCTCACATGAAGAATCTTCTCATGGTTCTTTTGAATGCCTAAAACTTATTACTCCCAAACATCATTCCACTTGCTAAAAAGATCATTAATTGGAGCATGATATCCTTGCCAGGTTGGGGTCTATCACCTACCCATTATGACAAGACTTCCAAATAACCCACCCAGCTTGAAAAGAAGAAGGCAATGGTAGGGAAATCTTGCAAGAACAACCTATCCTGAAGGAAACCTAGACTTAGACTCAAATAAGACTAACTCTGACTTGACATCAAATACTTCCACTTTTAATAGCATGGTTAGAGGGTGAAAAGTGGGGCAACAGACACCTATCTATTAAGTATTGGCTTTATCAGAACAAGTGATAATAGTAATTTATATATGAAAGGTAACATTGATGATACTATTATCATAGTTGAAATATTTGTTGATGATATAATTTTTGGAGGTAGAGATATTGTATGTAAAGCATTTGTTGATGAGATGCAAAAGGAATTTGAAATGTCTATGTTTGGAGAGATTAAGTTCTTTCTAGAACTACAGGTGATTCAACATAGTGATGGAATCTTCATCACTCAATCAAAATACATAAAGGAGGTATTGAAGACATTCAACATGGAAGATGCAAAACTAGTGGGAACACCGATGGCTACTGGATGTAAGTTGACAAAGGAAGATGAGACTACCAAGGTACATCAGACAATTTACCAATCCATGATTGGTAAGCTGATGTATGTAGTTCACAGTAGACCAAATAGAGCTCATGCTGTTGGAATAGTTGCAAGATTTTCTGCAAATCCCAGAAAATCACATATGATAGCAACAAAAAGGATATTGAGATATCTTAAGAAGACATAAGATTATGGTTTATGGTATTCAAGAGATGGAAAGTTTGAACTGAAAGTGTATACCGATGCTGACTGGGCTGGTAATGTGGATGAAAAAAAATGTACAACTAGAGGAGCATTTTTCTTTGGAGACAGACTTGTAACTTGGACAAGCAAGAAGCAGAGTTGTATTTCTTAGTCAATAGCTAAAGTTGAATATGTTGTTGCTACAACAAACTGCTCCAATATAGCCTATATCAAGCAAGTGTTGGAAGGTATGAATGTGGTGATCACTGATCTAGTGACTATATATTGTGACAACACTAGTGCTATAAACATATCAAAGAATCTGGTAATGCACTAAAAAACAAAGCATATATCAATTAAGTATCATTACTTAAGGGAACAAGTGCAGGAAAAGCAAGTTAAACTGGAGTTTGTCACATCAAAAGAACAACTTGTAGACATTTTTACAAAGCCTCTGCCGAAAGACACTTTTGACTACTTGAGGAATAGACTTGGGGTCCATCCCTTGTCTATCAGTCACTAAGGTGATTTAGAATGTTGCATCAGCCTATTATATCAGAAGATCACTCATGTTGATGCTAGCATAGATCACACTTTGATTAAGTTCAAGGTTGTGATTAAGTTTGAAGAACAAATGGAGATATTAGTATACTGAGATACAATGAAGAGGTTTGGACAAGACTGATGTTTTTTTATTTTGTTCATTTGGCATTATTGTCAAAGGGAGAGAATAGGAAAATATAAATGAGTGAAAGGAAGAGAATCTGTACTGTAAAGACAAAGGGTGAGAATATTGAAAAGGAAGAGTTAAGGATGAACTATCTAAGGGAGAGCTTATGACAGATAGAGTTGTAGAGTATATGTTTGGTATGTGTTTGGTACATTCATATTATTTGAGTTGCCATCAATGCCAAAGGGAGAGATTGTTGAACCTACAACTGACTTACAACTGATTATGTTGTCATTGATGTCAACTAGTTTCTTATTAGTTTGATAGTACTTGTCTTGTAAGTTATCATTACCGAGATATCTTAAGAATGGTGAAAGAAGGTCACAGCAGATAAGGATAAGGAATGTAGTGGATAACTTATTGATGAGTCTTTGATCTCATTATATTGACTTTAGTATGTTGTATTCATCTATTATGGAGAAAGGAACTAAAAGACACAAAGTAGTGTTGGTCGGCAAAAGAGAATAGTTTAATGTTTACCGAGATCCTCAGTGTAAACACCGATGACAGTATACACTGATATAGTGTGTTTTATACCAAGAACAAGTTTAACTGATGAAGATTTATAGACACATTTCTTTGTTAACCGAGGAGAACAAAAAAGCATTTAATGATATTGTCGACTAGACAATTTGATGACAAAACTGATGAGCTGGATTCGCATGATTTCAAGGTGAAAAGTCAAAGTTTGTTACAAGCATCTATGGCTAACAAAATTCAAGGAAGATCTGACAAAGGAGATTGAAATGTGTTTGTAGACACCGAAAAATCCTTCAGAAAATAAATTATTTTTGTTTTCTGAAAATCCTTGATGACATCATCATTTATTAATTAATTAATTAATTTTTTTTTATGGCATTAAATCCTTCTCTCTTAATTAAAAATCTTTAATTAAGGAATCTAGCCTAAAAATGTCATTTGGACATTATCCCTAATTTATTAATTATTTAATTAATAAATTGACCAAAAAACTTCAAAAATAAATTAATTTATTTTTAATTTATTTTTTATCCCAAAGTTGGCCAAAATTCTAAAGAGCACTAAACTCTTCTAGAAAGTCCTAAACCTTCCTCTAAATGGGTCAAATCCCTAATCTAGTCCCTTCAAACCCTAAGCCTAGATATTTAATATTTATTAAATTTACCTTTAATAAATATCTAAATCTCACCAAAGCCACTTGCCCATCCCTTTCTCCTAATCCTAATCCTAATCCCCTTTCTAATCTTGTCACATTCCATTAGCAAAAGGTTTACCAAAACTTATGCTAACCTCCTCTTAGTCATCCTCCTTAGTCAACAAAGATGGCCACCTCTTGGCCACCTCTTGCAAATGCATTTAAGGATGCATTTAAGCCTTCCTTATCTTTCTTACATGCATTCATTATGCATTTAAGACCTTCTTATCCCTTCCTTGCCACCTCTTAGCCTTGGGCACATTTACCAAATTGTGCACATGCCCTCAAACTTTCAACTCAATCCTCCCTTGACACTTGTCAGGACACTTGTCCTTGACTCAACCCTAACCTTAGCCCTAACTCTGACTCATCCTTTTAACCCAAGACCTTCCCTTTTCCTATAAATAGCCTCACTTCTTTGAGCAAACAATTCTCAATCATCTTTCAACTCTCAAACTCAATAGCAAAGTTATAATGCCATTTTCATTCTAGCATAAGCATAAACTCATCATTTTAGATCATTTTCAAGCTTAAATCACATCTAAATTAGCTTAAATGGGATTAACATAGATTCATTTCTTGTTTTAATCTTAGTTCTTTCATTTAGCTTTGCATATTTGTGTGTTCTTGAGGCCTTTGAGGCAAAATAGGTTCCTCATACCTATTTTGTGTCATTTTGGGTCTTCATTAACCTCAAATCATCATCTATCTTGCATGCTCCAAGTGCTTGAGTTTGCACACCCACATCCTTCTATATCTAAGCATATCAAACGGTGCATGGGCGCATCCGTTTTAGGCTTAAACTGAGGTGGCTTTGATTTTAGTTTGTTTACCATTAAATTTGATTTGATTATATGCTATGACATTTGTTTGTCTTTGGCCTTCAAAACAGGTTTAGGTGCACGCTCAAATCCTAGTCTACATTCTGGCACACCCGGTGGGACTCAAACCACAATCATTTTGATGAAATTATACTTTATATGCTTGTATTTTGTAGGAAATAAAAGAAATGTCTCCTTCATGAAAAGAAATGACGCCTACAGCAATTAAATGTCGCCTTCAAACAAAGAAATGTCACCTTCATCAAAAGAAATGTCGCCTACAAAGAATCCAGTCACGCCTTCATGCAATTAAATCACGCCTTTGAGGAAAGAAATGACGCCTATGAGCTCTATTTTCACGCCTGCATAACTGAGATTTTCCTGTGATCGATAACTTCTGTTCCGTCTCAGAATTTCTCTTCTGTCACCTGCATGTAAAGAAATCACACCTGTAATGAAAGAAATCACGCCTCTTCATTTTTATCTGTCGCCTTTTGAGGTACAGAATGTCACCTGTAAGAATTAAATGTCGCCTTTGAACTTTCCAGTGTCGCCTATAAGCTGGATAGTGTTGCTTTTTGGTTTTTTGTCTTGAGGTTCGTGGGACTGGTTTTTCATTTCTTTTATTACAGCAAAGGTCAAACAAAATCTTGAATGACATTAAGGAAATGAACTTAGGTCCTAGAATGTCATTGTCATTTTGAAAAGCTAACTCAATCTCGAATGCACTAAAGGAATGAATAACTTTGTTCCCTATCTCATTTCGAATTCCAAAGCAAGCAAACAAATTCAATCTTGAGTGATCTAAGGGATAAAACAAAGCTTTTTCAAAGTTCTTAAATCAACTCGCTAATCAAATCTTGAATGCGCAAAAGGAAAGAACTTGCAACCGTTCAAATCATTTACATTTTGAGGAAAAGAACAAATCAAAATCTAATCACGAGTGTCTTCATTTCAAAGTTCAAACATCACTTAATCAAATTTGGGAAAATGAACAAAATCTGCTTGATGTGCATGTAGGAGTTTTTCAATTCTTGCATAATCCTTGTTAGAGTAAGCAACATGAAACATTTGAACTTGGACAAGTTCACCTGTTCTGCTTTTAGCGAGGCTTGTCCAAGGAGAAGCGCTTCCTCCTCGGAGAACGACCTCAAACCGGTATCCCCTCCGGCCGGTATATAAATAAGCGAATACCAAAAGAATCGCTTACATCTCCTAATCGCCGGGCGTTCGTGCCAAACACGTGTCTGGGGATGGTAAACATTCCTCTCCCCCAGCATAATTGGCAAGGCTCTTAAGTGAGTCACGGATGATCAGCATAACCGGGTATGGAGACACCACGGAACTATTAAAAACCTGATAAAATAGAGGCTACCCTATCTACATCCGAAAGTATCAAAATCCTTGTGCAAGGACCGATTCCAAGGGGTTTACCGGGTCACCTCAAGATTACTCACCATTTGTATTCCCTTCTAGGGGATACCAAGCTGTGGGCAAGCGATTTTGATACTCGCCTTCCTTAGGTAGATCTGTTTGAAGTGCTTGACAGTCAAGAACCCGTGAAAACATTTGTCAAACATACACTTTTTCGAAAGCATTTATCAAAGTCTTTTATCTTGTTTGTATCTCACAAAGTTGCTTTGTCCTTTGTGAAGATTGCTTTTATCAAATCCTTTGCCAATGGAAAAATATCAAGCAGATCTATAACTTGGTTCGAAGGACAATCAGAGCAGCCATCCCAAAACTTGGTCATCTCCCATCCCTTTGTCTGTCTTCTTCTAGAAAACCGTCTTCTTCTGTCAGTCATCCCAATCTGAGTCTTAGTCTTCCAAACCATCTTCATCCTTCCTCCTTATCCAAACTCATCTGCAAGTCAGCATGTCTCAAATCTATAATGAGTTTGGTTATGATATCTCTCCTTTTCATCCAATCGATCCTAATGATGATGAAGGTCTTGTAGACCATGATGCCTATTTCAGCCAGTTTGCTCCAAGCAACCCCCAGCGTTCCATCATTCCTCCAATCCAGCCAACCATGCCTTCACGCTTATCTCCTAGCACTCCCTTTCATGTCCTCGGCAAGGCTAGCACTTCTTTTCATGTCCTCGGCAAAGCAAACCCAGTATCTTATCCATCCCTAGCATACCCTTGTCTTCAACCCAAACCTCTTCCATATGCTCCTTTCAGGCCTCCACTTTCTGCTATGGTCATTTCTCCATCGCCATCATCCCTTAGAAATGCTTCACGCTACTTCCCCTATCTAAGGCCTCCATCTGCCTATCCTCCAAAAAATTCTGAAATCCAAGATTCTAGTCCTCCCATCCTTTTCACCAAACCTCTATCCTTTCCCAAACCACCATCTTCTGCTCCAAACCCCAATCCTCCATCCTGTCCCAAACCACCATCCTCTCTTCCAAACCACATTACCAAAAATCTTTCCCCACCAGCAGAGTTCATCCCTAAACCCACTCCAAAACCTGTACCTCAAGCCATTAGCCCTGCCTCTTCAGCACCATCACCCCCTCAAGCAAAATCCAAAGTTCCCTTTTCAAAATCATCTTTTTCATGGGTGTTCCCTTCTTTCTCTCCTCCTTCGCAAACATCTACCCAAGCACAAACCCCACTTTCATGCGAAGACCATCCAAGCTCCCCATCTCCTCCACCTTCCAAACCTTCTTCACCACAAAAGTCTCCAAGGAAACCAATAACAGAACCCAAGGAAGAGAAAATAGAAAAACCCACACCTGAAATTGAAAAGCCAAGCAATCCTTCATGTGAAGCCATCATTGATGAGGCCCATCCAGCGCTCCCATCTATTATCTATCTTCCATACATCCCAACTGTTGATCCTCTTCCATCTCCTATCATCGTTGAGTTCCTTGCGTCTGAAGTATCTATCCAAACCCCAGAATCATCTCCTCCTAGCATTATCCAAAGCATACCTAATGAGCTTCCTAAGTTCATCCCTCTTCCTATCATTGCAGCTGCAAAATCTCCCATCCTTTTATCCATACCATCTGACAAGTTCTTCCTTCTTCCAGAAACCCCAGCAGCAGAGTCTCATATCCTTTCATTCCCCCCCTTTGAAGAGTCCATCCATACATCCCCCAATCCTCTATCTACACAAATCCTATCCTATCAAGATCTTGGCCAAAAGCATGATGAACTACTCATAGAAGAAAATCAAGATCCAATCCCTTCTCTTCTCCCATCACCTCCTATCCAAAATCCTACAATCCCAAGTCTTCCGATCCAAAATCCTACAATCCCAATTCCTCCAATCCAAGATCCTATCATCCTAGTTTCTCCAACTGAAGCTCCTTTACCATCCCCCAATCCTAGTCAAAATCCCAACATCCTATCCTCTCCTCTTGAGGATCCTCCTAACCAAACTGTCCAGCTACTGTCACTCTATCCTCTTGGGTCACTAACATTTGTCAAAGGTAAACCACTTGAAAAAGAAGACATCAGCTTCTTATCTTCCATCAGGGAACCAGAAAATGGCTGTTTGTCATTCACCCCAAGTCAGAAATATCCTTGTCTGGATAAAATGTTGAAAAGATGGAACTATCAAGGCAAAGGCCTTGGCACTCACGAACAGGGAAATATATAGCCCATTCAAGGCAAGAAACATTCGAAAGGCTGTGGAATCGGTTGTGCACCAGATGAGGACACTCCCTCCACGTCAGCGAAAGGTACTTCATCCAGAAATGTTGGTACAGCTAAGGCAAAGTTCAAACATCCATTCAAAACCATCAAAACATCTTTCAGAGCCCACAATGCAATTCCTCCTCCTCCATCGTTACAATCGAGGACAACCTATCATATTCCTCCTTCATCCTCCCCATCCATTTTGGGTCCCTATGTCCCAAAGTCTTTCAACGCATCTCCGTTACCCAGCAAATCCATTTTGGGACCTTATATCCCAAAATATCATCCTCCATCTTATCCTACTCAGCCTTTCATCCAACATCCAAGCATCCCTAGTCAAGATCAACAATGGCACATGTCCACATATCCTATCTACCAATCTCCTTCCATCTCTCCATCCAAATTTCCTCCATCCCAGACAACTCCTCATATTCCTCCCAATGCTCCTCGCAACTTGGATGCCATATCGAGCATGAATAAAGGGAAAAATCCACCAAAATCCCAGGATTGTTATGTCCAGTCTAATCGACATGCACAATCAAAGCAAAATCCGATCAAGCAAGCCAAAGAAAACCACTGGCCACAAAGGCCCATCAAAGCAAATGCCAAATCTAATGCATCCCAATGGCTGCAAAGGCCCAATGACAATTACCATGTCCAGTCTAATCGACATGGTCAATCAATGCAAGCTCCAATCAGGCAATCAAATGCACCGCAAAGGCCCAGCAAAGAGCCAATCAGGCATGCTAAAGCACCCCAATGGCTCCGAAAACCTAGCAAAGTCCAAGCAAAATCTATCACATGGCCACAAAGGCCTAGCAAAGAAAAAGCACAATCTGATGCCCACCAATGGCCGCAAAGGCACACTAAAGCTAAAACAAAAATGATGTGGATCCCAAAGCAAAAGGATGTAATCCATCTAACAAAAACATCCACAATGGCATCCAACGTTGCTCATCTCCCAACTCCTCAATCTTCCCCTCCATCTCCTCCATCCTCTAGCATAAATCCTCCATCACATCTATCTCTATCTTCCACATCCAATCATCCATCTTCCTCGCAACATGTGCCAATGTTGATCCTGACAACATCCCCCTATCTTGATCACTTTCCATCCTTCCATCCAAACACTTTCTACCACCATCTTTCCCATCTCCCCCATCTAATCCATGACTTTGCATGATCCCCCCCGTCCTGCTACAGTTGTACCAACATCCAGGCACACAATCAGAAGAAATCAGTGAGGAAAGTCAGCAAAGATCAGTCAGCACATCTATAACAGCAAAGGGAAATCAATGACAAATCAGAGAAATCAGCAAAGTCAACAGCCAATCAGGCTTTAGCATCAACATGTGTCCATCAGCTTGAAACGGAAGCATATTTTGGAGAGGAGGTAAGCTTTAGTCGCAAAAGTGAAAAAAACAAAAGCAAATCATGAGTCTTTATGTGAAAACCCTTTTGGGGCACATTCTGACTCCAAAACAGTAAAAATAAAGGGCGTATCTTCTAGTGAAAACTTGGCAATTCAAGCGCTAGAAGATGGAGCTTTGCCTCTTCCTCCTATTTGGGATAACAACACATGATAGTTCCCTATCAACATTGCAGAAACCAAGCTAAATCAACTTGGGTACAGAAGGATGTTTGTGGCTCATCTACATGGAGGTTAACCTGACAGAAAGTGAATCATGACCTTAAGTGCCTTGCTCCGAGGAGTCAATTATCAACTGTGCATGGTCATATGCACATGCCTAGGTGTGATCTTAAGCTTGTCGTCCATCATCTAGCAATGGATCCCCATGACAAGCCGGCAACATCAGAAAATCAGCAATCCACATCAGAAAATCAGTGAAGAATCTCTCAAAAGATCAACATCAAATCGCATGATAGCACCAAAAATAGCACAAAACTCAGCGCCACATCAGAGAGTTAGTAACACCATCAGAATATCAATGACAAATCAAAAGGTCACCATCTAATCAAGAGCAAGCGCCAAAACGGTGACATCAGCTGATCAGCAAGCACGACAGCATTAAATCAGAGCTTCAGCAACAAATCAAAATGTCAGTGCATATCAGCACCGAATCAGCAACACATCCAAACAAAATCAGAAGTATCAATGCATATCAGCACAAGCTCAGCAACAAATCAGCAAGATCAGCACAAAGTCAAGGAAAAAACACAAAAATCCATAAAAATTTGATAAATCAAAGGAGCAAATTATCAACAAAGCAAAAATCAAGAGAAAAACATTCGTCCTCTGGTGAAAACTTGGCAATTCAAGCGCCTTGGACAAGTACCATGGTGAAAACCTGGCAAATAGGTGCCATGCGTAGTGCCCCCCCCTAATTCCTTTCTGCAGTTAGGGGCTTCCTTTCTATCACCTCTTATCCAACATGTCCTCCATCCCCTTTTGTCTCTCACTTCCTTCATTTTCCATTGGATCTTGATGACAAAAATAGAGACTATCAGATGTACATGCTTTTGGGCACCTCCTTGGCATCCATTGCACCTTTCAGCTACATATCCTTTATCCAAATCCACTCAACCTATCTTCCATCCTTCCTCATCCTCTTGTTGGCATATCTTCCGTCCAAGCATACACCATGCCTTTAAAACACATGAACTATCTTAAACAGGGGGCATCCTCTTCCTTGGTGACGTATTCCTTGGAGGCT
The DNA here is from genome assembly GCA_027943335.1 of Chamaecyparis obtusa. Classification (NCBI taxonomy): domain Eukaryota; kingdom Viridiplantae; phylum Streptophyta; class Pinopsida; order Cupressales; family Cupressaceae; genus Chamaecyparis; species Chamaecyparis obtusa. Next base: position 3,192,107 of record BSBK01004152.1, on the reverse strand, counting down.
ATCCAAATCTGAATCTTCCATCTCCCAAAATCCTCAGCAATTTCTCTATCCAAATCCAAACCAACCACCATCCAATCCTTCCAGCACTCCTCTATCTTAATCCTTCAGCAGTTCCTCCAGCATCCTCTATCTTGATCCACCAGCAAACCAACTCAGCGTCCCATATCCTTTATCAGAATCCAACATCCACCATCCATAGCAGAAAGCAAATTCACCATCTTTTGCACCAAAATCCAAAGCTCCAAATCCACAAGCATTATCGTGTTCCAGCCCTTTGAGTTGTTTCCATCCCTTATCCTAAATCAGAAATCATCCTCTTTTTGGCACAACGTGTTGTCTTAAAGAAATCAAAACCTTGTCCTTGCATAGCCTTATCATCTCGAGCAAGAGATTGGCTTGTATTGACAAGAATCCAGTTGACCGAAGATCATCAGTCTATCCTAGGTTGACGCAATCCTATCACTGATCCTCCATTGGAAAAATAGCAGCTCATTTTGTTGACACTTGGTAATCTTCCACCAGCTTTCCATCTTCCACCAGCTTTTCATCCTCCAAGCAGCTTTTCCATCTTCAAAATCCTCTAGCAGTTCCACCATCCAATCTCCCCGAATCTTCCTCCATCCAAATCTTCTAGCAGTTCCATCCTCCCCATCCTCAGCTTTTTTCCTCCATCTTTCCAACACCTAGTATCTTCTCTTGTCATTGGTATCTAGCTATAGGCCAACCTCATTGCAATCCAATGCCATTCATCCCTATCCACACCTTGCTAGCAATCTTCCCAACCTATCCATCTCTTCTAGCTAGCCAACACCCAAGATCAAGCCAACCGATCAAATCACATCCTTCGTCTTGTAGCAAGTCTTGATCTCGATCCAATCATCACCATTGGGATATGTTCTTCCCAAATCCATGTCATTTCAGGACACATCATCTGCTGCCAGTCCATCTTGGCCTTCCAACCCAACTGGGGCATCATCTTGCATATCTTTGAAGTTGTCAGCTTCACCCCCCAGGTTCTTTGTATATCCTATTCTTGAGTCTTGTACCATAGTGTCAGTCGTGTCTCCACCTAAGCTCATCTGTACATTTGTGTCTTTAGGACCCATCCTTTGTCTTAGTCCTTTGTCCGTCCTGTAGCAGCATTTGATCAAATATCTTGTCCCATCCCCAGCCTCAAAAAACTTTTAGTCCCACTCGGGCCTTGTGCTTCAGCAACATCAATTGTCAACTTATCCTTGCTCATCCTGATTATTCCTTGAACTTCAGCTTTTGCCAGCGAACAACTACACTTATTCTCTCACCAACCCATGGGTCCTTGAGGATATATCGTTCCTCCTGTCTAACCTAATCTTCCATCCTGGTCCTTGAGGATATATCGTTCCTCCTGTCCGACCAATCTTCCCACCATCAATCAAACCTAATCTCTCTCCTTGGCAAAGGATGTCTTTTTGGAGTTATCATTTTGATCTTGGATTTTTTGTCCTTTGGGTCTTGTTAATCTTTTTGGCTTCTCATTATCCCACCAGGGTCACCATGATTCATTATATCACGGTGTGCTACGTGTGCGGATAATCTGGGGCAAGGTCTTTTGATCTTTCGCTTCTGCCTGTGAGTCAGTTGTGTGTTTGTGGTTCCTTCAGCATCAGTTCCGCCATGTCGCCTCTGTGCTTCATGTGTGATGTTGGGGCAACCCTGTGTGTTTGTTTAGCGTCAGTCCTCGTCAGTCCTCTACGACATTGTTGACAGGCCTCATGATCCCAGTATCCTTGGCAGGTCTCTAACATAGCTATATTAAATCTAGGTTGTGCACTCCCGTTTGCACTTGGAGCTATCTGGTCCCTTGCATTTATCATATAGATTAATCTTGCATCTTGCATTTCCATCTCATCTTGCATATCATCCATATTTTCTCTTAGAAGTGAGGTTATTTATCTCCCCTTTCTTCCTAGGCCTTTCCTTCCTTGTCCCGCCGGGCACACTCTGTCCCAGGGCGTAATCCCTCTTTCTCCTTGTCCCACTGGGTGCATCTTCCATGAGTTTGTCCCACCGGGGCATGTTCCTCTTTCTTCTAGTCCACCTGGGCGTTACCCTCTTCTTCTGATTCTAGCCTTGGCATCTTATTTTCTTGTCTTTGACGCCATGCCACTTACGGCATCGCATCAAAGAGGGGCAAAATGTAGACACCGAAAAATCTTTCAGAAAATAAATTATTTTTGTTTTCTGAAAATCCTTGATGACATCATCATTAATTAATTAATTAATTAATTAATTAATTAATTTATTTTTATGGCATTAAATCCTTCTCTCTTAATTAAAAATCTTTAATTAAGGAATCTAGCCTAAAAATGTCATTTGGACATTATCCCTAATTTATTAATTATTTAATTAATAAATTGACCAAAAAACTTCAAAAATAAATTAATTTATTTTTAATTTATTTTTTATCCCAAAGTTGGCCAAAATTCTAAAGAGCACTAAACTCTTCTAGAAAGTCCTAAACCTTCCTCTAAATGGTCAAATCCCTAATCTAGTCCCTTCAAACCCTAAGCCTAGATATTTAATATTTATTAAATTTACCTTTAATAAATATCTAAATCTCACCAAAGCCACTTGCCCATCCCTTTCTCCTAATCCTAATCCTAATCCCCTTTCTAATCTTGTCACATTCCATTAGCAAAAGGTTTACCAAAACTTATGCTAACCTCCTCTTAGTCATCCTCCTTAGTCAACAAAGATGGCCACCTCTTGGCCACCTCTTGCAAATGCATTTAAGGATGCATTTAAGCCTTCCTTATCTTTCTTACATGCATTCATTATGCATTTAAGACCTTCTTATCCCTTCCTTGCCACCTCTTAGCCTTGGGCACATTTACCAAATTGTGCACATGCCCTCAAACTTTCAACTCAATCCTCCCTTGACACTTGTCAGGACACTTGTCCTTGACTCAACCCTAACCTTAGCCCTAACTCTGACTCATCCTTTTAACCCAAGACCTTCCCTTTTCCTATAAATAGCCTCACTTCTTTGAGCAAACAATCCTCTCTCATCTTTCAACTCTCAAACTCAATAGCAAAGTTATAATGCCATTTTCATTCTAGCATAAGCATAAACTCATCATTTTAGATCATTTTTAAGCTTAAATCACATCTAAATTAGCTTAAATGGGATTAACATAGATTCATTTCTTGTTTTAATCTTAGTTCTTTCATTTAGCTTTGCATATTTGTGTGTTCTTGAGGCCTTTGAGGCAAAATAGGTTCCTCATACCTATTTTGTGTCATTTTGGGTCTTCATTAACCTCAAATCATCATCTATCTTGCATGCTCCAAGTGCTTGAGTTTGCACACTCACATCCTTCTATATCTAAGCATATCAAATGGTGCATGGGCGCATCCGTTTTAGGCTTAAACTGAGGTGGCTTTGATTTTAGTTTGTTTACCATTAAATTTGATTTGATTATATGCTATGACGTTTGTTTGTCTTTGGCCTTCAAAATAGGTTTAGGTGCACGCTCAAATCCTAGTCTACAGTGTTAATGATACATCAGCCGAGGAAGTTTAAAGTGGCAAAATCAGTGGATATGATTAAGCAGCAAAATCTGATGGATGAAAATAAAATGGCTTACATGTTTATTTAAAGAAAAAAATCAAAATCAAAGAAAAAAGGAGCAGATACTGTAGAAGCTGAGTGTGAACTAGCATTCATGGATTTCTGATCAAACAGGTTACTAAACCGAGCTGTAGAAACTGAGCTGCACAATGAACAAACTGAGCTACACAGAGCACATAACTGATTGTTTGTAAGTGATATTGATATTAGATCTGAAGTGATATATTGGTTAGAAAACATTGTTGAGCATAACACTGATTTGCAACTGCAATTTTTTGTATTAAGGCATATCAACCTATTGTTACTTTCTAATAATTGTAAACAGTGAAAATCTCTTAACCGAGTGGACTTTTAAGTCTTATTTGTGTTTCATTCTGACAAGTGAAACATTGTTATCCTATAAATCAGCATAGTGAGTGACATAAGATTGAAAGATAACTTCTAGTGCAAAATCCTCTAACTAGGTCACACCTAATAGTGTGTATTGTAACTTTTAACAAGGTTGGGTCTTCATAGGCCTCACTTCAGAAGAGTGAAATTTTTGGGTTGCTGGTTCCCAAGTGGTTTTTCCCTTAACAGGGTTTCCACGTTAAATCATTGTGTTATGTGTTTATTGTGATGACTGTTTATTATCATACTTTACATTTTAGCTATTTGATTTGATCGGTAACTATTAAAGAGCTTTAATTAAAGATCAGTAAAAACACTGACAGTGCATCATATATATGTTCACCGACTAACAAAAATTAGAGAAACAATATTTTGGATTACTCATTTTTGTTTTGGGACTTGGATTACTGATTCACCCCTCTCTCAGTTATTCTAACAACAATGAGTTGTCTTGGAAGAATGAGTTGTCCTATTCTTGGAATGAGAAACTAGGTTGCACTTGAAACAATGGATTGAAACACTCTTGGAACACTAGAGGTGATGATTGAGATAGGCTATCTTTCAAAGTACTCAACGAAGAACTTGAGGATTCCTCACAAAGCTCAGATTTCACAACAGATTCAAGATGATCTATTTTTTGATTACGGGGTTTACCTCTACCTTGACCAGTATTCTAAATGGGATAAGTGTTGCCACTTCTAGTTGTGATAGTCATAGACAAAGATATGACAAGAGAAGACTTAGGATAATGCTAAAACTATATCTCTAAGATAGCAAAATGGAGATAAATGGCTAGAACAGCCAAGATGCGAGATGGACTTGGCACGAACCATCAAGAGAATGGCTAGAATAGCCGAGATAAGACTATCGTGACGTGAGGTAAAAAAGCATAAAGAGATAAGATAAACAAATGAGAGACAAAACAAGTTAAAGAAATAATCGATCAGTTCTCATCTCAATACACTCAGTTTCTGATAGTGAACGATAGGGGAAAAAGCAAATAGACCCTAGACAAAAACCAGATTGGGTAGAAGTTTGACCAATCAATGGGAATAAGCTCACTATTTTTGAAAATAGGGTACAGGTTTGCGCGAGAAAGTGTACGGTTGCGCGAGAAAAGGCCAGGCTTTGCGTGAGAGTATGAAATCTTGCGCGAGGAAATGCTCAGTTTCTGAAACTTCACGCAGGAAAAGACCAGTGTTTGATAGTTCAACATAGATTTTGAGATAAAAGATAGGTTTCAAGACACAACATAAATGGTTCTCAGACATAAAATCTAGTTTCTAGATAGGTTTGAAGGACAGTTTAATCAACAATCCCAGTTTGAAGGTTTAGATCAAGCAATGTTGACACAAGAAGTAGTCGCAAATAGACCTACCAAGGACAAAGCAACTTGGTAGTATCATGGGAGTCTTTGTTTGATCATGATGGACAAATTTAAGACTTGATAACAAACACATAGTTATCCCTACCAAAAAAAATTGGTGAGAAGACAAAACCTTTTCCCTACTGCTTATGCGCATGCATTCACCTCATGCAGCTATGTCACCCCCTAGAGGGTGCCTGTGTTTTTGGTGTTTCCAAAGAATCAATAGTATATGTTCAAAGGTTACCCTTGAGGTAGGGGTAGTGTCATATACCACCTTCAAACATCCAGGTGCATGCCTATGGTGGGAATCTATTGGATAGATTCTTCCCCCTCCCTGTGCAAAGATTATTTCTCCTTTCAGAGGTGATCTGGGTAGGTAACTAACTAGGGAAATTTTTTAGTGGGCTTCTGTTCACACTAACCTTCGATGCCCCCAATACAGGGCTAGGGCCTCACAACCACACCAACACTTGAATGTCACACACCCCTACAAGTAGGGCTAGGAGTGGCACCACTGAGTACAACAGACAAGGCCTTCTCAAGATGATAGTCAAAATCATGAGAAGGAAGCTAACATGGCTTTGGAGTCTTTAGACTCAACAAAGAATTCTTTATTATAGTGAGGTCGAATCACCGACAATAGGTGTGTACTCACTTGGGTCATTCCCGAAGGTTCAACTTCTGGCAGGCCCTCTAAAGGTGACACAACTTGGCTTGGATTCAAGGGTCAAATTTTCTGATTCTCTCAAAGAGAGAAGAGCATACCTTTCTACCTCTTCACCTTACCTAAACACATCAAACATATTCATCACTGAGTTAGTTTCACTCCACCAAATCTACAAGATTTTGGGTTTCTGGTTCTCTCAAAGAGAGAAGAGCATAATCCCGTAACAAGTAGAAGTGCTAAAGATTCACTACCTTTCCCCGCTTCCATAGGTATCCATCATTCTAGCAACATCTGGGTCTTAGTTTCATTCATGGGCATCACTTCCATGTAATGAAGAGTCTATTCCCCTACTTTTCTATCATGACCCTTAAGAAATTTTAGCAGAGTCCTAGTTAGACTATGTGAATGAAAAATAGTAAATAAGCATAATGTTTTTAAATGATCTTCGAGAACTATCCTACAAGCAAACTGTTAGAAGGTTTTGATGATCTTGGACAAGCGACCTGTAGACCACTATTATGTTGTAGCAAAAAATAGAGATTGGAAATCAACAATGGAAAGTAAATGTCAAAAAAAGTAACAGTAAATTATAGAATCTAGAAAATTAAATTGACTGACATCAAAACTTCACGCGAGGAAGTACTGCACTGCATGTGAGAAAGTACAAGGTCCTGCACAACAAAATGTTTCTTCGTGCGATAAAATGCTACTGGGAGAAAATCTTCACACGACACGCTCTGAAATCTCATGTGAAATTCCGTACATAGAGAAGTACAGGCACACAATAGAGTTCAAATTCTTTATCAGAAAAAATAAAGAGTGAGGCCAAAAATTAATTTTTCTACCCCATGGTGGGTGCCAGAATGTTTATAGATGAACGTGGACCTCTAATCTATCCATAGACACAACATAGTCATTTCTTGATCATCAAATCATGAAAAGGAGTATGAATTACTCATTTCATAAGATTCTATTGATTCAACCTGTTGCCTCCTAATTAACTGGGGTGTTTGAATTACTCTTAGAACAAGAGCCAACAACCGAAAGACCAAGCTAATACGAAGGATTTGAAAAGCTTGAAAGATGAATGAAGTGAAAGTAATCTAAGATGAATATGCAATTAAATCTAAGAATGAAGTGCATATTTTAATCTAAGAACTTGAAAGGAAAGTGCAAATTAAACTAATAACAATAAGCAAATTACTCTACTATGAAAGTGCAATTACACTAAATGAGAATTAAGCTAATTGTGCAATAAAAGCTTGAAAATATGAAGATAATTGAGACAAAATTTCTCTATAGTTTATGTTCTCTCAAATTACCTTTTTTTCGAATGAGGAAGAAGGTTCAGAATATAGACAAGTCCGGAGAGAGGATGAAGAGTTTCTTGAAATGAAACGGTTGACTCTTCATTCCCAATTGAGACAAATATTGAGGAATTACTTAATTAAAGAATGAATTATTGCCACATATGGGTGACCCTTGGAGTAATTTGAATTATTAAATCCAAATAAGATAATCCATTCAAATAACCAAGTAATATTAATTCCTTTTATGTGTATTAGCTAAAGGGGGTGGATTTTAATTTAATTTAAAGCACTTAGGACTTTAGAATTAAATCAATTTATCATAGGGATTATTTAGCTAATAAAATCAAATACTTAGGAATTCATTATAATGTGAGATTAATGCAAATTTAAGTCTTTTGCAATTGACATCTAGTCGAATAAAGTCAGGTAGGAGAGATAAAATTGCCTAGTAAAATAGGACTTTGATGATGTAAAATTGAAGAAAATGCACCAAAATTGATTGAAATTATAGGTGCCAATTTTGGGGTATTACACTTCCCATTTCGACCTGAATAGTGGTAAAAAGGTGTATTGTATCTTTACCCCTATTCAAAATATTGTTGTATCTATGTGAGGAGAATATAGGGTCTATCCCTAATCCAAATTCCCAGAAGAGAGATCCAAATTGATTAATCACAAAGAAGTGATCAATGCACAAATGAATCTAACAATAGAGAATACGAAGAAAGGAGAAAATCCTATAATTCGCTATAGAAACTATGTGCTTGAAATATCAAATGAATAGAAGACAAATACTAACCTCAAAATAGGGCAAATATGAAAAAGTCTGATTTTTGATGTCTATGTATAGTTTCAAGAAATTTTGTAACTTGCCCTGGATTGGAAATGCCGAGACAGAGAAAACCCAGAAAACTTTTGCCTCTCTGGAGTCAGGTCAACTTTGACCTAGATAGTGGGGTACAATCTTACCCTAGGACACAATCTTACCCCGTATTGAAGGTCATCCCTAACCTGAAATAGCTCCGACAAAAATTCTAGTTGCGGTTCTCAGAAGTTTGCCGAAAAGGGTATCCAGATCTTAACTTCAATTCACTATCTTGTACATGTACCTACAAGAAAAATGGTTTTGTTTGTTGGGGGGGAGGGGTTTTCTTTAGTCAAACTATAATTTAGGAATTAACCTTGAAATTGAATTGAAATTGTAGAGATAAACAAAGTAAATGGAACAATTCGCCTTGCTTATGTTGAAAACCTTTGTGGAGGATTCAAATCCTTGAAGCCACAAGTATGGATGCTCCAAATTAATGTAGAAATGTATGTAGGATGTCTCAAATCAATGGAATTAGATCTTCAACACCAATCTTGAATGGATCTTGGCATGGGAATTGTCTTGGATGAATGTGGATGGAGAAATCTTCAACAAGAGGGCTCCAAAGAGATTGAATCCTTCAATGGCTAACAATGGATCTCCTTGATGAATTCTTGAATGCTTGAATTCTTGAGGATGAATGAATGCTTTATTTCTTTCCTTCTTCTTCTTGCTTTCTTGATTGCACTTGAGAGCTAGATGTCTTGATCATGAAAAGTGGATGTGAAAATGAAAGAGGAAGGCTTTCTTTTATAGTGATCTAGAGCACAAACTTCTAGAGAAGGCCAACATTGGAGAATTAAATCTCAATTAACCTTAACCCCTAGAAATGGACCTAGATTAAATGCAATTTAAGAGTTTACCATTCAGAAATCTGAAATAGTTGACCTAGAAGCGGAAAAATAAAACCTTCTAAAGCTCGATATCCCAAAACTCTCGGAACCTAAAATTTGGACCTGGGATCAGGGTCAAGGTCGACTCTTCCCTAGGTTAGATTCAAGTTTGACTTTGACCTAGGTTAGGGTTGAGTTCTACCTTGACCCATCAGGTCATCATTGACCCATAAAGTCAAAGTCTTCAGTTTCTTAGAGAAAGTTGTCAGAAACAGGTTGGAAATAGGGAGAGAGAAGCAGAACATGGGGGGAATAGCTAGATCCATGCAAAGACTTGTTCAAGGTGCTTGACATGACCCCAAACCACTTACATAGAGGGATAAACACTCTTATCATGGAAGTGCTTCCATTTTAAGATGATACATTAAGCCCCCACTTTAGCAAGAGTATGGAATCGATGCAAACTCTTGGTAAAGGAGATCATAATGAAAAAATAATCTTATTGAAATCAAAGGGACAAAGGGATCTAAAATCCCCCAAGGACTTGATTCTTCATCAACCCCAAGATTGAAATAAGAGAGACATCACTAGAGAGAGAGAGAGAGAGAGAGAGAGGAGTGGCTGACTTGCCCAGTAAGATGTGTGTATCTCACTATGAACTACAAAAAAGATAGGATGGCCTACCAAGAAAAAAAATGATAATAACCACATAAAGTTGTGCACCTTCTAGTGGCTTTGTGCATGTATGTAGTGCATCTTCTAACAACTTTTATGAAGTACCCATGGATCCATATCCTCATATCACCATAGAATACCTTTGTAAAATGTGTATCTCTTCAGGATTTAGCAACTTATGTGCATTACCTTCCAAGGATTTAGCATATTTGAAATTGGAAATGTGTGTCCCTTCAGGATTTAGCAACTTATATGCATTACCTTATGAGGATTTAGCATATTTGAAATTGGAAATGCATGTCTCTTCAGGATTTAGCAACTTATGTGTGTTACCTACTGAGATTTAGCATGTTGCAAAAAAAAAGGTTAGAACAAAAATACATAATATAGAACAAGGGATACTGTATATATGCCCCCCTCCTTAAGATGGGAAAAACATACTATTTTGACATGTTAAGGAAAAAAAAGAACAAGGATAAATCCTTCTTCAACACCCAGACAATATCCACAGACAACACCCAGTCCAAGCCAAGAAGGTCACAACTCCTATGAGGCCATGGAAGGGATGAATGCAAAGAGATATCATGCAAGAATGGAAAAAGTAACCCTTGTGAGGGATAGCACACTATTTAGTTTCCAAGGTGAGAGATTTATCAACCATGGAAACCTAATGTCAAACAACAAAATAGGTTATGATCAAGGACAAAGATCCTCAATGTAAACCAAAATTTTCATGTATGATTGGATATCACATAATAGATAGATTCTGCTTAACCAAGGAAAGAGGTGAATCTCGAAAAGATAGGAAATAAGGAGATGACATCCTTTCCCCCAAGCATAAGAAAAAGGATGGAAGGGGACCTATTATATCACTCATAATACTATGCAAGACAACGAGCCCCCAAGGATTAGGCTTGCATTGTTTACATAATGTGGAGCTCCATAATAGGAATATAAATGTTATTTAGAGAAAAAATGATTGAAATACAACTCATTGCCACATGATATATAAATAACCTTACTATCAATGAGTTACCTAATCTTATAATGTAAAGCTTGACATTCATTAGTAGAGTGATCATGAAATCTATTATATAAACAAAAAGGAGGAGTCTTCAAGTGTGGACTACGTTTCTTTTTGCGTTTAGGTCTAGTAATCATCTTAGCACGAAGGAGTTTAGGCAAAAAAACTTGTTGGTCAAATGCCTTCATAAATTCATCATGTTTTGAAATGTTATTTGAGATGTTGTTGACATTGATTTGTTGATGATGATTAAATCCTAATCCGTAAGAATACTCATGCCCCCCATTCTGTAAGGGCATTTGAATTCCATGTTTATTCTTACCACATCCTTGAGCATTAAATCCTTGTTTAACTAGGAAATGATAATTGAGACCATAACGAGAAGCCATATCAGAAGGAGTCAATAGAACTTTAGTAGTCACTATGACATCATTAGTAGGTTTGACAGAATCATTGTGGGTAGAAGCAGTGATAAAGTTATTACGAAGGGATTTAGAAGTAAAAACTCATTGTTCAAACTCTCTTTTTTGCTTCATAAAATCAAGATCATTAACCTTATACTCTCCAATAAAGGTAGGATTAAAATCCAAGGTTCCCCAATCATCATCAGGAAGAGCATTAGAGGGAGAAGGATTACTATTAGTAATAGGAGTATTGTAGGTTTGAATATTCAAACAAGGATTTGGTGCATCATCCGCATGGAGTGTATACATCATGTTGTTATGAATAAACTTGACTTTATGATGAAGGGTGGAAAGAACAACATGCATCTCATGCAACCAAGGTCTACCTAAAAGAAGGTTATAATTGAGAGGTCCAAGCATAACATGAATAGGGGTATTTAGGATGACCAAACCTACTTTGATAGGTAAGGTAATGATGCCTAAAGTATTCTTAGGAATATTATCAAAGCCACGTATATGAACAATGTCAGGTTGAATAGTTGAAAGATCAACGTTAATCACTTTGAGCATGTCCATGCTACAAATATTAAGCCCATATCCATTATCAATCAAGGTCCTACAAATGATAATTTCATTGATAGTAACAACAACCATAAGAGCATCATATTGATTCTGAACTTCTTTTGAAGGTAAATCTTTTTGAGTAAATACAATGTCAGGAGGACCCGGGGTAGCATGCATGCATTGTAAGAAGTTATTGATGTTCTCTTGATTAGGAGGTGGAGTGGGAAGAGTTGCTAGAGCTTTTTGCAAGGCTTCATAGTAGGTAGGTGAAGTTTGAAGAAGCTCCCATAAAGAAATCTTGGCAAGGGTATTTTGCAATTGGTTTATCAAATTATACTCCTTGCTAGGAAGATAGGGTGGAGGAAGAATGGGTTGAGAAGGTGGTAAAGAAGTAGAAAGCACCAGATTAGGTTGAGGGTTATTCCTTGTACAATATGTATGAGCTATTGAATCTTGATCATTGAAAGACTCTAAAGAATCCATAGGTTTACCTTTGATAGTAATGTGAGGACAACCTTTGACAGTCAATAAGGGTTTCAGAAAAACCATGTTAGTTGTCTCAACACTACAAATAGATTCATAAGAAGGAAGATAAGAAGACCTCCTAGGAGGAGATGAAGTAGGATCTTGATTCTCCATAAGATCATCACTAAGAGGGGGAGCATTAAGGGAATTCATATCATTCTCTGCTAATGCCTCATCACTAGAAGGAATCCCAAATGGAGGTAAAGTATCTATAGTGTCATCTTATTTTGCTAAAATGTCTACATAAGGGGAGTGTGTTTTAGAAAAAGAATCACCATCATGTATTGATATGTCATCCATTAATAAATCACCCTCTTGTATCAAAGCTTCTTCATGAAAAGGGGATAAATCAATGTCTTTATCCAAGGGTTCATCCCAAAAAGTAGAATCATCCACAATGGTTTTATGAGAAAGAGAGTAATCAACATCCAGATCCAAAGGTTCATCCCAAATAGGAGGATTATTATCCCTACTAATAAATCACATTGTAGGATTACCATAAGTCACTAAAGATTGATCCCTAAAGGGGAAGGAAGGTAAATTATATTCTAAAGTAGGCTCATTAGGAGAAGAATTAACATTAATCCTCAACTCATCTCCATAAAGAGAAATATGATGGAGAGATTGATGTAGGGGTATCCAAGGTTGAGGCAGGGGCATTCTGTGTGCTCGATGAAACTGCATAAGTGTTTGTGTTTTGGCTGATTTTAATCAGTTGCAGCCTTGACTGATGGTCTCAGTCATTGAAGGAACTCAGTAGCCTCTGGTGCTTGCTGATAGTGTTACTCGGTCATGCATGTGGTACTTAGTCAACACTGGTGCTCGGCGATGCCTGGATTGCTCAGTTAATTCATTGATGCTTGGTAGTTCTGACTTATCGATTGGAGTTCTGTGTGATTTATTGGGGCAACTTGGTGCTTTTATTGTTGGTAGCCATTAATTTGGGCCGACATGCTGAATTAAATGTTTGTATACATTTGTAAGCCGACTTGTATGGCATTTAATTATTTGTTTAGGAGATTTAAGGGTTTCATCTGGCCGACTTGTGGGTGATAATTAGTATTTAAGGAGAGCTTAGGTAGATGTTTAGGGGGGAAGTGGGAGAAGAAGAGAAAAGAGAGAGAAGAACTTAGCAGATTTGGATCTGAAAGAAGTGAAGTTGTGGAAAAGTTCTTGATGATCTTGTAGATCAGATTGTAATCTGATATTTGTTTGTAGCAGAGCTGGGGGTTTGCATACTTGGGAACAAGGATATTTATTGGAGGCTTGTGAGCTCAATTTTAGATCTTCCTTAGGGTTTCCATCAGCTTCTAATTGTCTATAGAGCTAAACTAGATAGTGATTATATTTGATCTGGTTGTGGATCTTACAGAATTGTTTTCTGATTGTAATTAGCCCTAATCCAAAAGGCCTTACAACTAGGCATGTCGATGAAAATTAGAGTTAAACAATTACATTGTGTTGTATTTTTGAGTATTCTACTATGTAATTCTATTGGGTGCAAGATTTGGACTATCCTTAATTGGATCCACCATCCTTGACTACATCAGGCGGTATCACAGTGAAGTTGGTTCCTGTTTGAGTGAAGTTTGTTCCTGTTGGATCTAAGAGTTTGACCTCATTGGAGTAGAAGGTGGACCTAGCAAGGTTGATTTTGCAAAGTTGATCTTATTGGTGAAGAGATTGTGCATAATTTGGATTGCAGATCTGTAGCACCGAACTTATGAAATTGTGCCCTAGTTGTGTGCAAGATTGTAGATTGCAATTTGACTTGCATCTAACTTGGAGATTGTCACAAGGTGGTTAGTGAGGGTTTTTTGTAGAGGGTTTTCTCTTATCATTAAGGATGCCACCGAGAAGATTAGACCCTAGAGTTATTTTTGATCTTTGTGATATTGTTGAATCCTGGATCATAGAGAAGATGAAATCAGATATCAGATCTGAGATGGAATTGATGAAGAATGACATGGTCACTGAGATCATGAGAGTTGTTATTGGTATACCTCAGAATGTTGGTAGTAAGGATGGCTATGAAGAAGCTACTAAAGAATTTGAACAAGCTAGATCTAGTGGTGATGACTGAAGGGATAGATCTGGTGAAGATAGAACTACTCGGTTACCTAGATCTACTACTTGGTTAGGTAACTACTGAATGGAAGTTTCTACTTTCACTGGTACTTTGAAGCCCGACAATTTGATTGATTGGATTGGTGAACTTGAATACTTCTTTGAGCTGGAAGAAATTAAAGATCCTCTTCGGGTGAGATTAGCATAGACAAAGTTGAAAGGACATGCTGCTCTTTGGTGGAAAGAATTACAAAGAGACTGAAAAGATGAAGGTGAAATGAAGATCAATCGGTGGAGGTTGATGCTGACTAAATTGAAAGCTAAGTTCATACCTTCTGACTATGAGCTTAAATTGTTTAAGAAGTTGTAGAATCTGAAATAGAAGGATTTTTCTATTGAAGATTATACCAAGGAGTTCCAAAAACTTACTATTTGGTCTGGACATAGAGAACTTGGTAAGGAAAAGGTAGCTCGATATGTGAATGGTCTGAGATTCAATATTCAGGATGAGCTTGGTATGCTAAAGATTGATTCTGCAAAAGATGCCTATCAGTATGCTCTGAGGGCAGAAGAGAAGTTGAAAAGGAAACAACCTAATAACTCTTGAGGGAAGGATAAAGTTGATCACTCGGCAAAAGATAAATCAATTGATGTAGAAGATGAACAAAAACCTGTGGAACCTAAGAAGAAGATAGGTAGAGTTATCGTTAAGGGTACTTGCTATAACTATGGAGAGGAAGGACACCATTCCTTTGAGTGTACATAGAAGAAGGTTGACCAATGAACTACTATGGTAAATGAAAATATTTAGAATGAACTTGAATCAAAAAACTTGCTACTTCGGTGAACATTGCTCGGTACAAATGATGAACTTTGTCAGAGGAGTAACTTGTTTAGAACTTAATGCAAGTCTGAAGGTAAACTCTGTGAGGTTATTTTTGATAGTGGTAGTACTGATAACCTTGTTGCTAAGGACATGGTTAGGAAACTTGGTATGAATAAAATGAAACATCCATGTCCTTATAGTATTGGTTAGTTACAAGATGATCATGCTCTGGAAGTTAGAGAACAATGCTTCATTGATGTTCAGATTGGCCAGTATAAGGATCTTATGTTATGTGACATTGTGAAGATGAATAGTTGTGATATATTGCTCCATAGACCTTGGCAGTATGATTTCAGAGCTATTTATGACTGTGTGAAGAATTTCTTTACTATTGAGAAGAATGACAAGAAGTTTTCATTGATGCCTTTGATGGATACAATCCTCGATAGGAGAAGCCTGAGTATTGGTTCTTGAGTTGAGTTGGTGGATCCAAAGAAAATAAATGATCAGTTTGGAGAAAAAACTTGTACATTGTCTAGAAAAGACTTGAAGAGATAGAGGAAGCAAAAATGGATGAGTATGCAAGCAGAAAAGGTGGAGGACTTGTATGTGAAGAACCAGTTTGGGCTTTATGTGTTGAACCCTGGAAGATGTTCTTCTCACATATGAACATCTTTTGGAACCTAGGGTGTCTAATGCAGGGGCATCCAAGGTTGAGGTAGAGGCATTTTGTGTGCTCGGTGAAATTGTATAAGTGTTTGTGTTTTGGCCAGTTTTACTCGGTTGCAGTCTTGACCGATGATCTCAGTCATTGAAGGAAGCTTGGTCATTGAAGGAACTTGGTAGTCTCTAGTGCTCAATGATAGTGTTACTCGGTCATGCCTGCGGTACTCGGTCGACACTGGTGCTCGATGATGCTTGGCTTGCTCAGTTAATTCATTGATGCTCGATAGTTTTGACTTATTGACTGGAGTTCTGTGTGATTTATTGGGCCAACTTAGTGCATTTATTATTGGTAGCCATTAATTTCGGTCGACATGCTGAATTAAATGTTTGTATATATTTGTAAGTTGACTTGTATGGAATTTAATTATTTGTTTAGGAGAGTTAAGGGTTTCATATGGCCAACTTGTGGCTAATGATTAGTATTTAAGTAGAGCTTAGGTAGATGTTTAGGGGGGAAGTGGGAGAAGAAGAGAAAAGAGAGAAGAACTTAGCAGATCTGGATCTCAAAGAAGCAAAGTTGTGGAAAAGTTCTTGATGATCTTGTAGATCAGATTGTAATCTGATATTTGTTTGTAGTAGGGCTAGGGGTTTTCATATGTGGGAACAAGGAGATTTCTTGGAGGCTTGCGAGCTCAAGTTTAGATCTACCTTAGGGTTTCCATTAGCTTCTGATTGTCTTCAGAGCTGAACTAGCTAGTGATTGTATTAGATCTAGTTGTGGATCTTGCAGAATTGTTTTTTGATTATAATTGGCCCTAACCCGGAAGGCCTTATAGTCAGGCATGTTAATGAAAATCAAAGTTAAACAATTAAATTGTGTTGTATTGTTGAGTATTCCGCTATGTAATTCTATTGGCTACAAGGTTTTGACTGTCCTTAATTGGATCCACCATCCTTGACTACATCAGAGATAGATTAAAGTCATCTTCTTGCTCTAATATATCCTTACAAGGTAATACAAAAGAGGATAAAGCCACATCACATGCACTAGATAAAGACTTTCTAGGTGTAACACCATGCAATGGTAATGTAAGAGGAAGAGGTTGTGTAATCCCAAAAGTTATAGAAGAATGTTTGGAAAACACTTGAAACAGCTTGTGCAACATGATAATAAATAAAGATAATAGATCAAGATATATCCAAATGCATTCAAATGAAATTTATACGCATGGAAAGGAAATCAAACACCACAAACACAATAGGGCATCTAATTCCACAAAAGAAAAGGGGAAGTATGTTGGGTTCACCAAAATGAATAGTGAAGGTGAACACACAAGATAATGCAAAGGGAAATCTAACACAATAGAGCATATAATTCCACAAAAGAAAGAGGGTAAGCATGTCAGGTTCACCAAAATGAATAGTGGAAAAAAGGTGTATTGTATCTTTACCCCTATTCAAAATATTGTTGTCTATGTGAGGGGAATATAGGATCTATCCCTAATCCAAATTCTCAAAAGAGAGATCCAAATTGATTAATCACAAAGAAGTGATCAATGCACAAATGAATCAAACAATGGAGAATATGAAGAAAGGAGAAAATCCTTTAATTCACTATAGAAACTATGTGCTTGAAATATCAAATGAATAGAAGATAAATACTAACCTCAAAATAGGGAAAATCTAGAAAAGACTGATTTCTGATGTCTATGTACAGTTTTGGGAAATTCTACAAACTACTCTGGACTGGAAATGCCAAGACAGAGAAAACCCAGAAAACTTTTGTCTCTCTAGAGTCAGGTCAACTTTGACCTAGATAGCGGGGCACAATATTACCCCTCACTAAAGGTCATCCCTAACCTAAAACAAATTTGATGAAAATTATGTTCGTGGATCTCAGAAGTTCATCAAAAAGGGTATCCAGATCTGAACTTTAATTGGCTATCATGTACCTGTACCTACAAGAAAAATAGTTTTGTTTGTTGGGGGGGAGGGGTTTGCCTTATTCAAACCCCAATTTAGGCATTAACCTTGAAATTGAATTGAAATTACAGAGATAAACAAAGTAAATGGAATAATTCACCTTGCCTATGTTGAAAACCCTTGTGGAGGATTTGAATCCTTGAATCCACAAGTATGGATGCTCCAAATGAATGTAGAAATATATGCAAGATGTCTCAAATCAATGACATTAGATCTTCAACACCAATCTTGAATGGATATTTGCATGAGAAGAGGCTTGGATGAATGGGGATGGAGAAATCTTCAACAAGAGGGCTCCAAAGAGATTGAATCCTTCAATGGCTAACAATGGATCTCCTTGATGAATGTTTGAATGCTTGAGGATGAATGAATGCTTGAGTTCTTTCCTTCTCCTTTTCGATTTCACTTGAGAGCCAGATGTCTTGATCATGAAAAGTGGATGTGAAAATGAAAGAGGAAGGCTTCCTTTTATAGTGATCTAGGGCAAAAACTCTATAGAAGTTTGACATTGGAGAATTAAATCCCAATTAACTTTAACCCCTAGAAATGGACCTATATTAAATGAAATTTAAGAGTTTACCATTCCAAAATCCGAAACAGCCAACCCGAAAGCGGGAAAATAAAACCTTTCGAAGCCTAGTATCCTGAACTCCTGGAACCTAAAATTTGGACTTGGGGTCAGGGTCAAGGTTGAATCTACCCTAGGTCAAAGTCAAGGTCAACTTTGACCTAGGTTAGGGTCAAGGTCAAACTTGACCCATCAGGTCATCATTGACCTAGAAAGTCAAAGTCTTCATTTTCTCAAAGAAAGTTGTCAGAAAGAGGTTGGAAACAAGGAGAGAGAAGAAGAATAGGGGGGAAACAACAAGATCTATGCAAAGACCTATTCAAGGTGCTTGACATGATCCAAAACCACTTACTTAGAGGGATAAACACTCTTAACATGGAAGTGCCTCCATTTTAAGATGATACAAGACCAATGCATCTTGGACTCCATGCCTTACCTCTTGGAATTCCAAGTCTTCCTCAATATTCATGACTACCTTCTTAGCCTCACCAATGACTCCACAGTCAGGTTCTTCCTCACCTACTGCCAACTCTTGTTGATCTTCACCATGTCATTCACCTAGGCATACCAACAACTCACTTATCATTGTGGCTTCCTCTTTAGCCATGGTACCTTGTTGTTTTTCATAATCTATCACCCAAGGACATAGTACTTCCCCTACCTAAATAATTTCATTAGGTTCAAGCCCTTCATGACTTGATTCACCTTCACAACCATCAACATCTTCAACTTGTACCTTTGATTCATATTTTAGAACCTCTTTGCCACTAGGTTCATGTCCAAGTTGCTGCTCATCTTTATCTTCATCTTCTTCTTGTTCAAGGAGTGATGAAATCCACTCCAACTTATTCTAGTTCTTTTCCAATTCCTCTTCAAGGCTTCTTAACCTTTCCTCTTCTTCTCTCTTTTTCTTTCTCTTTTCTTCTCTTCTCCTCTCCTCTCATTAGCCAAGTACTCTTTGAGAGAATTGTATACCTCCTTCTTTGAGCTTGTTAGGTACATCTTCTCACCAATCTAGGATTCTTCATATGTCAAGCCACCAATTTGGAACACTCTCAAAGGATAATTCAATTCTAAGCATCAATAAAGGACTTTCAATCTTCAAAATCCTAGAAAGATCTTCTCACCACTTGACCTAGGATGCTCCTAGGCACTGATACCAACTAATGAAAAGGGGTGTGATATCATTATGGCCCATAGCTTGATGATTAGGATAAATCAACCATTAACATGTGAGATATAACTTCCCACATCAAATCCTCATCTAAGGATTCACTTCCTAGGCCATTCCCATGTACATAGAGCCTCTAACTGGCCAAATCTTCAAGCTAGGCTTCCACACTTTTCCTACCACCTTATAAAATCATAACATGACATATGTAACATGTCTAATCAGTCCTCCAATTTTGGTCAATATATTTTCTATGCAACTCACTTCAAGAGCCCAATCCCCTTGTAGCCCTGTCAAACCACTTATTTGCCCTTAACTCAATATCTTACCAAAAAACTAGGGAAACCCTTGATAGATTTAGATACCCTTTTTAGTTCTAGAAAACATATCCCAAACCCAAGGTATGTTACTATGGACCAACTACTAGGTCCCTTACCCTTACAACAACCAAATAGGCCTAGAATTCACCCAAATACAAACCAACTCCTAAGATATCTTTCTCCCTTGCTCCCAAACCATGAAATAGTCTCATATCATGGCTAAAAACAATAGATTATCAAGGTTTTGGGTCACCAATATTCATCTATTCTTCTAAGCATCAAGCACTCCCTTCTATGGTCATTAGGCTAGGGCTTCTCAAATGGACTCTTGTAAACCTCTCCAGATACTCCCAAGGGACCTAACACATCCACATGGATCCCAATAGCCAAGATCCACCATAAAATATACTCATCCTTTAGAGTATATTTTATCATGAATGCTGATGATACTCTTATAAGGGAGTATCCTAGTAAAGGTAGAGGCATGCTACATTAGTTGTGTGTTGCATTCATGATAGAGTTTGTCATTGATGGAAACATATGCTATTGATTGGTTGTTTAGGAGTTTGTAGAATAGGTTTTAGAGAATCATAAAAACACCATACAATGAATCAAAACATGTACACTTAATGGGAGACTCCTAATGATATCTTGGGTCACCATCTATGATCAAACATGCTTATGATTTCATTAGATAGAGTTATGAAAAGTTTACTGGCAACTATTTTTTAGAAGATAGAAACTGTGTTTTCATAGAGTTGATTGTAGAAATTTGTGGATAACACTCTGTTGGCAATTTGGCTGAAGTGAGTACATAGATGTTGTCATTATGGAAACATATGATCCTCATGAAGATCGCACAATTTAGAGAGCAAGTATAGCAGAGCGCATCACAAATTTGTCTAAGTGTGAGACAATGTTTTCACAGTGTACCAGGACATAGTTTTTGTTTGTGATGTTGACTAGAGTGAGTTCAGTGCTTGTGAACTTGAACATAAACTATATGATGGCTAATTATGACCCATCTCAGAGCACAAGTCAGTACAACATGTATGGAATTAGTTATGATAGTTTTACCGAAGACAGTGTGAAGCTGACAGGACAGAATATGAAGGCAGAATTGGTAAAGAGTTAAGGGATTATTTTGTTTATCAAAATAATGACTTAACAATATAAAGGGATGACATCCTAGATGTTAAATCTTAGATAATGATATATGCAAGCCAACCATGTAAAGTTATTAGCCTTAATAACTTGTATATATATGCAATTGTAATTGTAAAGAAAGAAAGCAAAGAAAAAGTGATGTAATAAATGTAATTGTGAAGTGAATGTAATAGTGATGATGTGAAGATAAGAGCAGAAAAGGAATATTGATACAAATAGAATAAGGTTATGTACCTTGACCTATTTTGTATACATTGTATATTACTTGTTTGGGCAGTGGGCTCATCTAGTAATTAGATTTTGTATTGACAACTCCTAACAGGGTTGAGGCTTCTAACAAGGCCTATAGTCCCTTAATCAGGACTGATACACTATATGCTTGCAATAGACTCCTAACAAGGTCAATATCCTTAACAGGATACTTTTTATTAGTGGATCTTTGTGGGTACCATCCCCACAAAGATTTTCCCTTGGCCAGGGTTTCCTTGAGAACAAATAATGTGTTATGAGTTCTTTGATGTTATTTCTATGCATGTTATTTAGTTTCTTATGTTATGCATGTGTGAAGAAAATTTGTTATATCCATATTTGGGAAAAAGATAAAGTTTTTAGAATACTGATTCACCCCCCCCTCTCAATATTCCCTATTTCTAACAATTGGTATCAGAGCTTAGTTACTTGGAGAAGAATCATTCAAGGAAAGCCTAGTAGCTTGAGTAAGATCTCTATGGATATGGATAAGCTATAGAAGAATCTTGATGAAGCTCTTGAATAGATTGATATGCTTCCTAATGAAAGAAACACTTTGAAAAGGAAATATGATGATGCAAAGAACCTTATTGAGAAATTGAAAAATAAGATAGAAGATCTGAAATTTGAAAAGGAATCCGAAGTTCTTATTGAAGATTGTGATGACAATTTAGAAAAAGAAAATGTGATCCTTAAGCATGAACTGAAGATAGCAAAACTGAAACTAAGATTGAAAGATGGAAATGATAAAAATGAAGCAAATCTAAGATCTGAGAATGAAAGATTGAAGATTGAAAATGAAGAATTAAGATCTAAAATTGGCAAAGTAACTGTTATACACTAAGTTTGCACCCTTGTTTCAAGCTCTCTTGGTCTTGATAACCTAGTATAACATGGGAATCATCTCCAAGTTGTGGGACCTATGCTAACTAAGATGAGACCTCTAGGTTCTAGGCTAGTTCCTCTTGGATAACCACCTTAATTTGCTTCTTTGATAGGAAAGTAAATCTTTGAGGGGAAAGGGATAGGAGTGCATGAAAGGGAAATTATTGAAAGAAAACTACCTACTAGGTGATACATCGAAAATATGGTATGAATTGCAGTATAAAGGATGAACTCAGCACACAATCTTAGGTCTAGGAGATCAAAACTCAATGAATAGGCTTGCATCAATATTTCATAGAAGGATCTACAATAGAGAGATGCTATGCAGGGAAAGAGAGAATTTCACAAGGCAAAAGCACTCTCAAGAACTTAGACACAAACTATAACCTGCAAACAGACATTCACCTCTGCAATTGGGTATAAGAATGAGATAGATTGCCAGGGGTGGAAGTATACCCACAAGATCATTCAAATCAAATCATTCATAGGCATACACATAAATTTTAGAAAGAAAGAGGGATCAAGAACCCTAAAATATTATTGAAAACATACATATACTAAATTCACTAAGAGACAATTCAGACAAAAGGGGACAGGGACAAAAAGTATGTCACAAGATACCTTGCAATATCTAAATAATCAATGAAAGCTACAAACTACAGAAATCAGAGGGCAGAAAGAATGCCACAAATCAATTTTGAGAAAGAGAAAAAATATTTTCCAATGTAAACTCTGAGCTTCAAAAAGCTCCAAAAATAATAAATACATCTCCTTTTTGCATGCAGGTAGGAGTCAAAACCTAATTAGGGTTACATATGTTGTCAGATAATAATCAAACCCAAATTCTATCATGTCTGATCATAAATGCATGGAAATATCTCAACTGATCAGATATCACTTTGCGTGCCCATCTCTGTACTGCATCTACCTGCAGACAAGCCGCCTTGATCTATCTACCTCCCTGCAAATTGGACCTGTCATGAATGTTTGCAATTTGAAGTATAGGAGGCCATAGGTGGTGCCAACCTCTTAATTATTTCTTTGGCATGAGAACACTGACATGGTACCCTGAGAAATCATAGGAGATGGCCACCAGATCTTTCTCAACCTTCCCCCAACTGCAACTATCCTGAAACTATCAATTCTGAGCTACCCAAAGCCACACAATCAACCAACCACAAGAAACCATAAAAAAAACCCTTGAAAGATATTTAAATTTGAAAATAACGGCTAGTGGGTCTAATTTTAAAATGTGGCTGTCGATATTATCCTTTCTTAGCAAATTGAATGGCTCAAAATAACCTTGCAATAGTTGGGAGACCCCTTTGAAAAGTCAAGTGCCAAATCATCGGTCAAAACCAATGAGAAGTGAACACTTTAGCATGACTAGCACCTCACTTAAGAAAGGATCCTAACTCTGCATCAGACAGTGGTCGCATGATCACATGGGCTCAGAAGATCCCTTGCGATCACATGATAACTATAGATCTTCATCAACTCTATGAATCCTCTGACAACCAGACCCACTGACAAGTGCCAATTGTTCTACCCAGCAGCTAATAAGAATCGAGCATGTCAGCACCAGGTAACACATTGGACCCACGACATACTAAATCTTTCATTAGATGGTTGTTGTTATACTGCGATGCTAAAGATCATGCATATTACTTCAATGGTATAATGAGAACTATAGATCTTGCTCAGATCTTAACCCACCTCATAAGCCAAAGACCACGGGCCCACTGATAGACTTCCACATCATAATCCAATTGACCAATGAAACATGAGCACATCAGAACAACAGGACCCACCTGACAAGACCTGGAGATAAAGTAAGATCAATGGTTGGCATATGATCTCATGGGCCAAGAATATTCCATGCGATCATACAACAGCCATAGATCTTCAAGGAAAGGAAACCATGATGGGCCCGATCTGACATGGCACCACATCACTAGCCTTCGACCAACCAGAAGTGTGCATGTAGACATGACCTAGTAGTGGACCCACTAACAACCAAACTCTGCAGACAATGAAGATCAATGGCCATTGCATGATTGCAAGGAATATTCCTAGCCCATGCGATCATGCGCCAATTGTAGATCTAGATTCCTTACTTTAACCACTGAACTAAGACTACTAACCAAACCATAGCTGCTCGCCAGATCACTGGGTGTTAAGGGGTTAACTTCTAGGAATAAGAGATCTTATGAACAATATAGTCACTTAGTCGCTGAAAGAAAGGATAACCGCAGGTAACATTAAGCAACCACTTGACTGAAGGGATCATTGTCAGGTCACCAAATGAAAATATAATATTCCATCCGATCAGGAGATCAAGAGGTATAAGGTAGTCATGGGATCGAGAAACATAAAGGAATATTCTGTGGGGTCTTAGAGATCTCACGACTGAACAGCATGGAAAAGGGCACATGAAAAAATGAAGACTTAAGTGGCCAAAAAGTAACTACAAATTAGAACAGGCCTTAGGGTTTTGGGGTACTTTGCTATAACGGCTAGATTTTTCAAATTTAAACTTGCAGACCAGGGAGTTTGGATAGTTGCAGAGACTAGAGGAAAAGGTAGAAGACCATGAAATTTTTAGAGGTGCTCAACAGGATAAAAATGCAGACCAGGGATTAAATTTAGCCTATGACCAAAATGAATAGATATGAAATTTTGGGCAACATTTTTTTATTTCTATTGGATGTCAGCCTGCTAGACATTAGATCAGTGGCCTTGACATATTCATTGGGCATAGGGTCATCTTCCTGAGCACAAAACTTCTTGACAGAGAGACAAACTGGGACCAGAGGGACAAAACTGTACACAGGCACTTCTTGGAAAATAGGGAAAACTAACCTAGAAAGTAGGAAACATACCTAACTTAAACTAACTAGTACATAACACCGGTCAAACAAAACCATTTACTAATTATAAAAATAGCTTCCCATCCTTCTAAGTTTACAATAATCTACATGCCTCTGGAAAGCTATTACAAAATTAACATAGGAGATATGCAGGGTCACCTGCTTGACAAGGATTTGACTGATATGAATTTTATTCACTTGGTCAAGCTGATTGTAAACACTATCATTCTGAGGAGAAACAGCGAGTAGCAAGGCTTTACTTACTTGGTCAATGGGGACAACAAGCTGATTTGGTTCATTCTTAGCTTCAAATTCTGGTGGAATATCATATTGGGATGCTGGCATAATTTGTACCTCTTTGATCACCTCCATCCTGGCCAAATTCTTGATAGGGCAGCCATGAGAGATATTGGACCGAAACTCTCCTTGATAGACTCAAGCTCCTGAGAGATTATTTCAGTCTAATTAATCCCCTCCTTATGCTGACTGGGAATAACTATGTCCTATAGCTTGTAGGTGTTCTCTGGAAGTGTGGGCTTGTCATCAAGATGCAAGAAAAAGTGTTCCATCTTGTCCCAAAATTGATCCTCTTCTTCTTCTTCTAGATTCTCTTGTAGGAGAAGTACACTATTGTCAGCACAATTATCATGATTTTTTGAAAACTTATTTGTCTTGACTTGTTCAGAGAGAGCCTTCTTTAGATCAACAATCTCCTATTCAATGATCTCCTTTTCTTCCTCAAGCTGAGAACATCTCTTAATCTGCATCTAATAGCCTCTTTTATATGTTTCAGCTGTAGAAGCCAGGAATCCTATATTTTTCTTGAGATCTTGTAGCTCTCTCTCATGAAACTCCTCATGAGCTCTCAATTCTTTTTCTTTCTCAATCTGAGATTCATTGCCTCTATCAAACATGGCTTCTATCAAATTCCTTTGGTCTTGAATCACCTTTTCACAATTATTCTTATGAACCTCCAATTCTCCAATAGGCATCCCTCTAAGCTGCTAATGTTCTTTGAAAATCTTCCTCTTTTATAGCTATAGTAGCACTAACCTTAATCAAATTTTCCTTGTAAACTTTGTTTAGTCTTGCTAGGTTACTTGTAAGGGCTGCTTGGCTTTGTCACTGTCCTACAATGATTTCTTCATACTGCTTCCATCTAGCATCAAACTGCTCCTTTGCTTGTGTCTGCATATTCCTTTTCTATGTTTCCAACACCTCTTGATAAAACTTCTTTTGTGCTTCCAACCCTTCAACAAGTTTGGCCTCATTTCTCTTGTATTCCTCTACCAAATACCTCCTATAACCTCAATCCTATTGAGCCAAGGCTTGTTGTTGTTGGATCTGGGCATGATAAGCATGCTCTTTTATGGAAAGCATCTCATCTTGAGGTTGTTGATGTGTGTGTTGATGCTGCCATGATACTGGAAGTTGGGTGGGTGGGGGGTAATCATGAGGTGAATGTTGCTCCATTGCTGCAACTAGACAGTTCTACATGAAATCAGAAGTACAACTACTCTGATAAAGTTGACCTTCATGAAATGAAGGGATGTCCTCATGAAAAGAAAGATGGTAGTCCATTTTAGGTACTGAGTCTCCTTGAAACTAGTGGATGTGAACTTAGAGTCGCCAGATATGCAAAAAGATGACCTCTCCAAGGTCTACAACCTATTGGATGCATATCAAAACCAGCAAGAACTATGAAAAATATGACCTCTTGGTCCCACCGGGCATGCCAAAAATGTTATACACTAAGTTTGCACCCTTGTTTCAAGCTCTCTTGGTCTTGATAACCTAGTATAACATGGGAATCATCTCTAGGTTGTGGGACCTATGCTAATTGAGATGAGACCTATAGGTTCTAGGCTAGTTCCTCTTGGATAATCACCTTAATTTTCTTCTTTGATAGGAAAGTAAATCTTTGAGGGGAAAGGGATAGAAGGAGTGCATGAAAGGGAAATTACTAAAAGCAAACTACCTACTAGGTGATACATCAAAAATATGGTATGAATTGCAGTATAAAGGATGAACTCAGCACACAATCTTAGGTCTAGGAGATCACAACTCAATGAATAGGCTTGCATCAATATTTCATAGAAGGATCTGCAATAGAGAGATGCTATGCAGGGAAAGAGAGAATTTCACAAGGCAAAAGCACTCTCAAGAACTTAGACACAAACTATAACCTGCAAATAGACATTCACCTCTACAATTGGGTATAAGAATGAGACAGATTGCCAAGGGTGGAAGTATACCCACAAGAGCATTCAAATCAAATCATTCATAGGCATACACATAAATTGTAGAGAGAAAGAGGGATCAAGAACCCTAAAATATCATTGAAAACATACATATACTGAGTTCATTAAGAGACAATTCAGACAAAAGGGGATAGGGACAAAAAGTATGTCACAAGATACCTTGTAATATCTAAATAATCAATGAAAGCTACAAACTGTAGAAATCAGAGGGTAGAAAGAATGCCACAGATAAATTTTGAGAAAGAGAAAAAATCTTTTCCAATGTAAACTTTGAGCTTCAAAAAGCTCCAAAAATAATATATACATCTCCTTTTTGCATGCAGGTAGGAGTCAAAACCTAATTAGGGTTACATATGTTGTTAGATAATAATCAAACCCTAATTCTATCATGTTTGATCATTAATACATGAAAATATCTCAACTGATCAGATATCACTTTGCGTACCTATCTCTGTACTGCATCTACCTGCGAACAAGCTGCCTTGATCTATCTATCTCCCTGCAAATTGGACCTGTCATGAATGTTTGCAATTTGAAGTACAGGAGGCCATAGGTGGTGCCAACCTCTTAATTATTTCTTTGGCATGAGAACACTAACATGGTACCTTGAGAAATGAAAGGAGACAACCACCAGATCTTTCTCAACCTTCTCCTAACTACAACTATCCTGAAACTATCAATTCTGAGCTACCCAAAGCCACACAATCAACCAACTACAAGAAACCAGCAAGAAACCCTCAAAAGATATTTAAATTTGAAAATAATAGCTAGAAAATCTAATTTTAAAATGTGGCCATCGATATTATCCTTTCTCGATAGATCGAATGACTCAGACTAACCTTGCAATAGTCAGGAGACCCCTTTGAAAAGTCAAGCACCAACTCATCGGTCAGAACCAATGAGAAGTGAACACTTCAGCATGACTGGCACCTCACTTAAGAAAGGATCTTGACTCTACATCAGATGGTGGTAGCATGATTGCATGGGCTCAGAAGATCCCTTGCGATCACGTGACAACCATAGATTTTCATCAACTCTGTGAATCCTTTGACAACTAGACCCACTGACAAGTGCCAACTATTCTGCCTAGTAGCTAATAAGAATAGAGCATGTCAGTTCCAGGTAACACATTGGACCCATGACATACTAAATATTTCATCAGACGGTTGTCATTATACAATGATGCTAAAGATCATGCATATTACTTCAACGGTATAACAAGAATCAAAGATCTTTCTTGGATCTTAACCCGCCTCATAAGCCAAAGACCACAGGCCCATTGATAGACTTCCACATCATAATCCAACTGGCCAATGAAACATGAGCATGTTGGAATAAGAGGACCCACCTGATAGAGCCTGGAGATAAAGTAAGATCAACGATTGGCATATGATCACATGGGCCAAGAATATTCCATGTGATCATATGACAGCCATAGATCTTCAAGGAAAGGCAACCATGTTGGGCCCGCTCTAACATGACACCACATCACTAGCCTTTGACCAACTAGAAGTGTGCATGTCGGCATGACCTGGCAGTGGATCCACTGACAACTGAACTTTGTAGACAGTGAAGATTGACGGCCATCACATGATCACAAGGAATATTCCTAGCCCATACGATCATGCTCCAGCCATAGATCTAAATTCCTTACTTTAACCATTGAACTGAGACCACCAACCAAACCGTAGCCACTCACCAGATCACTAGGTGTTAAGGGGTTAACCGCTAGGAATAAGAGATCTCATGAACAATACAATCACTTAGTCACTGAAAGAAAGGATAACTATAGGTAACATTAAGTGACCACCTGACTGAAGGGATCATTGCTAGGTCACCAAATGAAAATATAATATTCCATCTGATCAGGAGATCAAGAGGTATAAGGTAGTCACACGATCGGGAAACATAAAGGAATATTTTGTGGGGTCTCAGAGATCTCATGATTGAATAGCATGGAAAAGTGCACATGAAAAAATGAAGACTTAAGTGGCCAAAAAGTAACTACAAATTAGAACAAGCCTTAGGGTTTTGGGGTACTTTTCTATAACGGCTAGATTTTTCAAATTTAAACTTGTAGACTAGGGAGTTTGGATAGTTGTAGAGACTAGAGGAAAAGGAAGAAGACCATGAAATTTTTAGAGGTGCTCAACAGGATAAAAATGCAGACCAGGGATTAAATTTAGCCTATGACCAAAATGAATAGATATGAAATTTTGGGCAACAGTAACATCTGAATTTGAGAAAGTAAATTTGCAGCATACAGAACTTGAGAAATACAATAAGATTGTGAAAGGTGAATTGACTCAATCCAAACAACAACTTGAAAGGCTATATTCAAATAGTGAGAAGATCGATGAACAAGTATCTTTTGGGAAACCATCCTATGATAAGACTAGACTTGGATTTAATATATTTAGAACAAATGATGAAAGAAAAGAACTATATCTGAAAGTATGTAAAAGCATTGATGAAAAGAAGTCAGATGAGATCAACAAATCTAAAGATGCACCTAAATAAGAAGAATCACCGAAGCAAGAAGAATCACCCAAAGGTATGCAAAGAGAATTCGAAGGTAGATGTTTTGGTTGTAATACTATTGGTCACATGAAGAGAGATTGCACAGGTAAACAATTTAAACCTCTTAATGGTTATTGTTATAATTGTCATGGTTTTGGACATAGAGCTATTGAATGTAGAAAATCTAAAGTTATTGATAATAATTATGGTAGTAGAATGTTTAGGAATACTAACAATGCAGATAAGAGACCTACTGAAGATATGAACAGAAGAAATGGAGTAGTATGTTATAGATGCAACAAGGTTGGACACATTGCTAGAAATTGCAGGTCATAGATCAATCAGCAAGGACTAAGATATGGGAAAAATGGAATTGTTTGTTAGATATGTAACAAGATTGGACATACAACAAGATTTTGTAGAATGAACAATGGAACTTATCATCCTAACCCTAACCCTAGGAATCATGCAAGAAGAAATGAAAGTATAGGAAATAGTCAGAAAGGTTGCTGTAGTAATGAAGATGAAGTAAAGTTTGTTAAAGGCACAGATCAAGGAGACATATTCAACATTGAAGGTAACTAGAAAGGTGAAGTATCAAGTGGTAAGAGTGAATCCTTACCTAACCTATCTTTAAGCACTTAAATTATGTAAATTGTAGTAGTTTAGGAACTTAGAATTAGTGTAGAAGTAGATTTATGATGAATTAAGTCTTGCACAATTAATGTAAGGTATTTTATGATGTACTAATGCTATGGTTAAGAGCACAAAAGAAAATATTATGTTTTGCAAGATCGCAAGAAGTTTTAAGTTTTGCAGGTTAACAAAAATAGCTTTTTGGAAAGAAGCAGCAAAAGAATTGAATGCGATGTTAGATCTAAGTGAGATTCAATTGATAAAAGGTTATGATCAAAGTTATTTGTCTATCAAAGTGAATTGAAGTGTTTGGAAGAGCATAAAGTAGTGATTGGAAGCATTTTGCAGTGATTTGGTGAAAGATTGAAGCATCGAATCTGTGGAAGCCCTAAAATCATGAATTTGAGGTATTTATCTTGATAGATCTTTGAATTGGTATAAGAGAATAGAAGCAATCATGGATGTATCCTTAATTCACAGTGTCAAAGATAAGAATAGACCTAGATTGAAGAAAGAACCAGTAGAACCCTTGGAAGATGATCCTAAGTTAGCACTATCATCCGTACTAGATGGAGTTTTGCATTTGGAAAATGTAAGTTATCTTGGATGTAAGATTGAAACCTTAAGTGACAGTGACTTTACCAGCGAGTATCAAAAGATTTACAATCATGATATGTCTTTGAAGCAAGGATATGAACATTTTAAAGACAATGAGATTGTTAGGTATTCATTGAAATATGAGTTTGACGATGAAGATTGCAATAAGATCATTTTGAGCAGAATTCATAATGGGAAATTTTGGCTAGAGGATAGAGTAATAGACATTATTGCTGATTTGATTCATGATGTAACTGGATTATCTAAATCTGGTGTTATTCCCTTAAATGAGAAGAATATGAGGAAAATAGTTATTGATAACACAGGTTCATCCTATAATGGTAGAGGAATTGTAATCAATAAAATCAAGCAAGATGATGTGATATATTTGTGCAAAATCCTAACCACTAAGTTTTGTGCAAATTCTAGAGAAGATGATATGGTAGTTGGTATGGTACATATATCATATTTGATGTGTGTTGACAAGGTACCAGTAGATATGTCTGAAATCCTAAGAATTCAATTGTTTGAAAACTTGGAGAAGATTGAGAAGACCAAGTATGCACAATTTAGATTTTCTTCTTTGGTCACTTATATGTTTTTCCACCTATTAAGAATATTTCCTTACACAGTTATAGAAGATTTCCTTACATAGTTATAGATGATTGGAATGATGGACAAAACACTATGGAAAGAATCAATAAAGTATATTTGAAACATGTTATTGATAAAGTGAATGAATGTACTATGTTGGTATTGAAGACATTTTAGAGATTGGTATCTAGCAAATCAAGGATTCCATAGTCTATTGTGGAGAAATATAAAAATGATATATGTTTCATGGTTGACACTGACTTTACCTATATTGAAGTAGTGGAACCTAGAATTGAGTTCATAGACCCTCTTGGCTATGAGATATCTGAGGTAGAGATAGAAGGATATGTTGGCAGGTTACTTAAGAGTAAGTTGGACACCCAGTGCAAGAGATTTGGAACATTTGAAGAAAACTTCAACCTTGCAAAAGCTATAATGGAAGAAAAGTAGTCTAAGAAGAGAGTGGACAACACTATAAAGAAAATATTAAAGAATTCTGGCATGATAGAGCATGAGTTTGATATTTCAAAGAAGACAACAGTAGTAATCAGAGGTATTGAGTATAAAGAAATCTTGTCTGTACCTCCCTTGTCATCAACTGCAGTTGAGCATGAACCTACACAAGTAAAGGTGAAAGTTGAGGAACCCAAGGAAGAACAAGAAACAAGGAAATCCACTAGATCCTCTTCTTCCACACCCAACAAGAGAGTGAAGGAAAGTGCTACAGGACCTGGTAAGAGGTAGAAAGTTTTGGTGCCACCAGTCCTTAGGAAAATTGTAGTAATTGAAGATGATGACACTACTATGAAGAAGAAAGCATGGAAACCTAGAATTGAGAGAGTGAATGAAGAAATCATACAAGATGGAGACTTTACTAAGATGAATAAGTACTATGACCTTTATTAATATTCTAAGAGATTGAATCTTGAAAATTCTATTGTTAAGTACATGATTCTAGCTAACAAGAAGTTTGATACTATTTAGGGCAAGATTCCTGATGACCTATTCAAGAAGCTTGTTAACAGGAAAATGAGAGCACAAGAAGAAGATAAAACTATGAGAGAAAATATGGTGAAGAAACTATGTGTTGTGAAAGATGATGAGCATCTTAAATAGATTTTGAAGCCCCTTGGCACTCTTTTGAGGACTAAGAGGAGAACCATTTAGATCATGGTAGGACAGTATGAGCAAGTGAGAATAGAAATAGAATGAGCAATAATTAAAGTTATGGCAGAAATTGTTGGAGAGACTTCAGTTGTAGCAGAGCAAGAGAAAGAAGTAGAACAAGAGGATATTCCCTCTCCACTTTCTATAAATATTGAAGAAGAATCTATGAATGTTGAAGGTATAGAGATTACTTTGGACACTGAAGAAAATATATTTCAGAAATTAGAAAACATTGTTGACAATTTGGCTCTTGATGAACTGGATAGAACTGAACAAGCAGAACAAACCCAATCTATGACTGAAGAACCTAAAGAAACTAAGGTTGACGTACCCCTTCCTACAAAAGAAGACATTAGTCTTACTCCTAAGACTGAAAAGAAGAAATAAATTGGATCTTTATTTGAAGATTTAGGAAAGGAAGTTGATGATGATGATCAGTTAGAATTGATCACTTTCCTGAATAAAATTATTGGTAAAAACAAGAAGGTAAAGAATCTTGAAGGTTGTCTGAAGGACTTAACTAAAATGTTACAAGGAGTTGTAACCACATAGATTGCAGATGCAGACCATCTAGAGAAAGCAAAGAAACTGATGAGAACCTTTGATGGTGAGTGTACAAATCTATCTGAGATTGCAAAGGTAAAGGCACAAGTAGACTATGAGGCTAGAATGTTTTTGAATATCAGTCAAAATATCAAAGATGATGTCAATAGTCTTGATATCTGTATCAAGGATTTGAGGAGACATTTGGGAATAGGAAAGTCTTTGTACATAAAGTGTACAACACCAGAGATTTTGGAAACATAAGAAGACAAGAAGATCAAGCTGAAGGAAGCAAAGATTCAGAATGAATCAAACCTTCTTTCTAATCCTAATGTGAAGATTATTCATGTTGAGAAGAAAGTTCGGAAGCTGTATGATGAAATAAGAATTTTTCAAGATGAGAGGAACAAAAAAATGAGGAGACTCACTCTTCTGAGAGAACATTCTTCCATGAAGATAAGTGTTATTGAAGAGCAGCTGGAAGAATGTCTTACAGCTAGGATATCATTTCAAAAATTTAACTTTGAGACCCTCCAAGCATGTCAAATTGCAGCTTATGGACTGAGTACACTACTCAATGTGGCAGATTCCATCAAGAAGTCATGGGAAAATGAGTTAGAAGCTATAAAAGTTGATTTTGTAGATTGTGTTGCAAGCCTACCAGCTTTGCAATAAGACATTTAAGGTATAATCTTTTGTGTTACAATTTTGTTAGCCTCCCTACTTTATTTTGTCATTGTTGTCAAAGGGAGAGAGATATATAGAAAATTGAGAATTATACAGAGCAGAAGATTGATAGTATTATGTATACTCTTAGGGGGAGTATTGCAATATATAAGAATTATTTTTGAGGAGATATAAGGATAGTATATATCTTATACTATGGCCAATTTTGAGACAATTTTGAAATTTTGTTATTGTACACTTAGCCAATTTTCTCATATGTTGCCACCAATGACAAAGGGGGAGATTGTTAGCAATTTGGCTAAAGTGAGTACATAGATGTTGTCATTATGGCAACATATGATCCTCATGAAGATCACACAAGTCAGAGAGCAATTATAGTAGAGCGCATCACAAATTTGTCTAAGTGTGAGACAATGTTTTCACAGTGTACCAGGACATAGTTTTTGTTTGTGACATTGACTGGAGTGAGTTCAGTGCTTGCACACTTGAAAATAGACTCTATGATGGCTAATGATGACCCATCTTAGAGTGCAAGTTGGTACAACATGTACAAAATTAGTTATGACAGTTTTACCGAAGACAGTGTGAAGCCGACAGGACAGAATATGAAGGTAGAATTGGTAAAGAGTTAAGGGATTATTTTGTTTATCAAAATAATGACTTAACAATATAAATGGATGACATCCTAGATTTTAACTCTTAGATAATGATATATGCAAGCCAACCATGTAAAGTTATTAGCCTTAATAACTTGTATATATATGCAATTGTAATTGTAAAGAAAGAAAGCAAAGAAAAAGTAATGTAATAAATGTAATTGTGAAGTGAATGTAATAGTGATGATGCAAAGATAAGAGTAGAAAAGGAATATTGATACAAGAAGAATAAGGTTATGTACCTTGACCTATTTTTTATACATTGTATATTACTTGTTTGGGCAGTGGGCTCATCTAGTAATCAAATTTTGTATTGACAACTCCTAACAGGGTTGAGGCTTCTAACAAGGCCTATAATCCCTTAATCAAGACTGATACACTATATGCTTGTAATAGACTCCTAACAGGGTCAATATCCTTAACAAGATACTTTTGATTAGTGGATCTTTGTGGGTACCATCGCCATCGGGGTTTTCCCTTGGCCAGGGTTTCCTTGAGAACAAATAATGTGTTATGAGTTCTTCGATGTTATTGCTATGCATGTTATTTAGTTTCTTATGTTATGCATGTGTGAAGAAAATCTATTATATCCATATTTGGGCAAAAGATAAAGTGTGTAGAATACTGATTCACCCCCCCTCTCAGTATTTCCTATTTCTAACACACTCTTTGTTGTTTAAGCTATGATGTATGAACATAGGTTTGTGTTGGACACTAGCTGAAGAGCTTATTGTGATCATATGGAGTCATGATCATACAAGTAACATCATCTATGGCATGTGCATTGGCAAAGACCTATTTGGAGGCCAACTTGGAACATGTTTCTAGTAATATGATATGAAATCTTAATCAATGGATCTAAATGATTAATTAATGTAACTATTATGTTGTAACATTGTAAGAGGTGTCATGTGCATCTTCACATGGGTTCATTTTGTATTTTGTAAATAGGATTTATCCTATGAAGGCTGACTTGGATATAATTGTTGTAACTTGTATTTAAGGATTGAAGTCCTTGGAAAATATGTGTGGTACTACATATGCGAAATGCACTTTGGTACAAGGTGGATCTTTCTTGGCAGTGGTTGAGTACTGGAAGTAGTTTGAGAATAGAATTATCTCAGACTTGATGTTGCAAGGTTTTTGAGAGCTTGAGGGTGGCTTTAACTCTCAAATCTCTTGATCAGGTTGATGTATTGTACACCCCTTACAGGGTAATTGCCTTTAACAAGGCTGGACTCCTAAAAAAGTTGATTCCTTAATTGGGATCACATTGTAAGAGGATCCTAATAGGGTTTGTCCTTTAATCAGGACATGCCTATTGTAATACTCATCTCCTAATAGGGTTATTATACTCATAGTGCAGATATTTGTGGGTACCATCCCCACCAGGATTTTTCCCTTAACAGGGTTTTCCTCATGAACAAATCTCGGTGTTCATGTGTATGCGTACCATTGCTGCATTTACTTTTCAGTTCAGTATTTTTCTCTTGACAATAAGTTTTGAAGTTAAAATTTAAAGTATATAATATTGGCATCAACTAATTCATCCCCCCCCCCTCAGTTCATCAGGACATTGCTATTCTAACAATTGGTATCAAAGCTTTTAGTCCTCAGTCAGGAAGCCTAACAACTTGAGCTAAAGATTAGGATGGCCTTATTCAAAAAGGAGAGTCCTAAGTTTGACACAGAAAATTTTGACACATGGAAGGAGAAGATGAAGAATCATTTGATGTGTATGGGATTGGAATATTGGATCATTACCTAGAAAGATGTGCCTATCATAGAGGAGGAAGACCTTAAAACACTTTCTATTATTGAATAAGACAAGAAAAATTGTGTATGCAATGTTGTTGCAAAGGGGGATTTTGTTAATGCATTATTTGATGGTGAATTCACAGAGGTCAGAGATCTAACAAAAGCAAGTGAGATCTGGAAAAGACTACTTGCACTCGATGAAGGAGATGAATACACTAAAAGAGGAAAGATACATAATTAAAGGATAAAGATGGAGGTAATACAAATTTAGGATGATGAAACAATAAGGATGTATGTTTAGAGGGTATTTGAATGTGTGATTGGAATCAGAAACAATGGAGGTACTTATACAAAAGATGAAGTCATAGCTAAATTTATGAGATATGTGACTCCTTCCTACAAACCCAAAGTTCTTTCTTTGGAGGAGACCATACAACAATATAAATACTTCACTAGAGAAATGTTAGTGGCTAAACTAACTACCTTTGAGACCGCAGAGCTAAAGGATGCACTACCTAAGGTGGAGACAACATTTAAGGTGACTATTCATAGAACTAGATCTGTTGAAGCTAGTTCTAGAAGAGTAAGAAAGAAAAAAAAGGCTATTAGAGAATATGCTGAAGAATGGGAAGAGATTCAAAGACTAGACAATCAAGTGGATGAGAAGATCATGGCCCTGATCACCAGGAGAGAAATGAAAGGAAAATGTAATTTTGAAGTAAAATTACCCTTGAGATGTTTTAACTACAATAAGATTCGTCATTTTGCATCTAGATGTCCAAGTAGAATACCTTAGCATAGGCCTAAATATGGAAAATACAAGAATGATAAGGAATTCTATTATGCTAGTGATGGATCTGAAGATTTAGATTATGAATTCAATGATGTGCTGGGTTTTGTTGCTATCAAAGAAGATCATGTCTATGAAGAAAAAGCTCTAGTCTCTCATGTTGATAGGAAAATTTATTGGATAAATGATAGTGGATGTTCACATCACATGACTGGTGACAAGGATAGATTCATTAGGCTAAAGAAATTTGATTGTGGTGTTGTAAGATTTGGTGATAACACTCCTAGAATGATTGATGGTAAAGGATCAATTACTTTAGAGGGAAAGACTAACACTGATGATGTACTATTTGTGGATGGCTTAAACCATAATTTATTAGGTGTTGGATAGCTTGTGGATAAGGTATTCCATTTGGAATTCAAGGATGGTCATTTCTCTATTAGAGGAAATAATGGAGAACTGATCGCGTCTGGTACTAAGACCAGAGGTAACATATTTTAGTTGAATTCTACTGAGGTTAGTTATTTTATTGCAAAGATTGATGACAATTGGTTATGGCATAAAAGATTTTGTCATATCAATTTTGATAACATGGTAAAAGCATCTAACAATAATGCTATCAGAGAATTACCTAAGATTGTGAAACCTACTAACACTACATGTAGAGAGTATGTTTTGGGAAAGTAGACAAGAAGTAGTTTTTGAAGAAAAGGATACTCAACAAATGGAAAGCTGAAATGGATTCATATAGATCTTTGTGGACCTACTTAGAATAGATCATACTTCAGAGATAGGAACTTTATAATATTCATTGATGGTTACTCTAGAAGTACATGGGTTGGATTTCTTAGAGAAAAATCAGAAGAATTTTAAACTTTTAAGTTTTATAAGGAAAAAGTTGAAAATGAGACGGGATTGAAGATAAAGTGTTTAAGATCAGACAAAGGTGGAGAATTCACTTCACATGAATTCAATACCTTTTGTGAGAAGCATGGTATTATGAGGTAGACTTCTGCACCTAGGACACCAAAAAAAAATGGAGTTACTGAAAGAAGAAACATAATACTTCTTGATGTTGCAAGAACCATGTTGATAGAAGGAAAGGTTCCTCATATGCATTGGAGAGAAGTAATCAATACAATAGTTTACACAATGAATAGAGTACACATTAGAGAAGTTACATGAAAGACACCATTTGAGCTATGGAATGGTAAGACACCTATTGTTAGTTATTTTAGAATTTTTGGAAGTAAATGCTACATTAAGAGAGATGATTGTATAGGAAAATTTGATGCTAGAAGTGATTAAGGCATATTTCTTGGCTACTCTACTAGAAGTAAAGCTTATAGATGTTACAATCTAAGAACTAGGAAGTTGATTGAAAGTGCTAATGTGAGAGTGGATGAAAATTTTTAAGCTAGAGAAAAATATTGTGGCCTTAATCCCTATGAGATTTATCTTGAAAATATAAATTCAAATCAGGTCAATATGCAAACAATAGAGAATGAGAATGGAAGGAATGAAGCATCTCAGGATGTCTTAGAAATTGATAATGGCATAAGTGTGGAGTTGAGGGAACAAACCAAACCCAAATATATTCTAAGAAACCATCCTAAGGATCAAATCATTTGTGACAATAGAAAGGGAACCAAAATAAGATTACAAAACATAGAAGAGAGGTCACAAACTACAAATTCCATTTTCTTGATCTCACAAGTAGAACCACAGTCCACAGACGAGGCATGCAAAGATGAATCATGGATAAAATCCATGAAGGAAGAACTAGAACAAATTTAGAAAAACAACACTTGGGAATTGGTTCCAAGGCTTAAAGATAAAAATGTAATTGGCACAAGTGGGTATACAAAAACAAGATGAATGAAGAAGGAATTTTTGTTAGAAACAAAGCAAGATTGGTATGCAAAGGATATTCATAGTAATAAGGAATTGATTTTGAAGAAACCTTCATAGATGTTTCTAGAATTGAGGTAGTCAGATTATTCCTAGCTTATGTTGCTCATAAGGATTTCAAAGTATATTAGATGGATGTGAAATCAAATTTTCTTAATGGAGGCTTGGAAGAGGAAGTATACATTGAGAAACTTGATGGATTTCCTTTATCAGGGAATGAAGATCTAGGTTGCAGATTGAAGAAGGCCCTATATGGATTGAAACAAGCACCAAGAAAATGGTATGAAAGATTGGATAAATATTTGATTTAGTTGAGATTCAATAAAGGAAATGCTGACAACAATTTATACCTAATAATCACTGAAGAAGATATCTTGATTGTTGAATTTTTTGTTCATGATATTATCTTTAGAGGAAATGATGAAATGAGAAACAAGTTTGCAGATGAGATGAAAAGTGAATTTGAAATGTTTATGATTGGGGAGATGAAATTCTTCCTTGGATTGTAGATCAGTCAAAGTAAAGAAGGGATATTCATATCTCAGACCAAATATCTTAAAGAACTATTGAAAAAGTTTGGCACAGATGACAGTAAACCTGTTGGAACCCCTATGGTAACCAAAACTAAGTTATCTTTAGAAGATGAAGCAAAGAATGTACCTTAGACAAGGTATAGATCAATGATTGGAGGTCTTCATTATCTAACACATACTAGACCTGATATTTCTAATGTTGTTGGAATTATTGCAAGGTTTCAATAAGATCCTAAAGAATCTCATCTTATGGCAATAAAAAGGATATTCTGATATCTAAAGGGCATAATTGAGTTTGGTATATGGTATGATAGATAACAGGACTTTACATTTCATGCTTTCACTGATGATGATTAGGTAGGGAATGTAGATGATAGAAAGAGTACCAGTGGAGGATCATTCTTCCTTGGTAAAAGGTTGATTTCTTGGCTTAGAAAGAAGCAGGACTGCATTGCTCAGTCAACAACAAAATCAGAGTATGTTGCAACAACAATCAATTGTACACAAATCATATGGATTAAGTAGATGCTGAAAGACATTGGAGTATGTCTTGAAGATTCAATTACTTTCCATTGTGATAATACTGGCATGGTAAATATTTCAAAGAACCATCTTATGCATTCTAAGACAAAACATATAGCAATAAAGTATCATTTCTTGAGAGATTAGGTAGCAGAGAAAGAAGTGAAGTTAGAATATGTGAATACAAAGGAGCATATAGTAGATATTTTTACAAAACCTCTGCCAAAGGATACATTTGAGTATTTAAGAGGTATGCTAGGGGTCATGCTCTAGAATAATTAATGCAGGAATTACATTAGTCCATAAATATTAGAGCATTACTTCATTATCTGGACTGAATCCTTGATGCTTCTCCTATGGGGGAGTATATGTACTTGAGATGAGTTACTGAAAAATCTTGGAGATGTAATGATACCTTTGACATTGATGTCAATGGGGGAAAGAATGATATATGAAAAATAGTATGAGAGGATCATCCTTTGGAGGATTCAATGATTGATGAAGAGGATTTGAAAAGATTGTGATATAGATGCAGTAAAACCATGTTTGGTATTCATGGAACTTAGATGTTTTTCATCTATGTTTCCATCAATGCCAAAGGGGGAGATTGTTAGAATGAATGCTAATGGTATTCCTATGGGGGAGTATCCTAGTAATGGTAGAGGCATGATACATTGCTTGTGTGTTGCATTCATGATAGATTTTTTCATTAATGGCAACATATGTTATTCATTGGTTGTTTAAGAGCTTGCAGAACAAGATGCAGAGAATTGTACGAACATCATACATCAAATCAGAATGTGCACACTTAACAAGAGACTCCTAATGATGTCTTGGGTCAGCATCCATGATCTCACATGCTTATGCATTGATTAGATAGAGTTATCACAAGTTTACTGGCAACTCTTTTTTAGAAGATAAAAACTATGTTTTCATAGAGTTGATTGAAGAACTTTGTGGATAGCACTCATGGTTGTTAAAGTTATGATGTACAAACATAGGTTCATGTTGGACACTGGCTAAATAGATTATTGTGATTATATGGAGTCATGATCATATAGGAAATTTCAGTTGTGGCATGTGCATTGATGAAGACCTATTTGGAGGATGACTTGGAACAAATTTCAAGTAATATGATATCCAAGCTTAATCAATGGATCTAAATGATTAATTGATGTAACTATTATGTTGTAAAATTGGAAGAGGTGTTGTGTGCATCTTCTAATGGGTTCATTTTATATTTTTTAAATAGGATTTATCCTATGAAGGCCAACTTGGATATAATTGTTGTAACTTGTATTTAAGGATTGCAATCCTTGGAAAATATGTGTGGTATTGCATATGTGAAATGCATAGATGAATGTGAGCTTAAGGCTTCATTGGATATTGTTTGAAGATCAATAGTTGTGCACTTTGGCACAAGGTGGAGCTTTCTTGGTAGTGGTTGAGTACTAAAAGCAGTTTCAGAATAGAATTATCTCAGGCTTGATGTTGTGAGGTTTTGGAGAACCTGAGGGTGGCTTTAACTCTCAAATCTCTTGATCAAGTTGATGCATTTTACACCCCTAACAAGTTAATTGTATTTAATAGGGTCAATTTATACTAGGAATTAATGCTGAGTATATCCTATGGGGGAGTATTTGGAGCCATTTTGTAGCACTTGTATGATGTATTCATGATTGTGGTTGTCATTAATGTCAACATAGTGATCTACTGGAGATTAGTAGAGAAGCAGATAGTGTTTGAATTAGCACATGTGGAGTATTGAAGATCAAGCTATATGGAGTTGAGGACTTACTTAAAATTGTGTCCTAAGATTGTGGTCAAGAGCACATATGAAAATTCAATTATTCATGATAGTTATGTGTAAATCAATGGAAGCAGTATTTCAGCAGTGTTCCTGAGAAGCAGCTTGTAATAACTGGATGATATCTCCTAATCAGGATAGAATCTAGGCATGCAAAGTTGTACAAATGATGAATAAATTGTGATAGTGAAGTGGATGTGACAACATGGTCAGAGGTCACACGGATGAAGAATTATTTTGTTTGGAAGCTGACAGTTTTTATGTAATTATGAAATATTATGTAATGTGTGAATGTTTATATTTTGTAATTGGTTAAGCCTTGTTGGCCGATTCATTTGTAATTACTTGAGAGTGGTATAAAGGAAGGATAATTTTCC
This sequence comes from Chamaecyparis obtusa, assembly GCA_027943335.1. NCBI lineage: Eukaryota > Viridiplantae > Streptophyta > Pinopsida > Cupressales > Cupressaceae > Chamaecyparis > Chamaecyparis obtusa. The sequence goes on along the minus strand of BSBK01004152.1, from coordinate 3,149,737 downwards.
TTATTGTATTAAGTGGAAATATAGAGATGAATTGTAGAATTGAGCAATATATGTTGTAAGAGGATATGCAAATTGCAGATATCTGATATTGAGATCTGGTGAAGCAATTGGTGCAGTTTGGAAAAGACAAAGGAGAAAAGATAAGTTCCCAAGATCAGTAATTATTTGGTATTATTCTATTTGAGTAATACAAAGATTAGTTGGACAGTGTGTTCAGTGATCTTTCCCTTGAAGTTGTTTGGACAGTGGGTCCTTCTGTCTTCCATAACTCCAAACTGGGTTAGAATCTTTTAACAGGGATTCAAAGTCTCCTAATAGGGACTCATATGTATTGAATGTATTTCATAAGGCTCTTAACATATTCTATCCTCTCACAAGGAATCTTTATAATGGTACATCTTTTGTTGGCATCATTCCCACCGGGGTTTAATCTCTGATCAAGAGGTTCCCTAGTCAACATATCTTGTGTTATTGTGTTGTTGTGCATGTTTATCTTTCTATTGTTGTTGCTTGCATTGATTACATGGTTGAAATATGTTAATGGTGATAAAATTTATATTTATTTGATAACTGATTCACCCCCCCCCTCTCAGTTATCTTGGTGGACTTTAATTTCTAACAATTTGTATCAAAGCAATAGGTCCTTGAAGTAAAATTTTAACAACTTAAGGAGATCCATGATGAATCATTTTAGGAAAGAAAGCCCTGAGTTTGATGGAGTAAACTATGACAACTGGAAAGAAAAGATAAAGATACATTTACTTTGTTTATGACCAGGGTACTAGTTAATCACAAAGAATGAGAAGACTATCCTTGAAGAAGACAAAATTGAAGAATGTACTAATGAGGAAATAGATATGTTCATCTGTAACATACTTTCTAGAGAAGCACTCTTGTCAGCCCTTCCAGAGAATGAATACAGTCAGGTAAAATATCTAAGGACATCTCATAAAATTTGGTTAGCTTTACAATCTACTTTTGAAGGTGATGTACATGCAAAAAGAGTCAAACTACATAATTGGATATGTGCATTTGAAGATATAAGAATGATGGAAGATGAATTTGTTAGAAGTTATATTGGTAGAATGTTAGAGATTGTTGCAGGTATCAAATCTTGTGAAGGAAGATAGAGAATGAAGTGATATGGAAGATTCTAAGGACATTAACTCTTGTATTTAAGCATAAAACACAAATGATTGAACACATTATACCTTTTATTGAGAAATTTACCAAAGAAACTCTTCTTGGAAGATTAGAAGAAATAGAGATAAGCTTGATGTTATCTCTATTTTGAGCATTAAAGGTTGTCATTAGTATCAAAGACATCGGTCAATTACCTATGTTACCCTAGTCACTAAAAGAAAGCACTTCAAGATATTCGGTTAAGTCTTTACACCGAGTACCAAACAGTTTTACCAAGCATCAATGTACACCGATACTGAGCATAGTAAACACCGAGGAGATTGGACATCGAGCACCAGTGTAATTACCGAGCAGTATATATAGTGTTTATCGAGCATCACAAAAAATGGCATAGGAATCAAGAATGGCACATTTATCTATGCAAATGGTAACAACAAAATCACAAAATGTTTTACCAAGATCAAGGATCATTTAATGTAGAGATATTCATTAATTGCGATGAAGATCTTTATGTAATTGCTAGATCTAGGTTATTTTTGTATACTGTAGATCTTAGGGTTTTTCTCTAATATATTGTAACCTAATTTTGTAAGCGGCATAAGCGGTATTCTATAAAATTGTAATTTACATCATTTGATGTAAGCGTGGAGACAAAAAGTGAAGAAGTTCTCAAAGCATTAGCCAAATTCAAGAATATCAGTCCATCAGACAGAGTAGAATAGAATACAAGGATATTCAGATTAAGAAGAATCAGATCGGGCTAACGAGCAGTTCAGAGTTGAGAACTTCACATAACAAGGTGATATTTATTCATTATTTCATAGATCTATATCAGACAAGATAGTGTTGTCAATTTGTAGATACCTTCTGTTATTTTCTAATCATTGTAATAGAGAAACCTAAAATCTCTTAACAGAGTAGACCTAACAATGTTTTTGTAAATCTCTTAACTGAGTGCACACTCAAGTAGTGTTGTTAAAATCCTATCACTAGGTAGATCTAATCGATCTAATATGTTACTCCTAACAGGGTAAGATCACCAGAAGTGATCACCACTTGTATCCATAATAGGCAAACCTTTTCTATCTGGAGTAGTAAAGAATTTGTGGGTGTCATCCCCACCACAATTTTTACCTTCTAACAAGGGTTTCTGCATTACCAAAATACTTGTGTTATGTGATGGTTATCTTGTTGATTTCATGTTATTTAACTTTACAAGTTTAATGAATGAATGATACATGTAATGGATACAAGTTATTTGTGAAACTACTACTGTTTGTTGTTTAAGGTTTAAGAAGTGAAAGTTTTTATGGGCATTGATTCACCCCTCCCCTCTCAATACCCTATCTCTCCATCCCAACAATTGATATCAGAGTATAAATCTCTTATTGGATGGTTTAACCATTGAAGAGTAAAGATCTAACCATGAAGACATATAAGTTGGATAAGACAATAGAAAACCAAAAGATTCAAATGTAGATGTTTGTAGAACAGTATAAGTAGGCTAAAGATGCATTGAAGAAGTTACTGGTTGAAAGGAAGAACCTAGCTATTTTTCAAAATGAGATTACTTACCATGAAGAAGAGATTGATGATATATTTGATAATATTGGATCTAGTTCAGGAAGCATTTCTGATGGATCTGAAAGCATGATCTCAGATTTGTCTAAAAAGAATCTTCACCTACCTGAACAAGTGAAAGCACTACAAATCAGTCAAGAAGCATAGATGGTGAGAATGGTAGATGTAATGAACAATGCAAGATAGGTTGAGCAAGAAAGGAATCTAGTTGTTGAAGACTGAAGACAGATAACTGAACAACTTCAAGCAAAGGAAACTAAGATACAAAGACTCACCGAGCACCATTTCAAAATATCTAGTCAAATGATGGTTGTAAATCAGGAAGTCAACTGAGTAAATGGAGATTTGTCAAGAAAACTTGAAGATATTGGAATGCTAAGGGAAGAGAATGAGAAACTAAGAAATGAAGTAAAGAAACAACAACAAAACAATGAAATGATGAAATTAGTAGAAGAAAGTTCCAAAAAGATTGATGATTTTCTAAATAATCAAAGAAGATTTGGAAGCAAAATTGGTTTAGGCTATACCGCCGAAGGAGAATCATCCAAACAAGTAGAACAAGTAAACAACAATCAAAGTAAAGGCCAAAAATTTTGTCATGCTATCACTGTGGCAAACCAGGACACACTTTTAATGTCTTTAGAAGCAAAGTACAAGGTAAACCTCCAGTCACTCCTAAGTTTAATGGTTACTGTTATTATTGTGGAAAATTTGGTCATCAAGCTTATGAGTGTAGAGAAAAAATGAATAAGATTGTTAACAAGCCTACAATGGAGAAACTATGTTATACTTGCAACAAAACTAGACACACTGTACAAGAATGCAAAGCTAAGGTGAAGCAAGTCTAGACACCAAAATAGAAAAGCAAGCCCAAACCATATCAACCGAAGAGATAAAGTAATTCTTATGTTTGGGATTATGATACATGGGTTAAATATGTTACATGTGGTAGATATAGACACATTGCAACAAACTGTATGAGGAAGAAATGGGCTAGATAATCATGAAGCTGGACAAGCACAGGAATGGCATGCTTACATTTTCATAAGGTCGGTCATCTAAGAAAGGACTGTAGAGACCGAGCACTAGAAGAAGGTCATGTATTTGAGAGTGGAAACACTATTGCAGATATCATGAGAATCAGGAACACCATATGGAGAAAGGCATAAAATGAGAATGCCGAGTCAAGTAATGTTGTTGGTGAAACCTCATCCACTGGATTGGGTGACATCGGTACCTCTACTTAATGTGATATAGGTATGTATGGGACTAACATTTCAATTGTTCATATTTTACATACAGTTCCTTATATATGATGAGCACATACCAAATCTGTATGAATAAATATGCATTATGGTTTATATGTTATTGATGAAGGGTGCTCCCCTTAATACCACAAACACATAATAGAAATAGAGAAACAACAACAATATGCAAGAATAGAAAATTGGCTTCTTATTATCTCCACAAATGTGGAATTACAAACTTTCAGAATTATAATATGCAAAGCCACATGGGCATTCCCTTACAATATTTTGTAGGACAAAGCCTCGAATCAATACCCAGATCTACTACCCAGAACTTCCCTAGACAACACTATGGCCCTTCTTTATATAGGCATTTTCCACTGCCCGAGAAGGTTCTAGAAATTTAGCCCTTAGGGCCGACCAAACTTAGAATTATTTTATTTTTCAATTTATTACATCAGAGTCGGCTCAAAATAAATTTTGAAACTCGAACATAAATTTTGAAGGAAAATTATTTTTTGCCATTTCAGGTGACTCGACTTTCGGAGACCATAAGTCATCACTAGTTGACCCGATTGACTATTATAACCCCATTTTAGAAAGGCCACGAAGTGATCCACAAGCTTGACTTGTGCAAGTGCCTATCACCCAAATTTTTGACCTCATCTGGAGCCTCTAAAGCCTTCAAAACTGAGTTCAAAGTTTTTGTACCCTGCTGCCAATACCAAAAATCTTCAATATCTTCAAAACTAGACCTGATCTAGCCATGAAACTTTATTGGCAGGCTTATATGACTGAGATGAACCTCCACATGTAAAATCAGAACATTCCAAGGTTTATGACCAACTTACTAAAAATAGCAAGTTTCCATAAATAGCATCTCTACACAAGATAGCCCTTATTGAATACAAAAATGTAAATATTTTTGGGTGATGCAATATTTCTCTTACACCCAGGATGCTCCTGCATCAGTTATGAGCTAACAAAGTCATATAGTCAGTATATGTAAGAGCGAGCAATGAGTTACTTGTCCGTAAAAGTTATTCAAGGTTAACCGAGTATCAGTATCAACCAAGTGAGAAGCTATGTTAACTAAGCTGATGAAAGTTTGCAATATTCACCGAGTTAATAGTTGTCACTGAGATAGAAGTAGGTCAAGCATTAATGACATGAATTTTTAAGCGAGAAATTAGAAAATGCTATAAATACATGGAAGTCTGAGTTTATTTTCACAAAGTGATTTCGGAGAGCAATAATTTCATAGAGAAAGTTTGAGAAAAGAATCTTTCAAGTTCATCAAAAGTAGCTACACATTGAACTGAGTACATTCATCGTTCATTCTGAGTAAGTTGAAACCCCTACTGAGCACATTCTTCATACTTACCGAAAACCTAGTTTGTTATAATGGCATCTACTGTGAGCAATTCTAAAGTTGTAGAAGAGGAAGTAAATCTTGTTGTGTCAGCAAACTATAGTGAACCCAATTACAAGCTACACCTGGAAGTGGCATCAAAAATAGATTCAATGGGTGCTTTTTCGAGCATCCCACCTAGGTTTTTATTAGTCGAAGACATCTGATCGTACATACACTGCAAGATAGGTGAAATAGGAGATTTTGACATGTATGTTGCATACCAGGCACTCTATAACGCTAATGGGAAACTTAAACTAGAGCATAAAAAGGTTAAAATGATTGGACTCACAAATGCCCTAAATTTTTTGAAGACTTTCAAAATAGAATGGATAAGGGTTGTGCTAAGTCGATATCATGAGGGCACATTTTGGCTGGATAGTCCAATTAAGGTAACCAAGAGAATGATTCATAGGATTACAGGGTATCCTACAACTGATAAGGAAAAAGCTTTCTATAGTTCCTCTCGAGTTGAAATTGAGAAGAACATCAATGCAGCATAGGACGACCAAGCTGTTGACACTAAAAATTTTAGGTTCTAAAAGAACGAAAGGTCAGGGAATTATAGTATACATTTTTCATATTTTATATAATTTCCCTATGTTAAAAAATTAAAATGATAAAAAGGCATGTATGTTTGTCACTTTTTATTTTCATATATTAGGTTGTTAATTGTTTTATTTCAACTTATTTAATGTATATTCATTTTGAAATAAAAAAATTCTAAAAATAATAAATAAATAAATTAAATGAAAAAAAGTGGTGAGAGGGAGTTGAACCCTCGACCTCTCAAGCTGACCTTTTTTCCTACCTATCTACCCTCCTATCCCCTAACCATTTAGTCTATTTATTTTCTTTGAGAGGATTAGGAGGAGATATTTATTTATTTTTATTTTCATGTGCAGGTGAGAAGTTAATACAACCTCTTACACAGGGAGTAATTTCTTCCTTAGATTTACTTTTCAAATTAAATAATGTAAATATTATTTGTTTATGTATTTTTCATTTTTCAATTTGAGGAAAAAGAATGGGGAGAGGGAGTTGAACACTCGACCTCTCGACCCATCCCTTTTCCTACCTAACTACCCAACTCTACCCCTACTAGTTACTCTATGTTATTCCTTGAGAGTGTAGGTGTAAATAAAGGTGTAAGTTAAAGATAATCTTATTTCCTTTTGAAATAAATTATTAAGGGAATTAATATTTTATGTGTGTAATAGAAGTTTTATTTTAATTGTGGTTACTAATATTATTTTTAATCTTAATTTATATTTTACTCATAGAAACCCTAAAGTGAAAAATTATGATAATGTACACATGTATGTGAATAAATATTATTATGTTTTAGGGTATTGAAATATTTTGATACTAATTTTAGTTTTCATATCCCTAAATGAAATTTGGTATTTTCACCTTATTGTGTTCTTAACTTCTATAATTTTATTTTGAAGGGTGAAAAGTCTTTTAGTAATTTTACATTATTTTTGTAATCTAGTTGTGAATATAATATAAATTAATTTTTCATCTTTATTTAGGGTTTGTGTTTCTTAAATATTTTATTTCTAAAAATAAAATCTTAAATTTGTTCTATTAGAAAGTATTTATAACATTAAGGTGGTTATTTTGTAAAAGTCAATGTACTTACCCTAGGTGGAGTGATTTGATATTTAGGGTGGGTACTTTCCTCTTTTCGTTAGGGTGGATTATAAAACCTTTTACCCTAATGCTTTTCAAATATTTCTATGTGGTATTTTTTGAAATGAATGCATTATGGTTATTATTTTAAAATGAGTTTTAAAATTAAACATTATATTCATATGTAATAATTTTAGGTGTTGATAACATTTTCATATGTTTTGATAAATAAAGTAAATATCTATGATTAAATATTTAACTTTATTATTATTATTTTTATTTATCAAAAACATTTGTATGAATTGTATTATGATCTTATTAATGTTTATTTGTTATATCATAAATTAATAATTGAATATTTTCAAAGATCATAATAAAAAACCTTATATAGTATGAATGTAATGATTTTTTATTTTAATACTATATAATGTTAGGTGTTTATGTGGAGGAAATTAAACATCGGATTACTATGCATGGAACACCTAAAGTATCATAAAGAAAATTAATTGTACGGGAAAAATTTCCCTAAGAACCATTATTATGGTTTAATTGTCTTTTTAGAGTTAGTTGCCAGGATTATGTCCTGTGAAAGGGCATGTCCTTTCATAGAGAACCATTGGGAAATGTATTTATATTGATTCAATTTATAAAATAAGGACATAAAACACATCATGAAAAAATTGGAAAACTCTCCCAACTTACAGATTTGAACATAATGTCCAAATTCTCAAGTGCAAATGACAGATAAGTGCTTATGCTTTAAGGTTAATATAGATTCTTATTTTCAATTAGTTTTTTGGATTACTTTGTGAAATAGGGTATCCTACTGTGTTATTTATTTGATGCATTTATTTATGGCTAATTTATACAATTTGAATAGCAGTTGCATGCTCTGAGAACCTGTTATTGTTCCTTTCGGGCTCTTAAGTTGGGTTAAAATCCATAGGACTAATTGTATAAGTTGTTTAAATTTTTTTTTCAATTAAAGCCTATAGGATAATGGTCTCACTTTACAAGAGTGAGTTACCTTAAAACCATCTCCATCTATACATAAGATTGAATGTAATTGACTCTATTCCCAATTCGGCATCGGGCACTAGTCTCATTTCATTTGTAATTGTGTTAGAAAGTAAAGTCCACCAAGATAACTTAGAGGGGGGGGGGTGAATCAGTTATCTGATAATTATAACTTTTATCAACTTCAATAGCATTTAACCATGTAAGCAATATAATTACCAACCATAGAAAGATATGCATACACAATGACACAATAACACAAGATATGTTGACTAGGGAACCTCTTGATCAAAGAGTAAACCCTGGTGGGAATGATGCCCATAAAAGATGCACTAATATGAATATTCCTTGTGAAAGGATGAACTCTGTTAGGAGTCTTATGAAATACATTCAGTACATATGAATCCCTATTAGGATATTTTTAATCACTGTTAAAAGATTCTAACCCTGTTAGGAGTTATGGAAGACAGAAGGACCCACTGCTCAAACAACTTCAATGGTAAGATCACTGAACACACTGTCCAACTGACCTTAAGATTATTTATTAGAATAATATGAAATATGTTACCTCCTCACTGTGCCAAACCGCACTCACTACTACACCAGATCTCAATTTTAGATCTTTGTACTTTGCATGTCTTCCTTCTCAATTTTGCTTTCACAACTTCATTGGCTCTTTTCTTCACTTCATGCATACATTCACATTCAACCATACCATGCTTACATTGCATACACATTACAACAAGGAAACAAATTCCTTCCTTTATACCAAACTCAAATAATTACAAATGAGTCAGCACACAATTACAAAATAAAAGTTTCCACACGCTAAATCAAAATTACACAAAACTATCAGATTCCAAATACAATAAATCTTCACTCGTGCGACCTCGAAGTTTGCATTGTGAACCAAATCACTATCAATGTGTCTCAAACTTCCCTTTAATTATGAAAAACTAGATTCCATCTCTATTAGGAGATATCATCCGATTTCCACAAACTGCTACTCAGGAATACTGCCTGAATACTGCTTCCACCAAAATGCTCATAACTTTCATGAATAAATGAATTACTGTCTGCACTCTTAACCATAGAAATATAATATATCAAATAATATAACCTCAACATCACATAGCTCCAACTACAATATCCCACGTGCGTTAATCAAAACATTTTCTACTTCTCTACCAGTCTCTAGAAGATCACTGTGTTGACATCAATGACAATGACAATCATGAATGAAACAACAACTGCTACAGAATGACTACCAAGCATTCATTCCTAACAATCTCCCCCATTGGCATTGATGGCAACATAGATGAAAAACATTCAATGTTCCAAAAATCTAATATTGCAACAGTGCTGCTCTGACAAACATTTTCAAGTCCTCTTCATCAATCAAATCTTGCTTTTTTTTCCTATTCAGTTCTCTCCAATAGATGGTACAACTGGTACAAATATTTTTTCATGTATACTTCTCCCCCATTGATATCAATGAAAAAAATTTCATCACTATGTCAACAACAACTCAATGTCAAAAGACACTATTCAGAAAATACATTTACTAGAGTCCTCATGACTCAACTCAGATACACATACTCCCCCATAGAGGAAGTACCAACATCCAGTCCAGAAGAAAGATAAGGCTCATATACCACTGGACAGATGCAACCAATTGTGTCATTACTCAAAAGTAGGCTAGGGCATAACCCCAAGCATACCTCTTAGATACTCAAATGTATCCTTGGAAAAGGATTTATAAATATGTCTACTATCTGTTCCTATGTGCTTATGTATTCCAGTCTGACTTCTTTCTTAGCAACTTTCTCTCTTACAACATGATACTTGATCTCTATATGCTTTGTCTTAGAATGCAATATAGGATTCTTAGACATATTAAATGTGCTGGTGTTGTCATAATGTATGATAACAGGCTCAACAAACTTAATTCCAATATCTTTCAGCATTTTCTTCATCCAAATTATCTGGTTACAATGGTTTTCTACTGCTACATACTCTGCTTCTATTGTGCTCTATGAAATACAATTCTTCTTCTTACTCAACCTAGAAACTAATCTTCCTCCAAGAAAAAAGGCTCCACTACTGGTGCTTTTCTTATCATCAACACTACCTCCCCCATATATATAGACATATCCACTAGCATTAAAGCAAGCAGTTCACCATCAACAGCAAAAGGGGATCCGGTTCGAGAAGCCTTACTATTCTAATCAGCATCTGTATATACACATAGGGTAAAATTATTAGATTTTTCATACCACAATCCATAGTCCATTGTGCCTCTTAAATATCTCAGTATCCTATTTACTAGTGCCTAATGTGATTCTCTATGTTCAGCTTGAAATCTTCCTGCCATTCCAACTGAATGTGCTATATCCGGTGTTGTGTGTGTCAAGTAGTGCAATCCTCCAATCATGGATCTATATTTCTTCTACTCAACTATCAGTGTTTCATCTTTGCTAGATAGTTTGTGTCCTGTAACCATAGGTGTTCCAACTGGTTTACAGTTCTCCATTCCAAATATTTTCAGCAAATCATTCAAGTACTTTGTCTGACTTACAAAGATACCATCATTGTTCTATGTTATCTGTAATCCCAAAAAGTATTTCATCTCACCAATCATACTCATTTCAAATTCAGTATTCATTTCATCAGCAAATTTGTCACTAGCTTCATCTTCTCCTCTAAAAATAATGTCATCAACAAAAATAACTATAACCAACAAACCATTTTCAATTTCTTTTGTGTACAGATTGCTATCAACTATACCTTTTACAAATCCCAACTTTAACAAATACTTATCTAATCTTGCATACCAAGTTCTAGGTGCTTGCTTTAGTCCATATAATGCTTTCTTCAGTTTACATACCATGTCTCCTTCTTGAGTCAAAGGAAAACCTTCAGGCTTCTCAATGTAGACTTCTTCTTCCAATTCACCATTTAGAAATGCGGACTTCACATCCATATGATATACTTTGAATTTCTTAAAAGCTGCATAGGCCAAAAACATTCTTACTGCTTCAAGTCTTGCTACTGGTGCAAAAGTTTCTTCATATTCAATTCCTTCTTGCTGTGAGTATCCCTTACATATCAATCTTGCTTTGTTTCTTACTGCTTCTCCTTGTTCATTCATCTTGTTTCTGAATACCCATTTAGTTCCAATCACATTCTTGTCTTTAGGTCTAGGAACCAATTCCCATGTCTTGTTCTTTTCAATCTGATCTAGTTCTTCTTTCATAGCATTAATCCAATGTACATCTTCACAAGCTTCACTAGTAGATTTAGGTTCAATTTGAGAAATCAAACATAAATGTACCTTATTTTGAGTCAGAACTCCTCTATCCAAACTTCCAATAACTTGTTCAATAGGATGATGTCTTGATAAATACCTGTTCACTGTCATAGTCTTAGATCTTGCTTCAACTATAGATTCTTCTCTAGATTCCTCTCTAGTTTCTTTACCATGACTCTCATTCAACAATTCACTGTCAGTCTAATAGAATAACTCAGTAGTTTCAATTTAAGGCTTAGGATGAGCTTCTTCATTAGATTCATAATCAAGCATTCTTTCCTAAATTTTGAACTTCTCACCAAATTTAACATTTGCAATTTCAACAATATTTTTAGTTCTTTTATTGTAACATCTATATGCTTTTCTCTTCAAAGAATATCCAAGAAAAGTTCTTTCATCACTTCTAGGATCAAACTTTCCAATATCATCATCTCTCTTTATATAAAATTTGCTTCCAAAAATTCTAAAATACTTAACTGAGGGTGCATTTCCAAACCATAATTCATAAGGTGTCTTGTCTGTGTCTACTCTGATTTGTACTCTTTTCATTGTATATACTGTTGTATTCACTGCTTCTCTCCAGAATGTCTTTGCTAAATCATTCTCAAATAACATAGCTCTTGCTGCTTTAGTCACTGATCTATTTCTTCTTTCTATAATACCATTTTGTTAAGGTGTTCTAGGGGCTGAAAACCATCTCTTAATACCATTCACTTCACAAAAAGTGTTAAACTCTCTAGAAGTAAATTCTCCACCTCTATCAGATCTCAAACATTTAATCTTCATTCCAGATTCATTCTCAAATTTATTCTTAACGATCTTAAACTTATCAAATGCTTCAAATTTTTCTTTAAGAAATGCAATCCACATCATTATGTAAAATCATCAACAAGAATCATAAAATACCTTTCTCCATAGAATCCTCTAGTCCTGGTAGGACCACTCAAGTCTGTATGAACAATCTCCAACTTCTCTGCTGATGTGAACTTCTTACTAGGAAATGAACTTCTCTTATGCTTAGCCATCACACATTCTTTGCAAATCATGTTAGTAGGCTTCATAATTTTAGGCAAATCCCTTACTGCAAGTGTAGTACTCACTTTCACAATATTATCAAAGTTCATATGACAAAACCTTCTATGCCATAACCAATTGTCATCAATCTTAGTAATCAAACATGTCATCTCAGTAGGATTCAACTGAAATACATTACCTCTGGTTCTAGATCCAATTCCACAAAGTAAACATCATCAGTATTAGTCTTTCCATCAAGAGTAATATATCCTATACCTTTAATCAACAAGGTGCATTGTTACCAACTCTACAAACTCCTCCATCATAATTGTTAAACTTTATGAACTTTTTCATGTCACCAGTCATATGATGTGAATAACCACTATCTATAATCCAATCAGCTTTCTTTTCAACTTGGGAAACTAGGGATTTTTCTACCTTAACATCAGATTCAAGATTCTCTTCTTTAATTGCTAAAAATCCTATTTCATCATTATTCTCAGTATCACTTTCACTTAGAGTTCTTTATATACTAGCTTCAAGATCTTCATCATTAGCATAATAACATTCCTTAGATCTTCTAGGCTTGAAATTATTTTTGTACTTCTTAACTCTGTTAGGACATTTAGATGTAAAATGACCATATTCTTGACAAGTCCAACATTTAAAATTTTTCTTATCGTCTGGTTCTCTTTTCACAAGCAAGGCAATACCTTCTTCAATCTTCTTGTCTTCTTCATTTCTAAATTTGCTACTGCCAACATAATCTCCACTCACACTGATGCTTCTTGACAAAGTAGGGTGAACACTAAGAGCACTGAATGCTATCTCCATTCTAGGTAAGTCTTCTGATAACCTCAGGTTCATTTTTTATGCTTCCAATCTTCCAAGAAAAGTCTCTCTTGTAAAGTTTGAAGTACAAGGTATAACTTGTTCAATTGTCTATGTTGTCTGCTTAAATATAGGAGTCAATATCCTCAGAATTTTCCATATCACTTCATTCTCTATCTTTGTTCCTCCACAAGATTTTATCCCTACAATAATTTCTAACATTCTACCAATATAGCTTCTAACAGATTCATCTTCCATCATTCTTATATCTTCAAATGCACATATCCAATTATGTAATCTAGCTTTCTTTATATGTTCATCACCTTCAAAAGTAGAGTGTAAAGCTTTCCAAATTTCATGAGATTTTGTTAAACATTTTACCTTACTATATTCATTCCCCGAAAGTGCTATCAAAAGTGCTTCTCTTGCAAGTATGTTACACATGAATAAATCTCTCTCATCATTAGAACATGTCTCAAGATTATCTTCTTCAATGATAGTCTTATCATTCTTTGTAATCATCCAATAACCTAGTCCTAAACATAATAGATGTGTCTTCATCTTCTCTTTCAGCTATCAAAATTTACTCCATCAAACTTAGAGCTTTCTTTCCTGAAATTCACCATGGATCTCCTTAAGCTATTAAACTTTCCTTTCAAGGACTTGCTGCTCTGATACCAATTGTTAGAAAGTAAAGTCCACCAAGATAACTGAGAGGGGGGGGGGGGGGGCTTAATCAGTTATTTGATAATTATAACTTTTATCAACTTCAACAACATTTAACCATGTAAGAAATATAATTACCAACCATAGAAAGATATTCATACACAATGACACAATAACACAAGATATGTTGACTAGGGAACCTCTTGATCAAAGAGTAAACCCCGGTGGAAATGATGCCCACAAAAGATGCACTAATATGAATATTCCTTGTGAAAGGATGGACTCTGTTAGGATTCTTATGAAATACATTTAGTACATATGAATCCCTGTTAGGAGATTTTGAATCCCTATTAAAAGATTCTAACCTTGTTAGGAGTTATGGAAGACAGAAGGACCCACTACCCAAATAGCTTCAATGGTAAGATCACTAAACACACTGTCCAAATGACCTTAAGATTATTCAGCAAAATAATATGAAATATTTTACCTCCTCACTATGCCAAACCGCACTCACTGGTACACCAGATCTCAATTTCAGATCTCTGTACTTCACATGTCTTCCTTCTCAATTTTGCTTTCACAACTTCACTGGCTCTTTTCTTCACTTCATGCATACATTCACATTCAACCATACCATGCTTACATTGCATACACATTACAACAAGGAAAAAAATTCCTTCCTTTATACCACACTCAAATAATTACAAATGAGTTGGCACACAATTACAAAATAAAAGTTTCCACACGCTACATCAAAATTACACAAAGTTGTCAGCTTCCAAATACAATAAATCTTCACTCGTGTGACCTTAAAGTTTTCACTGTGAACCACATCACTATCAATGTGTCTCAAACTTCCCTTTAACTACACAAAACTAGATTCCATCTCTATTAGGATATATCATCTGATTTCCACAAACCGCTACTCAGGAATACTGCCTGAATACTGCTTCCACTGAAATGCTCATAACTTTCATGAATAAATGAATTATTGTTTGCGCTCTTAACCATAGACATATAATATATCAAAGAATATAAACTCAAAATCGTATAGCTCCAACTACAATATCCCACATGTGCTAATCAAAACACTATTTTCTTCTCTACGAGTCTCCAAAAGATGATTGTGTTGACATCAATGACAATCATAGTCATGAATGCAACAACAACTGCTACAGAATGACTACCAAGCATTCATTCCTATAGAATGAATTCCAAGCATGTAGGATATTGGTCTCACTTTATAGGAGTGAGTTACCTTAAAACCATCTCCATCTATACGTAAGATTGAATGTTATTGACTCTATTCCCAATTTGGCATCAGGCGCTGGTCTCATTTATTTGTAATTATCATTTTGTTCTTTCTGTAGTTTACATATTTAATTTGATATCTCTCTTTACAAAGTGTGTGTGAAAATTTTACCTAATCTATAGACACAACACTTCAGTAAAACATTAGAGGTTAGCTGAAATAAAAAATGTGCAATAGAATGAAAACTAAACTAACCAAGCGATTTACTGCCTTCTAATAGGTGTGAGTATGTATTCTCAAATTATATCAAGATCAGTGACCTTGATGACACCTAAATGAAGGATTTGAATGCAATTGATCTAGATATGAATTGAATGCAATTAAGCTATTTTGTTGGATTTTCTATGCAATATGAATGATAAACTGATATGAAATTGATCTAACAATGATATGAATCTATGCTAAATGATATGCAATGCTCAAAACAAGAAAGATCTCACAATAGCTTGGATTGACAAAGATGATTCTTCAGACTCCAATTTGACAGCGTGAGAATGTAAATTCATGGATGAATTATGAAGAACCGAGCCTTGATTTTATAGAAATCCAGGGCTTTGGAGGTGCATGGAAAAAGCCATAAATCACTTAGATTAACTCAGCTTGATTTTTGAGTTATCTGATCATGAAAGATAGTTAATTCTCAAAATTATGCAAAAGCATGCAAAAACAACTTTTTAACTCAAATTAGAGTTTAGATCAACTTTTAGAACTCCAAAAGGATGCTGAGTTTCAAAAAGTCAACACTTTGCATTGATTTTCTGATTTGGAGTTTAACTGTTTCTTTTGAATGTGCATAATAATTAAGAATTAAATAAATAATTAAATGATTTACTCTCAACTTAACTGATTTTTGAAAATAAATAATTGATTTATGGGTTAATCAATCATTTAATCAAACTTTTATTAAAAACTATATTATTAAATAATGACAACATGCTTTAATTAATTAAATAAGAATTTAATCAATTATTCATAGGATATTGGATTTATTGTCAAAATTAAATAATACAATTAATAATAGATAGAATTAAATTTAATTAAACAATTAAGTGGAAAATATTAAATCTAATTAATTAAATATGAAAATATTCAATTAATCAAACTTTAGGATAAATGTGATTTATCACCAAATAATCATTAAATTAAAGGTAATTAAGATAATTAAGAATATTGCTAGGAATATTCCCTGATGCAGAATTTAAGATAATCAATTAGATTCGATGATGTGCAGATGTGCCTTAGGTTAGGACTTCTATGTCGATTTCATTCGATTTGAGGATGTAGGAGGTTAATGAACATATAGCCCATTTTTGGGGTATTACATTTTGCTCCTCTTTGAATTATTGTGTGAAGCACAGTGGTTCAAAGATAGTTTGTGTATGATAAAGATATGAAACTGATTCGAAAGATATGATGATTGAAAGATTTGAAGATATTAGGTCTTGAATGACCAAAGATAATGTTCACTATAGCAGCGATGAACCGATGATTGTGAAAGAGTGTCAAAATGCCTGATTCTGAACCTTAGAATTGCAAAGAAGTGAGTGACCAGTTCTAGACTCGATTGTCTTAGCAGAACCACAACATAGGTATCACATCTAACCCCTTCAGTTACCGAAGAACCAAGGAAATAACACTGATGAACCAATGGTTGCAAAAAGCCGACACAGATTACAAGATTAGGAGGATACTAGATTGATATGGATCGACAAATCTAATATGCCCCAAGTGATGATAGATTTGCCCTGAGCGATGAGGACTTTTGATGATTCAGCAACTAGACATGGTTGTTGTCTTGATTACTAAGGAAAGATTGATAGAATTTTTACAGACTTGAATGATGTGCAATACCATGCCCCCTTCGGGATTAAAATCAAAATCTGACAATAAAAGTCAACGTTAAATGGTTTAGAAGCATGTTAATTGATTTGAAAAGTGGTTATACATGTCTGGGAACATGTTTTGCATCATTTGGAGGTCCTGGAGACCAAGTAGACTAGGTTTGACCATGAGTTGACCATAGTTAAAAGTTTGAAATTTTGATAGTTTGATGTTAGATAATCAGTTAAGTTGAATACTAGATTTATGTGATGATTGAAGGTTGATTATGCAAGTAGTTAATAATATGAATGATTTTAGATTTTGATTTTGATCCCGAAAAAGGATTCTACTTGCTATTTCATTGGAGGAACCTTCGTGTGGGATTCAGCTCTTATTAGATTGGAAGAGGTGATTGAAGAATCTTTTAAGTGTTCAAGCAATTTGTGAGATCATGCAAAGTGCAAAAAATGCAAAGAAACATGTAGGATGATAATGCAACCCTAGGACCTAGGACTTACTCACTGATCATGTGTCGATTTGTTATCATCATTGAACTTTTAGGTAACTAGATAAATCAATACAATGCCCACTAGCCATGAAACCATAGACATATGAATATTGATTTGTAACGCTCAAGAACCAATACAACACCCACTGGTCAAACAACCATGGACATATGAATATTGGTTTTATTTTCGGAATGTCAAATTAGATACAAGCACCAAGGCACAAGCGCCAAGATGACCTGAGTATCATGTCCATTTTGATATAGCAATTTGCATTTAAAATACACATCAAACAATCAAGAGATCATTCTAAATCCAATGTAAATTACCCGTAGTGACCCTTTATCATTCACATCCTTAGGTAAGATCACATTTCACAGTAGGAGAAAGAACTTACTCAAAAAGACAATAGTGAGATCAAACTTCTTTGAATTTTTTGGGTATCAATGGTTGAGGTACGCATGGCCATCCAATTTGAGATAGAGGCTCTTACAGTTAGACACCATTTCAATCCAAAATTTTCAAAGACGTTAGATTTTCACATACAAGCAGAAGACAAAGAAAAGATTATGCCCCTAGTCATCACTCTCTAAATCCTATAAAGGACATCATCGAAGAGCTCGAAGGGACACAATATGCAAAAATCTCAATGCGAATTAGTAAGCATACAAGGAGATAAAAGCATGAAAAGCATAGATTGTTTTCAGTTTGTGTTTGATTGTTGTTATAGATGCAAAATCCTTTCTGGAGACGAGACAGACTTGACTGACTCAAATGAAGCTTCAAAGGACTTTGACTGGATATGATACGTCTAAGATATATTGGAGGCCATAGGATATAACATTGATTGCCCCCAACTATTAAGCATTGATAGGATACAGACGCTTGAGCTGAGTGGTGTACAAACCGACTTATTGAAAATTGGAAATGCAGAAACAAACTAGGAGATATGTATAAACTAAAGCAAAACTCACAGTTGAGAAAGACCAAGATTGCACTGATAGATGGAGCATTTTGAAACAAGTGGCGCCTATTTGCCAGATTTTCACCATCTTGGCAGAGATTCTATTTTTGCTACCAAGGCGCCTCTTTCCAGGTTTTCACCAAGGCACTTTTTCTTTTTCTCATTTTTTTTTAATTTTCATTTTTTAAAATTTTTTTGTACTTTTGATATTTTTTTATTTTTTTGTGAATCATCAAGGCACCTATTGCTAGGTTTTCACTAAGATGTTCATTTTTTCAGGACTTTTTCTAATTTTTATAATTTTTTATAATTTTTTTAGGACATTTTACCATAGACTGAATGCCTTAGGCGTAGAATTTCTTTAGATGGAGAACGTTGATTGGTTCTCAGAGCTGTTCTCCTTCAGTCGTTGAGAGTTGATAGGCACCAGAGCCAAAAGTAGTCATAATTACAAAGGGACCCAACCAATTGGATTCAAACTTCCCCTTGCATTCTCGATGGGATTGATTTTTTAGGATTTTCTCTCAAGACTAGATCACCAACCTGAAATTCTATGTGTTTGACTTTCTTGTTGTAACCTCTAGACATTCTCTTCTGATATACTTTGAGATGATCATATGTTGCTTGTCTATGCTCATCTAATAGTTCAAGTTCTTACAACCTAGACACTCTGTAGTCATCATCAGTTACTAGACCATGCATTCTAATTCTGAGTGATGGGATGTCAACCTCAATAAGTAGTACCGCTTCAGACCCATAAACTAAAGAAAAAGGTGTAGCCCCATTAGGTGTTTTGATACTTGTTCTATAGACCCAAAGAGTTGGATTGATCATGAGACACCAGTCTCTTCCTATTTTATTAACTGTTCTGTGCAAGATTTTCAATAGATTTTTGTTAGAGGCCTCAGCTTGTCCATTCCCTTGAGGATAGTAGATAGAAGACCAATGTTGTGTGATCTTAAATTTGGCACATAGATCATCAAGGTCTTTGTTCTTGAATTTTCCACCGTTATCTATGATTATGGAATGAGGTATCCCATATCTACATATGATATAGTTCAATATGAACATAGATATTTGCTTTCCAGTTGCCTATGTCAAAGGGACTGCTTCTACCCATTTTGTAAAATAATCTGTAGTAGTGATTATATGGGTATGTCCATTAGAAGAGTGTGGATAGATAGCACCTATAAGATCAAAAACCCATTGTTGAAAAGACCATTGTGTTGTGAAGGGAATTAGATCTCTCCTTGGAGCATGAATCAAGTTACCATGCACTTGGCACTTTTGACAACTTTTAGCAAACTTGATTGAATCTTTCTCCATTTTAGGCCAATAGTACCCTACCCTAATAAGTTTTTGAGCTAGTGTTAAACCATTTGAGTGTGACCCACAAATACCCTCATGGCCTTCCTCTAATGCACATTGAGACTCTTCCCATTCTAAACATCTAAGTAGCGTACCATCTAGACCTTGTTTGTATAGATCATTACCAATGATGACATATCAGGAGGCATTACGGATAAGGTATCTCTTTTCATGGTGGTTG
Source organism: Chamaecyparis obtusa (assembly GCA_027943335.1). Lineage (NCBI taxonomy): Eukaryota > Viridiplantae > Streptophyta > Pinopsida > Cupressales > Cupressaceae > Chamaecyparis > Chamaecyparis obtusa. The sequence goes on along the minus strand of BSBK01004152.1, from coordinate 3,129,730 downwards.
AAGGTATTGGGAATGATTTGGTCTTGGAGATAAGAAAATAGGTTTTTGTATCTGGATGAATCATGACCTACAACAGTGCAAATCATGCGAGTTTCAGGGGATTCATATGCAGGATAAGATAGTGCTTCCACCAGGAACTCGTAGCATAGCTCATGTTTAGGCTACTGTAATAAAGTAGATAGTGTTGCCATTGCATCGACAACCTTGTTCTCCATTCTAGGAATTTGCTCAAATGTGATAGATATGAAATATTTCTTAAGATCATCTACCATTCTCTTGTAAGGAATGAGATTTTCATCTTTATTTTGGTACACACCATTGACTTGATGAATAACAAGTTGAGAGTCTCCATGAATGTGTAACTCTATCACTCTCCACTCAATTGCTAGTTTCATACCATTCAAAAGGGCTTCATATTCTGCAATATTGTTTGTGCAAGGAAACTTTAATCTGAATGCTTTTGGGATTGTGTATCCTTGAGGAGTTATGAACAACATGCCTACTTCGGATCCATTCTATGTATAGGATCCATCAAAGAATAACTGCCATCCTCTAGAAGAAAGATGCATGATAGAGGAATTTGGAAATTCCATTTGTAGTGGTGTGTCATCAAACAATGGTGCTTCTACTAATTGATCAGCAATGAATTTCCCTTTGATAGATTTTCGTTCCACATATTCAATGTCAAATTCACTTAAGAGCATAACCCATTTAGCTAATCTACCTGTGAGGGCAGCTTTGCTTAGTAGGTACTTGAGGGGATCAATTTTAGCTACCAATTGTGTGGTATGAGCTAACATGTAGTGTCTCAGTTTTTGTGATGCAAAGATCACAACTAGACAAGCTTTCTCAATCATTAAATAGTTCTTCTCATATGAAACCAATGTTCTATTGATATAGTATATAGCTCTTTCCTTTTTGTTCTCATCGTGTTGTGCTAGCAATGCCCCCAGTGATGTATCTGTTGTGGAGACATATAAGATCAATGGCTTCCCATGAATAGGAGGCATCAAGATAGGAGGATTTGATAGATACTTCTTGATATGGTTAAAGTTATATTCACATTCTTTGTTCCATGCAAAGGTCACACCTTTATGTAATGTTTTTGTAAATAGCTGTGATATGTCTGCTAGCTGTTATATGAATCTTCTGATAGATTGAACTCTTCCTTGTAATGTCCTCATCTGACTGATATTATTAGGAGGTTGCATCTCCATTATAGCCTTTACTTTAGCTGGATCAACCTCAATGCCCTTCTTTGAAATGATGTATCCTAAGAGCTTTTCAGAAGTGACACCAAAAGCACACTTCTTAGGATTTAGTCAGAGACTAAACTTTTCCCATTCTATCTAGGATCATGCTCAAGTCCTTTAGATGTTTAGTTCTAATCATAGATTTTGCTAAAGTATCATCAACATAATCTTCCATAGTTTGATGCATCATGTCATGGAAAATAGATGTCATGGCTCTTTGATATGTAGCACTAGCATTTTTAAGCCCAAATGGCATGACATTCCAATAGAAGGTGCCCCATGCACATGTGAAAGCAGTTTTCTCTTGATCCTCTAGAGAAATTTTTATTTGATTATATCCAAAGAAACCATCCATTAAGGAATACATCGAGAAACCCACAGTCATGTCCACTATCATATCAATGTTAGGTAGAGGAAAATCATCCTTGGGGCATGCTCTATTCACATCTCTAAAGTCTATGCACACTCTGATTGAACCATCTGGTTTAGAAATAGGTACAATATTGGAGATCCACTCTACATAGTCAATAAATCAAATGAATTTGGCTTTCAGGAGCTTCTCTAATTCAGCTTTTACCAAGAGTGCAACGTGAGGATGCATCTTTCTCAATTTTTGCTTGACAGGTTTGACATTTGGAGCAATAGATAAATGATGCATTATGAGATTAGGATCCAATCCTAGAATATCTAAATATTTCCATGCAAAGTTGATCTTCTTCTCTGTTAGGAATGTAGTAAATTTTTGTTTCTCTTCTTCTGATAATGATTGTGCAACATATACCAATTGTGGTTCCTCTATTGTACCCAAATTGATAGATTGAGTGGGCTCGATTAGAAATAGAGATCTTTCCTGTAAATGAATCGGAAGGACATCAAATATCTCATCCTTAGGCACCTCAGAGATGTTTTCACCTTCAGATACATCTTTCATTTTTACTTTTGTAGGTTCTGAGACTGCCACAAAGTGGTTTTCACCCTCAGAACTCTTTTTCTTTTTATTCTTATTTTTCTGACTAAGATATTTGATGTCTGACTCGGTCATGCTAACGCTTAGGTCACTGATGGAAGTCCTCATAGGCTCAATTGTATTTAAGTAGCAAGTAAGGGCATAGTCATTTGGGAAGGTATAAATACCATGGCTCATATTTGTGGAGGTTTGATCAATAAGTTCTAGATATTTGATAGTCAAAGTAGGGAAAGATTGGGAGATAGTGTTTATAGATATGGATCTATCATCATTGGTCCTAACCTGACACTCGAGTTCAAAGGTGATATTAAAAATTAAAACATTCAATTCATGAATAGGCTCAATGTCATCTTGGGAGTCCAATTCAGCCATAGGTGGATCAGACTCAATAGGTTCATCATTTCGCTCTAGACTTACATTGGGATTAGGTGCATATTGGTGAATGACTTCAACATGTTTCTCTATAATAAGCTCATCTTTATCTAGTTCTATAATGGCTGCCCATTCATAGTCATTTGATTCAGCTTCTGATTCAGGATCTCTAGGAAATCTTAGAACATGAGTAAAGTCAGGGTGAATACCCCAAGAAGGGTTACCCTCAGATTCTAATTTGAATTCATACTCATGGGAATCTATCTCAGAATCACTACTACTTCCCTCTTCTTGATTGTTTCGAGATTAGCTGGTTCTTGTGTTTCTACTACATTAATTATTTTGATTGGATCATCTTTATCATCAAGAAGGTCTTTGATCTCCTTAGGCAATTTTTCATAGGGGATGAGTTCTGAACTATCTGAATCACTATCTGATGGTTCTATTTCTTCTTTCTTAAGAAGAGGTTCTCCTGGTGTGATCTCCTCTATGACATGAGAGCAATTACCTTTGAGGTGATAGGGTTTCTTCTTAAAGCCTAAGCCAACTTTGTCTTTATTTTCTTTACCAGTATGTGGGAGAGGTACCATGAGACCTTTCCCTCTGACTCCTAGAGGTCCTTGACTTGGATATCCCATCTTAGCTATCAATTTATCTCTTGGACCATATGACTTACAAGAGAGTTTGGATACTGTAGAGCCACTAGTTTGAACAACTTGAGATTCAGGTTCGTCTTTGTATAGCCATGATAGCACAGCTTCATCCTCTTCAAAATCTTGCTTGGATACTTGTTCTACCGCAAAATTCTTTTTATATGCTTCTAGAGGTTCTTTAGGTTTGGGCTTGGATAATTTCAAAGATTGTCTGTAAGACTTAGTTGAGATAAGGAGAGATGTCAAAGATAAGACTGGCTCTATAATATATTCTCCCATCCCATTTTCTTTGATATTGACCTCTTTTGCAAGATCTTCCATGTTAGATGTGGATGCTACTTTAGTTAGTTCAATGGAAGATTCTCTGTTATTAGGAACAAGCTTATCTAGACTTTCTTTCAATGTATTGCAAGTTGTATTCAGATCTGCGGGGATAGTAACCTCTACTCCTTCATAAGGAAACTTCAGACATTGATGGTATGTAGAAGGAATACCTTGCATTTCATGTATCCATGGTCTCCCTAGGAGGATGTTGTAGGCCAAAGGTAGATCAAGCACTTGATAGATGGTATCTTTGATAACTAGACCCACTCGGATGGGTAAGACAATGGTGCCTTTAGAAGATCTTTCTTGTTCATCATAGGCTTTGATAGTTATTTTCTTTCTAGGATCAATAGCCAATTCTGAAAATCCCAATTATGTGATCAAGCTGTAAGAACAAATGTTTAGGCCAGCGCCCCCATCTATCAACACACATTTGACCCTATGGTTCTGGATCAAGACTTCTATATGCAAAGGCTGATTGTGTGGGTGACTCAAGGAGTTGTCATCTTCCTCTGAAAAGGAGATATATTGCGGAGATGTAAGATGTCCAACCATAGTCTGGAACCTATCTAAATCAAGGTCATCAGGAACATTGGAACCGAGCAAAGCTTTGTCTAGTATGGCTCTGTGAGCTGGAGATATTTGAAGCAACTCAACCATGGAGATTTTGGCATTAGTGTGCTGGAGTTGTTGAATAATGCTATAAGATGTAGGCCTCGTATCCTTTGGATTGGAAGATTTGGAAGTAGCCTTCTGCTTAGAAGTAGATGAAAGATTGAAGGGTACCTTAGGGACATTTGATGAATCTGGGATTTGTCCTTTCAGATGTGCTTGGGCTTGTGATCGAGTAACTGCGTTGGTAGATTGATTTTGTCTATCTCTTCTTACAATTTTGATGACATAGAAACTTTCAAAGTGACATGGTTCAATCATATTGATGATAGCATTATTTCCAGGGTAGGCATAGTTGACTTTTGCCCCTATATTAGGCTGAGAAGTTGAAACTTCTTGACCATGTTTCGGAAATAGTTTTGTGAATGCTGTATGATCATTATTGCTCTTAGGATTGTCAATTGTGATGTCTCCACTATCGATCAGATCTTGAATGGTATGTTTCAATCAGAAGCAATTATTAGTTTTGTGACCTTTACCTCGATGGAAATCATAGAATTCATTTTCTCTCCACCATTTTGGCTTAGGCTCAGAATCAGGTGGTTGGATTGGTGGCAAAGAGATGATGTTATCAGCTAGTAGAGTTCTCATGGTGGATTCCAAAGATTCTCCAAGAGGAGTAAACTTTCATTTATTATCCCATCTTTTGTATTTTGGCTTCTTTTGAGATGGTTTAGATGAATTTTGTTTTGAAGCTTTGATGGCTTGGGAACCAAGAGTTAGATTTTAGGCTGGTGCCTTTGATGGGGCACGGATAGTATCAACAATGCCATCTATGATGATGCCTTTGTTCTTGTTCCAATTTTTGTTCTTGTCTTTAAAACTGGATCTTGATTCGTACTTGTCTTTTTGAAGTGTGATTTCTCCTTTTTTCAAAAGCACTTTTTCAATTTTGATAGCATTATCCACCATCTTATCAAAAGCTGTATGATCTTGCATTTGTAGAGGATAATTGATTTCAGGAACAAGGTTATTGATGAAGATTTCTAATTTTTCTATTTCTAGAATAGGTCTGGCATATAGAGAGAACTTCTTCCTCCATCTTTTAAGAAATGTTAGGAATGGTTCCCCTGGATAATGCTTGAGATTATAGATATCAATCATGGTGACTGGATGTTGAATATTGTAGGAATATTGTTGATAAAACAATTTGATCAACTTCTCAAAAGTTTTGATAGTAGGTGGCAACTGAGAAAACCAATGAATGGATGATCCACCCAAAGATCTAGGAAAGAGGCGCATGAGATAGGTTGGTTCATGCATGAACTCCATGGATTGCATATAGAACTCTCTAACATGATCTTGAGGATTAGAGTGTCTATCATATTTATCATATTTTGGTATCTCCACTCTTTTTGGAAATGGTGGCATATGCAAGTCTTGGTCAAAAGGAAATGGGCATAGAGCCTCCACGGAGAACTCTTTGGGTTCCTTCTCTTTCTTAAGATTGTTAAGTTCAACTTGCATAGCATGCATCTATTTCATCATAGCTGTGAGTGGAGTTTCTTCCTCATGTGTAATGATATTTTCCACATTAAAGTTGGGAGGAAGTTTAGCTCCTTGATGTGCCAATTGTAAAAAGTATGCTTCTCTGTCTTCTTTCAAGAAATGCTTCATCATTCATTTGAAGTTATCATCATTTTGATATTGAGAAATTTCTTCAGGTGTGGGTTCCTAATCTGCACCATGTTGAGATTGAATTCTCTAAGAGCCAAATTTTGTCCCTACTTGAGACATGGTAGGATTTTGTGGACTCCCTAGAATAGATTGATGTGGGGTTTGTTGGGTACATCCGTGAGTTGATGGAGGAGGAATGTAACCAGTTTTTAATTGATAGTTACCAAGACCATCATCTTCATAAAGACCAGAATTGATGAGTTGCTCAAGAGTTCGACCCTTGGTAGTGGTTATAGGTAAGGTCTAGGATGCTTCTCTAGATTTCTTGTGTGAGGAAGCTCTAGTTTCCACCATCAACTTTGAGTGAGACAAAGAATAAGATCCAGATGACTAAAGAATGAAATGAATCAAGATGATAAGATGATGAAACCTTGTCAAAGTTTGATTGATTTGAAGATTCAATTAGACGTGGGTGAAGGATACTATGCCCTAGATGTATGGGGAGATTCCCAAAAGATAGCGGACAAGATACCACAACACTTAGTCATTTTGATGATTGATTGAAGATTGATAGCTATGAAAAGGTTTGGACACAAGATGAAAAGGACTCAAATCCATTAAATAGAAGGCTGAATCAGATTCAAAAGGCCACTTTGGGATAATGATTGGATTCTCAATAGCTACTGCTCTGTTCCTGACACAGTGATTTGATCGACAAATTCTGGAAATAGGTTGAAAAAGCTAAATATCTAGAAATTTTGACAACTTTCAAAAAAATTTCCAAATGACACTCTGCAGACTCGTACGACAGTGGGTATGCCATGAAATGACAGTTGCAAAACTTGTACGACAGTTGGTAGGTAATAAAATGACAGTTGAAAATATCATATGACAGTTGCAAGTAGGATTTTGACTTTTGAATTTTCTGGCATAAAAACTCATACGACACTATGTAGTTCACCATATGACAGTTGGGCATTACTAAAATGACATTTGACAAAAACTTGTATGACTTTCTGACCTTCTGAGATGACTTTTGACTCCAGAAAAGAATTTCACTTCAAATTTTGCAAATTTAGGGTTTTTAGTTTCAGCTTGTTTGCAAATTGTACTGTCCAGATTTGAGGATTGTAACAAATTTGTTCATTTTCAATAACCAGATAGATAAACAAGCACGCAAAATAGCAAGCTAGTGATTTCAAGCATGTCTGATAACAATGAACAAGGGAAAAAGCAACCTTGCGCATGAACAATCAAGTGATTTTATTCATTCTAATCCTCTGAAGCGCTAATTGTGTATGTTCCAAAATGTTTTGCAATAACACACATATACCCTAGAAAATGAAAATTTGGCCTCGCTAGGGTTTTTAGTAATGGTTTGACTCTACAACTTTTATGATCCAAAGGGGTGAACTCCAATCCCGGTGCACCAGGGTTTTGACATAGTCTGAGAACTTAATCTTCAGGAGCTGCTAGGGAGATCTGACAACCCAACAATGAACCACACCTATGAAGATTTCTTCCACAAGGACATTTATATAGCGGCTGTCACTACCATGGCGAAAATGGTTATTACCGCTTGAGGTTCTGTCAATGTAGTTTTCCCTGTGAAGGGAATGTCCACTACGGTTAACCCTCTCTAAAGATGACTCATAGTATTGTACCACAAGGGGACTTGTCTCTAGATCCAAGGTTTTTGACACCTTTTCACTTTTAACCCAACAAAGTAGATAGATAAATCCGACACGCTAAGACAAAGTTTTTCTTCACCAAGGTCTATGATGTCAACTCCACATGATCTATCAACCTCTCCGGGGAGAGAATGTATCGATCAATAAGAGAAGGTGCACTAACCAATTTTGATTCACCAAAGCTCGTGATGTCAACCCCACGTGATCTATCAACCTCTTCTGGGAGAGAATGTATAAATCAATAAGAGAAGATGCACTAACCAAGTTGAATGTGAAACACACTAAGTATCCTCCCTACCTACAAGGATTCTATCATGAAGAAGGATTTCATTGGGAATCCAATCTCTCAAGAATCATGAATAGTGTTCATAAGGCCTAATTACTATGTGAGCACAGATGTATGTTTCCAAAAAACAAATCTACCAAAAGTACCCAAAAAGTAGAAAGAGGAACACTTAACACTTAAAGAAAATATGAGATGAGTCCACAAGGTGGAACACTTAACACCTCACACAAGCTGAAAATGAGTCCCCAACTTAGAAAACAAGTGAGTTCCTAAAAGCATAAATGGGTTGCCAAGTGGAACACTTAATGCTTCTATCCTATTTACCCCTCCCCTTTAATGTAGCGCTTACCTTGCAACCACGGGGTGGAATGAGGGGTCAGTGGATTAGTGAGTCTAATAACCCAAGATAGCAATCAAGATCAATCACAAGTATCTAAGACTACTTAATGAATCCTTAAGGGGTCACAACCTAGTATCAATTATGCAAGTGTGTAGAAATAGACAAAAGCATGAAAAGATGCACACAAGCCAAACACATAAGAGATTTATTTTAAGTCCAAATCAAAATGTTATTAGATGAAGGAGAATACTTGGGATCCTTGCAATGTGCTTAGTAGATTTTACCTAATTTTTAGCAATTCTTGTTGAGCTTTTCCATGCAAGCAAGTGACGAACTCTCCAATAAGCAAACAAGCAAACAAGATATGCAACATATATTCAACTTATGAAAACCATAGGGTTAGCTCTAAAAATCAATTATTATTAGCAATAATAACCAGCAATTAATCCAAATGACAACTCATATCATTCATTGAACCATGTAAAAAAAATAAGTGCATACCCATCACAAAACTTTATTTTTTTTGCTACATTTGACCTAGTCAACAAGATTTGATTTTTTTCTTTTGATTTTGGCCACAAAAATAGAAATTCAAAATAGAGATCTCTGCTAAAAAATAGAGAGCTTTCCAAAAATGTAAATTTTTTAGAAAAATCTCTTCATTTGTGCCCTAGAGACCCATTTTATCAAAATAGACTAGTTTTTGTAAATTGACTATTTGAGCTATTATATTGCGTCCAAATTTAAAACACAAAGAATGGACCCCCTATAGAATTTAAAGAAATTTCTGAAAATATAATTTTTTTTAAAAAATATGCTGATTTGCATCAGATATTAATTTTTTCCAGAATTTCAAGAAAGTTTTTTAAAAAAATTCAAAACATCTTAGAAAATTCTAAATTTTTTACTGTAGCTTCTTTGATATGTACCCAACCTACAAAAAAAATTTCAAAGCAAAAATCCAAGCTATTTGAGAGTTAAAATTAAATCTTTGAAACTTTAGGGCTTTAGCTCCAAAAAAAAATCAAAACTAGCATGTAAAGGTGGGTTGCCCCACGGTGGGCGCCAGAAATGTGTGTGTGAAAATTGTACTTGATCTGTAGACACAACACTTCAGTAAAACATTAGAGGTTAGCTGAAATAAAAAATATGCAATAGAATGAAAACTAAACTAACCAAGCGATTTACTGCCTTCTAATAGGTGCGAGTATGTATTCTCAGATTATATCGAGATCAGTGACCTTGATGACACCTAAATGAAGGATTTGAATGCAATTGATCTAGATATGAATTGAATGTAGTTAAGCTACTTTTTTAGATTTTCTATGCAATATGAATGATAAACTGATATGAAATTGATCTATATGAAATTGATCTAACAATGATATGAATCTATGCTAAATGATATGCAATGCTCAAAACAAGAAAGATCTCACAATAGCTTGGATTTGCAAAGATGATTCTTTAGACTCCAATTCGACACCATGAGAATGCAAATTCATGGATGAATTATGAAGAGCTGAGCCTTGATTTTATATAAATCCAGGGCTTTGGAGGTGCATGGAAAAAGCCATAAATCACTTAGATTAACTCAAGTTGATTTTTGAGTTATCTGATCATGAAAGATAGTTAATTCTCAAAATTATGCAAAAGCATGCAAAAAAAACTTTTTAACTCAAATTAGAGTTTAGATCAGCTTTTTGAACTCCAAAAGGATGTTGAGTTCCAAAAAGTCAACACTTTGCATTGATTTTCTGATTTGGAGTTTCACTGTTTCTTTTGAATGTGCATAATAATTAAGAATTAAATAAATAATTAAATGATTTACTCTCAACTTAATTGATTTTTGAAAATAAATAATTGATTTATGGGTTAATCAATCATTTAATCAAACTTTTATTAAAAACTATATTATTAAATAATGACAACATGCTTTAATTAATTAAATAAGAATTTAATCAATTATTCATAGGATATTGGATTTATTGTCAAAATTAAATAATACAATTAATAATAGATAGAATTAAATTTAATTAAACAATTAGGTGGCAAATATTAAATCTAATTAATTAAATATGAAAATATTCAATTAATCAAACTTTAGGATAAATGTGATTTATCGCCAAATAATCATTAAATTAAAGGTAATTAAGATAATTAAGAATATTGCTAGGAATATTCCCCGATGCAGAATTTAAGATAATCAATTAGATTCGATGATGTGCAGATGTGCCTTAGGTTAGGACTTCTATGTCAATTTCATTCGATTTGAGGATGTAGGAGGTTAATGAACATATAGCCCATTTTTGGGGTATTACACAAAGCATCCAATTAGGTTTTAGTAGTACTTTAGGCTTTAGTTTAGATATCAAACTTTTTAACAGATAGGAGATTAGCTTATTATCCTCCAAGGATTTGTTAACCCCTTTGGAAGGAATTGCTTTCATTTGTGTAGTTAGAAAGCACATTTGATTCAAGCCTACTAGCCTTGGCTCGATTGAGTCAGAATTTTAGAGGTGCTTGTTTATGCTTGTTAGTTGGCCTCAAAATGGTCTAGAATTTTTGAGCACCAACATGAGAATTGAAAATAGCTTCTATTAAGGATCCGTAAGTAAAGTTTTTAGCTCATGTGATAGGTTATAAATTTTATCATTCAAGTAGATTGAACACTGTACTATGTAGTGCTGTGGATATGGCTCACAAAGTGATAAAGAAGGGACATCAGTTGGACCTTGCCGAGCTACTCCTGTGATAGGTTGAAGAGAATATGAAAATAATCTAGTCACATAACTCTAATACCTATAAGTTTGGCTCACTGATAGTATGTTTACTTTTCTATCTCTAGAAATTATTTGCTTCTGTCGGTCACATAGATTGGCCTACCGACAAACTAATTGTTTCACAAATCACTGATTTAATGACAAGTCTGGGAGATAACTTGAACAAAGTTGTAGCTAATTATTTTGAACAGCTCAAGACTAAGATGAATCTGAGAAGCAGAATTCCAAGCTCACTGGTCGAGAAGTATGAGATGGACATATGTTTTCTAGTCGACACCGACCATACTTTGATTAAAGTTGTTGAGCTGAGAATAAAATGGCTTGCCCCTATGGGATATTAAATGGATCATGATTTCAGTTTGAAATCTATTGAAGCTTTATTGGCTCTACCAAAGGACAAGAAGGAAAAAAGGTTTGGAACCTATGAAGAGACCAAAACAAGGATTAAAACTAATCTTGTCATTGGTAAAATAACTAGAAAATCCAATAAAATGATAAAAATCTTAACTGAGAATCTTGGAGATGTATCTGACTCATCTAAAGATTCACCAGTTGAACATGCAACCGAAGGTCAGTTATTGTTGACTGACAAAGCACATGATAGTGAGGAAACCGAGTTAGACAAAGAAAAAGACTCTATACTAGTTTCTCCCAGTCCAACTCCAAAGAAGAAGCAATTGCTAGTGCAATTAGGTGCACGAACAAGGTCACCAATTGGAGCTTCACCACCACAGAAAAAGGGAGCTATGAAGGCAAAAAAATTGAAGGTAACTACACCAATCAAAACTTATGTAAAAAGAGGAACTGAGGTTATAGCTAAGGCACCGAGGAAAAGAAGAAGATTAATAAGAGCTGAGGAAGACCTTGAGGACAAAGAGAATGACACAAATCAATTCAAGGTTGTAAGTAATAAGGTTAGAACTATTGATGATGTTGCTATTGATATTATAGAGAATGGAAAACTCATAGATCCTGAGATTAGTCGGTTTGACAACATGTCGAATGATGATCAAAATAAAATTGAGGAAGTAGTCATCCAGATGATGATAAAATTTAAACGAGTTCCATTAGATTTTGGAAAACTACTGCCCAAAGCACTTGAAGATAGAATAAATCATAAGTTGTCATATGCATTGGATATTGAGAGGAATATGAGGGAACAATCCCTAGTTTTGGAAGCACCTAATTTATCTCTTGATGAAATTAAGGAGTATATGGATACTTATGCTCAGAGATTCAGAGTTAACAATCAGGCCATGCAAGTTTTAGATCAAAATCTGGCTGATATTGACAAGTCTAGCCAACTCATTTGGACATCAATAATTTCAGAAAAGGAGCAAAGTGAGAAGACTGCATTTCTAAATCTGTCTAAGAAGAGACAAAGGTCAAAAGGGAAAGGCATACTTATAGATGATGCTGATTTGGCAAAGAAGACAAAAGAAATAGATGTATCATTTACCGAGGTGATTGATACAACACTTATCAAAGAAGTTAATAGTATTTCACAAGATACACCAAATCTAGTAGTGATCCAAATAAAGGAGAAAAATGATAATGATGTACTCATTGAGGACATTACAAATGGGGATCCTAATGATAGAGATGATGATGAAGATGTGACAATTAGACCAGACAATACATATGATGAAGGTCAAGTTACCAATTCTACATTCACATTGTTATCGGGAGAGCTTCCTATTCTTGTGGAAGTAGTTGAAATTTTATCACAAGAGAATCTTGAAGGCTCAGACCCTAAGAAACTAAAGGATACAATAGAAGAACAAGCAATAGAGATACCAACAAAAATAAACAAGCCTGAAGAAAAAGAGGCAACAAAAACATAATCAAAGGATTAAGAGAATCCTACTGTAACTAAGGCCACCCCATTGGACACTACATCAGAGGCTCCAACATAATCAACCAACACCAAGACCACCGAGCAGCAACATAAAGATGATACAGTGTCAACCGGGAAAGTTACACAAAGTTCTAAGGTAAAGGACATTGTACGATTCATAATGAGTTCACCTCAAGAACTGGAGAAGAAGAAGAAGAAGAAAAAGAAAGGAAAAGGGTCAGTCACATTAGAAGAAATTATTGTTATACCAAAATGTGATCCCAAGACCCTTAGCCCCAAGGAATTGAGAAAATATGGGGAATTGTGTACAAGAAAGGCAACATAGGAGAAATTAAGACAAGAGTGCAAGAGTGAGGAGATACTTGAAAATATATGAGATATCTTACACCAAGTAGTACCCGAGGTACATATAAATGAAGATACTCTGATAATGGACCAACTTGCTGCACTTACCGAGGAGCTTAATGCCCCTGATATAGAAGCAGAGAAGAGAATAGAAGAATGGGTAGAATAAAAAATTTAGCTTAAATTGGCAGAAAGAATCATCCAAGAAGTGGTAATTAATAAGGTCAAGCTATCTAAGGTGATAACTAACATTCAGTCTATCACTCAGATAATAAGTCAAATTTGGATCAAGCTATGCACTGTGGATACTTTCACCACTGAGGTCAGTGAAAAGATAAAACAACTTGATAAAGAAATTTAGGCCAGTGCACAGGTAACCTTAATCGAGCCTCAAGCATTTGCAAAGAACATATTGAAAGTTCAAGAACTTTGGCAGTTAAGAGAAAACCTTAGGAAATAGGAAGAAATAATAAGTGATCAAATCATAGAACTTCAAACCGAGTTGCTTACATACCTAAAAATCTTTGAGAAGCACATTGTCAAGGCACAAATGCTTGTTGCAACACCAGAAACTTTTGTGTTGGACAATATTTTTGACATGCATGCACAAGTCAGTCTTGAGCATCTTTCTCTCACCAACTTGAAATAGGAATGGGAAAACCTCTTGGAGTCATTGAAGAAAACCCATAAACTCATTTTTGATAATTTGTAAGTATACATTTACTTATTTGGTATTAATATCAAAAAGGGAGAAAACATATATATAGAAGGGGATAACATGTATATGCCAAATATGTATATAAAATGTTAAGTATACTACACATTACTGGGAGCATGCACTAAGGGGGAGTGCAAAAGTTTTGTGTATCTATGTATATGGCGGAGACAGGAAATATTTTGAGACCATATGTCTATATACATTTAAAGTTTTGATACTAATGCCAAAGGGGGAGATTTTTATCTCTATTTTGAGAATTAAAGGTTGTCATTAGTATCAAAGACATTGGTCAGTTACCTATGTTACTCTAGTCAGTAAAAGAAAGCACTTCAAAATAGTTGGTTAAGTCTTTACACCGAGTACCAAATAGTTTTACCGAGCATTAGTGTACACCAATACTGAGTGTAGTAAACACCGAGCAGAGTGGACATTGAGCACCAGTGTAATTACTGAGAAATATATAGAGTGTTTACCAAGCATCACAAAAAATGGCATAGGAATCAGGAATGGCACATTGATCTATGCAAACAATTACAACAAAATCACAAAACATTTTACCAAGATCGAGGATCATTTATTGTAGAGATATTTATTAATTACAATGAAGATCTTTATGTAATTGCTAGATCTAGGTTATTTTTGTACACCGTAGATCTTAGGGTTTTTCTCTAATATATTGTAACCTAATTTTGTAAGAGACATAAGCAGTATGTTATATAATTGTAATTTACATCATTTGATGTAAGTGTGGAGATAGGAAGTGAAGAAGTTCTTGAAGCATTAGCCAGCTTCAAGAATATCAGTTCATCAGACAAAGTAGAACAAAATACATGGATATTCAGATTAAGCAAAATTAGATCAGGCTACCAAGAAGTTCAGAGTTGAGAACTTCACATAACAAGGTGATATATATTTATTATTTCATAGATCTGTATCAGAAAAGATAGAGTTGTCAATTTGCAAATACCTTCTGTTATTTTCTAATCATTGTAATAGAGAAACCTAAAATCTTTCAACAGAGTAGACCTAATAATCATTTTGTAAATCTCTTAACCGAGTGCACACTCAAGTAGTGTTGTTAAAATCCTATCACTAGGTAGATCTAATCGATCTAATATGTTACTCCTAACAGGGTAAGATCACCATAACTAATAACCACTTGAAGCCCTAATAGGAAAACCTTTTCTATTTGCAGTAGTAAAGAATTTGTGGGTGTCATCCCCTCCGTAGTTTTTACCTTCTAACAAGGGTTTCTACGTTACCAAAATACTTATGTTATGTGATGGTTATCTTGTTGATTTCATGTTATTTACATTTACAAGTTGAATGAATGAATGATACATGCAATGGATACAAGTTATTTGCGAAAATACTACTATTTGTTGTTTAAGGTTTAAGAAGTGAAAGTTTTTGTGGGCACAGATTCACCCTTCCCCTCTTAGTACCATATCTCTCCATCCCAACACTTGAGATGGTCTAGAGACATACCTATAATTGAGACAACATTCAATGCACTTAGTGTTTAGCCTACCTTGTCAAGCAACATGAGTGTAAGTGGAGATTATGCTAGTAGCAGTAGATCTTGTTAGAAATAGGGAATACTGAGAGGAGGGGGTGAATCATTATTCTAAAAAATTTATCTTTTGCCCAATTATAGATATAACAGATTATCTTTATACATGTATAACATAAGAAGATAAACAACATGCATAATAATAAAGAACTCATAACACATTATTTGATCTTGAGGAAACCCTGGCCAAGGGAAAACCCCAGTGGGGATAGTACCCACAAAGATCCACTAATCAAAAGTATCTTGTTAAGGATGTTGACCCTGTTAGGAGTCTATTACAAGCATATAGTGTATCGGTCCTAGTTAAGGGACTATAGGCCTTGTTAGAAGCCTCAACCCTGTTAGGAGTTGTAGTACAAAATGTGATTACTAGATGAGTCCATTGCCCAAACAAGTAATGTACAATACACACTGATTAAAAAATAGGTTAAGGTACATAACCTTATACTTCTTTCATCAATATCACTTCACTACTCTTTCACTATCGCTATTACATATGCTTCATATACTTCGCATCATACTTCTACAATTACTTGCTGCTTGTTACAATTCCTTCTCTTTTTAAAATTACAATTACATTTACATTTATACCAATATCTTTATCAAAGAGTTAACATCTAGGATGTCATCCCTTTATATTTTTAAGTCATTATTTTGATAAACAAAATAATCCCTTAACTCTTTACTAGTTCTGTCTTCATATTCTATCCTGTTGGCTTCACACTGTCTTCGGTAAAATTGTCATAACTTCTTTTGTACATGTCATAATAACTTGCACTCTAAGATGGGTGATCAATAGACATCATAGAGTCTATGTTCAAGTGCACAAGCATTGAACTTACTCCATTCAATGTTGCAAACAAAAACTGTATCCAGGTTCACTAGTAAAACACTGTCTTACACTTAGACAAATCTGCAATGCACTATGTCATACTTGTTCTCTAACTTGTATGATCTTCATGAGGATCATATGTTTCCATAATGATAACATCTATGCAATCAAATTAGCCAAATTTCCAACAATCTCCCCCTTTGTCATTGGTGGCAACATATGAGAAAATTGGCTAAGTGTACAACTCAAAATCTCAAAAATGTTCAAAATTGTGGCCATAGTATAAAATACATACTATCCTTATAACTCCTCATAAAATTATTGCCTCTAATATAGTACTCCCCCTAAGAGTAACAACCCTTATCATATATTATCAATTTTCTTCTATATATCTCTCCCCTTTTGACAACAATGACAAAATAAGGTAGGGAGGGTCACAAAAATGTATCACAAAAGATTATACCTTAATTTATTTATTGCAAAGCTGGTAGGCTTGCAATGCAATTTGAAAAATCTATCTTCATGGCTTCTATCTCCTCCCATGATTTCTTAATGAAATCTGTCACATTGAGTAGTGCGCTCAATCCATAAGAAACAATTTCACATGCTTGGAGGTTTTCAAAGTTAAATTTTTGAAAAGATGTCTTTGTCGAAAGACAATCTTCCAATTGTTCTTCAATTATGCTCAACTTCATAGAAACATGCTCTCTCAAAAGAGTATATCTTCTCAGTTTCCTATCTTTCTCATCTTGTACAACTCTGATTTCATCATACAACTTTCTAATTTTCTTTTCAACATTACAGACCTTCACATTGGGGTTAGATAGAAGGTTTGTTTCATTTAGAATCTCTGATTCCTTCAACTTTATCTTTTGATCTTCCTTAGTTGTCAAAGTCTCTAATTTTGTACACTGTATGTACAAAGATTTTCCTATTTCCAAATGCTTCCTCAAATCCTTGATACAGATATCAAGAGTATTGATATTAGTGTTGATGTACTGGCTGATGTTCAAAAGCATTCTAGCCTCATAATCTGCTTGTGCTTTCACTTTTGCAATATCAGCTAGGCGTGTGAATTCATTATCAAAGGTACTCATTACCTTCTTTGCCTTCTCCAAAGGGTCTACTTCTAAAATTTGTGTGGTCACAATACTTTGTAACTTCTCAGTTAGTTCCTTCAGACACCCTTCAAGACTCTTCACCTTCTTGTTCTTACCAATTATTTTGTTTAAGGATGAAATCAGTTCCAAATGATCATCATCATCCACTTCTTTTCCCAAATGCTCAATCATAGAGCCAATTTGTGTCTTCTTTCCAGTCTCAGGAGTAAGACTGATATCTTCTTTGGTGGGAAGGGGAACTTGTTCTTCTACAACTGGTGGTTCCACAACAATGGTCTCTGTCATTTCTTCTTTTTTTGTAGCTTCCTGTTCCTCAAAGGCTAAATTGTCAACAATGTTCTCCAAATTCTTGAATACATTTTTATCAGTATCCAAGGTGATTTGTGTACCTTCTACATTCATTGTTTCATCTTCAATATTAATAGCTGGAGAAGAGGGAATGTCCTCTTGTACTTTCTCACCTACTTGCTTTGCTACAACTGATGATTCTCCAACATACTCTACCATAACTTTGATAATTACCTGTTCAGTCTCAGAATTTACTTCTTCATACCTACCTCCCATAATTTGAATTGTTCTCCTTTTGGTTCTTAGATGGTTTCTTAGGGCCTTCATGATTTGGTTGAAATGAGCTTCATATTTTATCTCACAAAGCTTCCTCACAAGCTTTTCTCTGATAGATGTCTCTTCATCTGATGCTCTCTTCTTTCTATTTAGAAGTTTTTTATAAATATCATCAGGTATTTGTCCTTGAATAGTATCAAACTTCTTGCTAGTCAAGATCATATGCTTCACAACTGCATTCTCTAGATTAAGTCTATCAGTATAATCATAAAGATCATAATACTTGTTCATTCTTGCAAAGTCACCATTCTCAATAATCTGCTCATTAAGCTTTTCAACTTTTGGTTTCCAAGCTTTCTTCTTTGTAGTGACATCATCTTTAACCTCTACAATCTTTCTTGGAATAGGTTGCACTAGAGTTTTATGCCTCTTTCCT
Organism: Chamaecyparis obtusa; assembly: GCA_027943335.1. Classification (NCBI taxonomy): domain Eukaryota; kingdom Viridiplantae; phylum Streptophyta; class Pinopsida; order Cupressales; family Cupressaceae; genus Chamaecyparis; species Chamaecyparis obtusa. The sequence continues at coordinate 3,111,328 of BSBK01004152.1, read as the reverse complement.
GGTCTAGTGGCACTCTGCTTAACTCTTTTTCTAGGTGTGGAGGAAGTGGATCTAGTAGACATCTTTGTTTCTATGTCCTTCTCAGGTACTTCCACTTTCACCTTTACTTGTGATTCTTCCTATGGCACTGCAATTGATGATAAAGGAGGGATAGACAAAACTTCCTTTTGTCCACTCTCTCTAATTGCTGCTTCTATTTGCTTTGCTACCAAAAACTCTCTCTCTGTCATTCTTATATCCTTTAAGATTTTCTTAATTGTGCTCTCAACTCTCTTCTTATACTATTTCTCTTCAATTAGAATCTTTACAGAGTTGAAGTTCTCCTCAAAGGTTCCAAACCTATTACACTAAGTGTCCAACTTACACTTCAGTAGTCTGCTAACATACTCTTTAGCTTCTACCTCAGATATCTCATAGCCAAGAGGGTCTATGAACTCTATTCTAGGCTTTACTACTTCAATATAGGTAAGGTCAGTATCAACCATAAAACATATATCATCTTTATATTTCTCAACAAGAGACTTAGGGATCCTTGATCTGCTAGACACAATATTTTGAAATATCTTAATAACAAGTATTGCACTTTCATTAACACTGTCAATAACATGATTTTTGTATACTACATTAATCCTTTCCATTGTAGTCTATCCATCATTCCAATCATTTCATATGGTGTAAGGAAATCTCCTCAAAAGATGAAAGAACATGTATGTGATTAGGGATGAGAACCTAAACTGTGTATACTTGGTTTTCTTGATCTTCTCCAAGTTCTCAAACAATTGAATTATAATAATTTCATACATATCAATTGGTACCCTATCAACACACATAAGATAAGCTGCATGTACCATTCCATCTACCATGTCATCTTCTCTTGAATTAGCACAAAACTTAGTAGTTAGAATCTTGCATATGTATCTCACATCAACTTGTTTGATCTTGCTAATCAAAATTCCTCTACCATTATAGGATGAATTAGTGTTGTCAATGACTATTTTTCTCATGTTTTTCTCATTAAAAGGAATAGCTCCAGTCTTAGATAATCTAGTGACTTCATGAATCAAATCAGCTATAATATCTATCACTCTATGCTCTAGCCAAAACTCTCCATTATGAATTCTACTCAAAATGATCTTAGTGCATTCTTCATTATCAAATTCATACTGTAATCCATATTTGACAATTTCATTATGTTCCAAGTGTTCAAAACCTTGTTTCAGTGACATATCCTGATTGTACATCATCTGATATTCATCTCAATTTCATAATTTTAGGGCTTGCGTAGATTCGGCACATAATTCTTCTCCGAATCCTTGCAAAATGCTTTCTATCACTGATCTTTGATCTCCTTATAAATTTAATTCTCTTTGATGATCAAATAATACCAATCATAACCTTTTATTAATTCAATCTCACTTAGATTTGACATCGCATTCAATTCTTTTGCCGCTTCTTTCCAAAAAGTTATCTCTGCTAACTTGCAAAACTTAAAACTTCTTACGATCTCACAAAACATAATATTTTTCTTTGTGCTCTTAACCATAGCATTATAATATCATAAACTACCTTGCATTAACTGTGCAAGACTCAATTCATCATATATCTACTTCTATACTAAATCTAAGTTCCTATTCTACTGCAATTTACATGAATTAAGTACTTTGAGATAGGTCAAGTAAAGATTCATTCTTACCTTTCAATACTTCACCTTTCTGATTACCTTCAATGTTGAATATGTCTCCTTGATCTGTGCTTTTGATAAACTTCACTTCATCTAAATTACTACAACATCCTTTCTGACTGTTACTAGCATCTTCATTTCTTCTTGCATGATTCCTGGGGTTAGGATTAGGATGAAAAACTCTATTGTTCATTCTGCAAAACCTTGTTGTATGTCTAATCTTGTTACATATCTGACAAACAATTCCATTGTTTCCATATCTTGGTCCAAGTTGATTAATTTGTGATCTGCAGTTTCTAGTAATGTGTCCAACCTTGTTGCATCTATAACATACTACTCCACTTCTTTTGTTCATATCTTCAGTAGGTTTCTTATCTGCATTGTTAGTATTCCTAAACATTCTACTACCATCATTATTCTCAATAAATTTAGGTTTCCTACAATCAATAGCTCTATGTCCAAAACCATGACAATTGTAACAATAACCATTAAGAGGTTTAAATTGTTTACCTGTGAAATCTCTCTTCATATGACCAATAGTATTACAAGCAAAACATCTACCTTTGAATTCTCTTTGCATACCTTTGGGTGATTCCTCTTGCTTTGGTGATTCTTCTTCTTTAGGTGTATCTTCATATTTTTTGATCTAATTAGGCTTCCTCTCATCCATGCTTTTAGATATCTTTAGATCTGGTTCCTTGCCTTCATCATTTGCTTTAAAAGTGTTGAATCCAAGACCAGTCTTATCATAGAATGGTTTCTGATAGGATATCTGTTCATCAATCTTCTCACTAGTTGAATATAGCCTCTCAAGCTATTGTTTGGATTGAGTCAGTTCACCTTTCACAATCTTATTGTATTTCTCAAGTTCATCATACTGCAAATTGACTTTCTCAAGTTCAGATGTTACTTTAGAAAGTTTAGATTTTAGTCCTTCATTTTCAGTCTTTAGACTTTCATTCTTAGATTTTAGATTTGCTTCATTCTTTCCATTTCCATCTTTCAAACTAAGCTTCAAATTTTCTATCTTTAATTCATGCTTAAGGATCTCATTTTCTTTTTCCATATTGTCATCACAATCTTCAATAAAAATTTTGAATTATTTTTCAAATCTCAGATCTTCCAATTTTTTTTTCAGTTAATCAATGAGGTTCTTTGCATCCTCATACTTCCTTTTCAAAGTATCTTTTTCAATAGTAAGCAAGTCAATCTGTTCAAGAGCTTCTTCAAGATTCTTTTGTAGTTGATCCATATCCATAGAGATCTTACTCAAGCTTCTAGGCTTTCCTTGAATGATTCTTTTCTGAGTAACTAAGCTTTGATGAAAATTGTTAGAAATAGGGAATACTGAGAGGGGGGGTGAATCAGTATTCTAAAAACTTTATCTTTTGCCCAATTATGGATATAACAGATTATCTTTATACATGCATAACATAAGAAGCTAAACAATATGCATAACAATAAAGAACTCGTAACACATTATTTGTTCTAGAGGAAACCTTGGCCAAGGGAAAACCCCAGTGGGGATGGTACCCACAAAGACCCACTAATCAAAATTATCTTGTTAAGGATGTTGACCCTATTAGGAGTCTATTACAAGCATATAATCTATCAGTCCTGGTTAAGGGACTATAGGCCTTGTTAGAAGCCTCAACCCTATTAGGAGTTGTAGTACAAAATGTGATTACCAGATGCGCCCACTGCCCAAACAAGTAATGTACAATATACACTGATTAAAAAATAGGTTAAGGTACATAACCTTATACTGCTTGTATGAATATCACTTCATTGCTCTTTCACTATCGCTATTACATATGCTTCATATACTTTGCATCATACTTCTACAATTACTTGCTGCTTGTTACAATTCCTTCTCTTTTTATAATTACAATTACATTTACATTTACATTTATACCAATAGATTTATCAAAGAGTTAACATCTAGGATCTGTCATCCCTTTACATTGTTAAGTCATTATTTTGATAAACAAAATAATCCCTTAACTCTTTACTAGTTTTGTCTTCATATTCTGTCCTGTCGGCTTCACACTGTCTTCGGTAAAACTGTCATAACTTCTTCTATACATGTCATACTGACTTGCACTCTGAGATGGATGATCAATAGACATCATAGAGTCTATGTTCAAGTTCTCAAGCACTGAACTTACTCCAGTCAACATCGCAAACAAAAACTGTATCTAGGTTCACTGGTAAAACACTGTCTCACACTTAGACAAATTTGCAATGCGCTCTGTCATACTTGCTCTCTAACTTGTGTGATCTTAATGAGGATCATATGTTTCCATAATGAAAACATCTATGCAATCAACTCAGCCAAATTTCCAACAGATCTAAGAATGAAGAATATAAAAAGATTGAGGAAGGAATTGCCTTGCTTGTGAAAAGAGAACTTGAAGGTAAGAAAATCTTTAAATGTTGGACTTGTCAAGAATATGGTTATTTTGCATCTAAATGTCCTAAGAGAGTAAAGAAATATAAGAAGAAATTTAAACCTAGAAGATCTAAAGAATGTTACTGTGCTAATGATGAAAAATTTGAGGCTAGTATTGATAAATCCCTAAGTGAAAGTGATAATGAGAATGATGATATAGGATTTGTAGCAATAAAAGAATTTAAATCTAAAACTGAAGTTAGAGAAGAAAAATCTTTAGTTTCCCAAGTAGAAAAGAGATCTGATTGGATTATAGACAATAGTTGTTCACATCATATTATTGGAGACATGAAGAAGTTTATAAATTTTAACAATTATGATGGAGGAATTGTTAGAGTTGGAAACAATGCACTTTGCTTGATAAAAGGAATAGGATCTATTACTCTTGATGGAAAGACTAACATTGATGATGTTTATTTTATGGATGGAATAAAACATAATCTTTTGAGTGTTAGACAATTAGTTGATAAGGGATATCAAGTTTGGTTTACTGAGAAAACTTGTGTAATCAAAGATAAGGATGGAAATTTGATTGGAACTGGATCAAGAACTAGAGGTAATATATTTCAATTAAATCCTACAGAGATGACATGTTTGATTACTAAAATTGATGATAGTTGGCTATGGCACATAAGGTTTTGTCACATAAACTTTGATAACATTGTGAAAGTAAGTACAACACTTGCAGTAAGAGATTTGCCTAAGATTATGAAACCTACTAACATGATTTGCATAGAATGTGTGATAGCTAAGCATAAGAGAAGTTCATTTCTGAGTAAGAAGTTCACATGAGCAGAGAAATTGGAAATTTTTCATACAGATTTGAGTGGTCCCACAAGGAATAGAGGATTCTATGGTGAAAGGTATTTTATGATTCTTTTTGATGATTTTACAAGAATGATGTGGATTGCATTTCTTAAAGAAAAGTCTGAAGAATTTGATACATTTAAAGTAATTAAGAACAAAGTTGAGAATGAATCTAGAATGAAGATTAAATGTTTAAGATTAGATAGAGGTGGAGACTTTACATCAAAATAATTTAACACTTTTTGTGAAGTGAATGGTATTAAGAGACAGTTTTCAGCCCGTAGAACACCCAAATAAAATGGTATTGCAGAAAGAAGGAACATATCAATAACTGAAGCAACAAGAGCTATGTTATTTGAAAATGATTTGGCAAAGATATTCTAGAGAGAAGTAGTGAATACAATAGTATATACAATGAACAAAGTACAAATTAGAGTAGATAAAGACAAGACACCTTATGAATTATGGTTTGGACATACACCATCAGTTAAGTATTTCATAATTTTTGGAAGTAAGTGTTATATTAAAAGAGATGATAACATTGGAAAGTTTGACCCTAGAAGTGATAAAGGTATATTTCTTGGTTATTCATTGAAAATCAAAGCTTATAGATGTTTTAATAAAAGAACTAAAACTATTGTTGAGAGTGCAAATGTTAAAGTTGATGAAAAGTTCAAAATTGAGGAAAGAATGCTTGATTATGAATTAGATGAAGGAACTCATCCTAGAATTGATCAAGAAAATGTTGAATTATTTTATGAAACTGATAGTGATTTACAGAATGAAAGTCACATTGAGGAAATCAGAGAAGAACCTAGAGAAGAACATGGAGTTGAAGCAAGAACTGAGACAATGACACCTAACAGGAATCTAGCAAGAAATCATCATGTTGATCAGATTATTGGGAGCATAGAAAAAGGAGTCCTGACATAGAATAAGGTACAAGAAGAACTATGATTGATTTCTCAAATTGAACCTAATTCTATTGATAAAGCCCATAAAGATGAAAATTGGATTAAAGAAATGAAAGAAGAACTAGATCAAATTGAAAAGAACAAGACTTGGGAGTTGGTTCGTAGACCTAAAGATAAGAATGTTATAGGAACTAAATGGGTATTAAAGAACAAGATGAATGAACAAGGAAGTTGTAAGGAACAAAGAAAGATTGGTATGTAAAGGATACTCACAGAAAGAAGGAATTGATTATGAAGATACTCTTGCACCTGTTGCAAGAATTAAAGTGGTAAGAATGTTTTTGGCTTATGTAGCTTATAAGAAATTCAAAGTATATCAAATGGATGTGAAGTCAACATTTTTGAATGGAGAATTAGAAGAAGTCTACATTGAGCAGCCTGAAGGTTTTACCTTAACCCATGAAGGAGACATGGTATGTAAACTGAACAAAGCTTTATATGGACTTAAACAAGCACCTAGAACTTGGTATGCAAGACTAGATAAGTATTTGATAAAATTAGGATTTTCTAAAGGCACAATAGATAGTAATTTATATCTGAAAGAAATTGAGAATGGTTTATTGATTGTAGTTATCTTTGTTGATGATATTATCTTTGGTGGAGAAGATGAAGCTAGTGATAAATTTGCAGAAGAAATGAAGACTGAATTTGAAATGAGCATGATTGGTGAGATGAAATATTTCTGAGGATTGCAGATAACACAAAATAATGCTTGTATTTTCTTATGTCAAAAAAAATATATGAATGATTTATTGAAGATATTTGGAATGGAAAATTGTAAGCCGGTTGGCACATCTATGGTAACTGGTCATAAGTAATCTAGCGTAGATGAAACCCATGTAGTTGATCAAATCTATGATTGGAGGATTGCAATATTGAACTCATACAAGACCAGACATATCACATGTGGTTGGAATTGTTGCAAGATTTCAAGTTGATCCTAAAGAGTCACATTATGCAGCAGTCAAAATAATATTGAGGTACTTGAAAGGCACAATTGAATATATATTATGGCATGATAAATATGATGATTTTACCCTATGTGCATATATAGATGCAGATTGGGGAGGTAGTGTTGATGATAAAAGAGTACAAGTGGTGGAGCATTTTTTCTTGGAGGAAGATTAGTTTCTTGGCTAAGCAAGAAACATAATTGTATTTCATAGAGCACAACAAAAGCAGAATATGTAGCAGTGACAAACAATTGTAATTAGATAATATGGATGAAACAAATGTTGAAGGATATTAGTGTTAGAAAGTAAAGTCCACCAAGATAACTAAGAGGGGGGGGGGGTGAATCAGTTATCAGATAATTATAATTTTATCATCTTCAACAACATTAAACCATATAAGTAATTTAATTACCAACCATAGAAAGATATTCATACATAATAACACAATGACACAAGATATGTTGACTAGGGAACCTCTTGATCAAACAGTAAACCATTGTGGGAATGATGCCCACAAAAGATACACTAATATGAATATTCCTTATGAAAGGATGGAATCTATTACGAGTCTTATGAAATACATTTAGTACATATGAATCCCTATTAGGAGATTTTGAATCCCTATTAAAAGATTCTAACCCTGTTAAGTGTTATGGAAGACAGAAGGACCCACTGCCCAAACAGCTTCAGGGTAAGATCATTGAGCACATTGTCCAAATAATCTTTGAATTACTAAATAGAATAATATGTTACCTCTTCTTTGACTATGCCAAACCACACTCACTATTACATCAGATCTCAATTTCAGATCTCTGTACCTCGCATGTCTTCCTTCACAAATTTGCTCTCATACTTAGCTCTTTTCTTCACTTCATGCATACAACATCACACACAACCACTACTTCCATATCAAAACTACACACTACAACAAGGAAATAAATTTCTTCCTTTATAACACACTCAAATAATTACAAATGAGTCCGCATATAATTACAAAATAAAAGTTTCCACACGCTACACCAAAATTACACAAAATTGTCGGCTTCCAAATACAATAAATCTTCACTCATGTGACCTCGAAGTCTATGCTATCATTGACATCACTATCAATGTGTCTTCAAATTCCCTTTAACTGTGCAAAACCAGATTCCATCCTGATTAGGAGATATCATCTGATTTCCACAAACCGCTACTGAGGAACACTGCCTGAATACTGCTTCCACCAAAATGCTCATAACTTCCATGAATAATTGAATTACTACCTATGCTCTTAACCATAGACATATTACATATCAAAGAGTATATCCTCAACATTACTTAGTTCCAACTACAATAACACATGTGCACTAATCCAAACTTTGTCTTCTTCTCTGCAAGTCTTTGGTAAATCACCGTGTTGACATCAATGACAATCATAGTCATGAATGCAACAACAACTACTATAGAATGACTTCCAAACATTTAGCATTCATTCATAACAATCTCCCCCATTGGCATTGATGGAAACATAGATGAAAAACATCCAATGTTCCAAAAATCCAATACTGCAACACTGCTTCTTCAAATCCTCTTCATCAATCAAATTTTTCTTAGTTATCCTAATCAGTTCTCTCCAACAGATGTTTCAGAGTTTTTTTATGTAAACTTCTCCCCCATTGACATTAATGACAAAAATTTCATCATTATGTCAACAACAATTCAATGTCAAAAGACACTTTTCAGAAAATACATTTACTAGAGTCCTCATGACTCAGCTCAGATACACATACTCCCCCATAGAGGAAGTACCAACATCCAATCTAGAAGAAAGATAAGGCTCATATACCACTGGACAGATACAACTAACTACATCATTTCTCAAAAGTAAGCTAGGGCATAACCCTAAGCATACCTCTTAGATACTCAAATGTATCCTTAGGCAAAGGCTTTGTGAATATATTTGCTATCTACTCATTTGTACTTATGTACTCAAGTCTGACTTCTTTCTCAGCAACTTTCTCTCTTACAACATGATACTTAATCTCTATATTCTTCTTCTTAGAATGTAATATAAGATTATTAGATATACTAACTGTGTTGGTGTTATCACAATGTATGACAACAGGCTCAACAAATTTTATTCCAATATCCTTTAGCATTTGCTTCATCCAAATTATCTGGTTACAATTTTTTTCTACTGCTACATATTCTGCTTCTTCTATGCTTTGTGAGATACAATTCTGCTTCTTGCTTAGCCAAGAAACTAATCTTCCTCCAAGGAAAAATGGTCCACCACTGGTGCTTTTCTTATCATCAACATTGCCTCCCCAATCAGTGTCTGTATATGCACATAGGGTAAAATCATCATATTTTTCATACCATAGTCCATAGTCCACTGTGCCTCTTAGATATCTTAATATCCTCTTTACTGCTACATAATGTGATTCTCTAGGTTCAGCTTGAAATCTTTTTACAATTCCAACTGAATGTGCTATATCAAGTCTTGTATGAGTCAAATACTGCAATCCTCCAATCATAGATTTGTATTTCTTTTGTTCTACTGCAGGAGTCTCATTTGTGCTAGATAACTTATGTCTAGTCACCATGGGTGTTCCAACTGGTTTACAATTCTCCATTCCAAATATTTTCAACAAGTCATTCAAGTACTTTGTCTAACTTAGAAAGATACCATCATTATTTTGTGTTATCTGTAATCCCAAAAAGTATTTCATCTCACCAATCATACTCATTTCAAATTCAGTCTTCATTTCATCTGCAAATTTGTCACTAGCTTTATCTTCTCCTCCAAAGATAATGTCATCAACAAAAATAACTATAACTAAAAAACCATTTTCTATTTCTTTTGTGTACAAATTGCTATCAACTGTTCATTTTGTAAATCCCAATTTTAACAAATACTTATCCAGTCTTGCATACCAAGTTCTACGTGCTTGTTTAAGTCCATATAAAGCTTTCTTTAATTTACATACCATGTCTCCTTCTTGAGTTAGAGGAAAGCCTTCAGGCTTCTCAATGTAGACTTCTTCCAATTCTCCATTTAGAAATGCTGACTTCACATCCATCTGATATACTTTGAATTTCTTGTAAGCTGCATATGCCAAAAACATTCTTACTACTTCAATTCTTGCAACAGGTGCAAAGGTTTCTTCATAGTCAATTTCTTCTTGCTATGAGTAACCCTTACATATCAATCTTGCTTTGTTTCTTACTACTTATCCTAGTTCATTCATCTTGTTTCTGAATGCCCATTTAGTACCAATAACATTCTTGTCTTTAGGTCTAGGGACCAATTCCCATGTCTTTTTCTTTTCAATCTGATCTAATTGTTCTTTCATAGCATTAGTCCAACTTTCATCTTCACAAGCTTCATTAGTAGTCTTAGGTGCAATTTGAGAAATCAAACATAACTATTCTTGTGCCTTATTTCGAGTTAGAACTCCTCTTTTGATGCTCCCAATAATTTGTCCAATAAGATGATTTCTTAACAAACTCTTGATAGGTGTCACTATCTTAGATCTCTCTTTAGATGTAGGTTCTTCAATGACTTCACTGTGGCTTTCATTCAACAAATCACTGTCAGTTTCATAAAATAATTCACTAGATCCAGTTTTAGGTTTAGGATGAGCTTCTTCATCTGATTCATAATCAAGCATTCTTTCCTGAATTTTGAATTTTTCATCAACTTTAACATTTGTGCTTTCAACAATACTCTTAGTTCTTTTATTGGAACATCTATATGTTTTTCTTTTCAAAGAATATCGAATAAATATACCTTCATCACTTCTAGGATCAAACTTTCCAATATCATCATCTCTCTTTATATAACATTTGCTTCCAAAAATTCTAAAATACTTAACTGAGGGTGCATGTCCAAACCATAATTCATAAGGTGTCTTGTCTATGTCTACTCTGATTTGTACTCTATTCATTTTATACACTGTTGTGTTCACTACTTCTCTCCAGAATATCTTCACCAAATCATTTTCAAACAACATAGCTCTTGTTGCTTTAGTCACTGATCTATTCCTTCTTTCTGCAATGCCATTTTGTTCAGGTGTTCTAGGGGCTGAATACTATCTCTTAATGCCATTTTCTTCACAAAAGGTGTTAAACTCTCTAGAATTAAATTCTCCACCTCTATCAGATCTCAAAAATTTAATCTTCATTCTCAACTTTATTCTTAACAATCTTAAACTTATCAAATGCTTTAGATTTTTCTTTAAGAAATGCAATCCACATCATTCTTGTAAAATCATCAACAAGAATCATAAAATACCTTTCTCCATAGAATCCTCTAGTCTTGGTAGGACCGATCAAATCTATATGAACAATCTCCAGCTTCTCTGTAGATGTAAAATTCTTACTGGGAAAAGAACTTCTCTTCTATTTAGCCATTACACATTCTTTGCAAATCATGTTAGCAGGCTTCATAATTTTAGGCAAATCTCTTACTACAAGTGTAGTACTTACTTTTACAATGTTATCAAAGTTTATATGACAAAACCTTCTATGCCATAACCAACTATCATCAATCTTAGAATCAAACATGTCATCTCAGTAGGATTCAACTAAAATACATTACCTCTGGTTCTAGATCCAGTTCCAATCAGATTTCCATCTTTATCCTTTATCACACAAGTTTTCTCAGTAAACCAAACTTGATATCCCTTATCAACTAGCTGTCCAACACTCAAAATATTATGTTTCAATCCATCCACAAAATAAACATCATCAGTATTAGTCTTTCAATCGAGAGTAATAAATCCTATACCTTTAATCAAACAAGGTGCATTGTTTCTAACTCTAACAACTCCTCCATCATATTCATTCAACTTTATGAACTTTTTCATATCTCCAATCATATGATGTGAACAACCACTATCTATAATCCAATCATCTTTCTTTTCAACTTGGGAAACTAAGGCTTTTGCTTCCTTAACATTAGTTTTAGGATTCTCTTCTTTAATTGCTACAAATCCTATGTCATCATTATTCTTAGTATCACTTTCACTTAAAGTTCTTTCTATACTAGCTTCAAAATCTTCATCATTAGCATAATAACATTCTTTAGATCTTCTAGGTTTAAAATCATTTTTGTACTTTTTGACTCTCTTAGGACATTTAGATGCAAAATGACCATATTCTTGACAAGTCCAACATTTAAATATTTTCTTACCATCTGGTTCTCTTTTCACAAGAAAGGCAATACCTTATTCAATCTTCTTGTATTCTTCATTTCTAGATCTATTGCTTCTAGCATAATCTCCGCTCACACTGATGCTTCTTGACAAAGTAGGGAAAACATTAAGAGCACTGAATGCTGTCTCCATTCTAGGTAAGTCTCCTGATAATCTCAGGTTCATTTCTATTGCTTCCAATCTTCCAAGAAGAGTCTCTCTTGTAAATTTTGTTGTACAAGGTATGACTTGTTCAATCATCTATGTTGTCTACTTAAATACAGGAATCAATGTCCTCATAATTTTCCATATCACTTCATTCTCTATCTTTGTTCCTCCACAAGATTTTATACCTGTAATAATTTTTGACATTCTACCAATATAACTTCTAATAGATTCATCTTCTAACATTCTTATATCTTCAAATGCAAATATCCAATTATGTAATCTAACTCTTTTTGCATGTTCATCACCTTCAAAAGTAGAGTGTAAAGAATTCCAAATTTCATGAGATTTTTTCAAATATTTTACCTGACTGTACTCATTCTCAGGAAGGGCTGTCAAAAGTTCTTCTCTTGCAAGTATGTTACACATGAATAGATCTCTCTCATCCATAGTACATGTTTCAAGATTGTCCTCTTCAATGATAGTCTTATCATTCTTTGTAATCAACCAATAACCTGGTCCTAAACATAGTAGATGTGTCTTCATCTTTTCTTTCTAGCTGTCAAAATTTACTCCATCAAACTTGGGGCTTTCTTTCCTAAAATTCACCATGGATCTCCTTAAGTTGTTAAACTTCTTTTTCAAGGACTTGCCACTCTGATACCAATTGTTAGAAAGTAAATTCCACCAAGATAACTGAGAGGGGGGGGGGGCGTGAATCAGTTATGAGATAATTATAACTTTTATCAGCTTCAACAACATTAAACCATATAAGCAATATAATTACCAACCATAGAAAGATATTCATACACAATAACACAATGACACAAGATATGTTGACTAGGAAACCTCTTGATCAAAGAGTAAACCCCAGTGGGAATGCTTCCCAAAAAAGATGCACTAATATGAATATTCATTGTGAAAGGATGGACTCTATTAGCAGTCTTATGAAATATGTTCAGTACATATGAATCCATGTTAGGAGATTTTGAATCCCTGTTAAAAGATTCTAACCCTGTTAAGAGTTATGGAAGACAGAAGGACCCACTGCCCAAAAAACTTCAGGGTAAGATCACTGAACACACTATCCAAATAATCTTTGCATTACTCAATAGAATAATATGTTACCTCTTCTCTGACTGTGCCAAACCGCACTCACTATTACATCAGATCTCAATTTCAGATCTATGTACCTCGCATGTCTTCCTTCACAAATTTTCTTTCATACTTAGCTCTTTTCTTCACTTCATGCATACAACATCACACACAACCACTACTTCCATATCACAACTTCACACTACAACAATGAAATACATTCTTTCCTTTATACCACACTCAAATAATTACAAATGAGTCGACATACAATTACAAAATAAAAGTTTCCACATGCTACACCAAAATTACACAAAATTGTCAGCTTCCAAATATAATAAATCTTCACTCGTGTTACCTTGAAGTTTATGCTATCATCCACATCACTATCAATATGTCTTCAACTTCCCTTTAACTACACAAAACTAAATTCCATCCCGATTAGGAGATATCATCTGATTTCCACAAACTGCTACTTAGGAACACTGCGTGAATACTGCTTCCACCAAAAATGCTCATAACTTCCATGAATAAATGAATTACTGTCTGTGCTCTTAACCATAGACATATAACATATCAAAGAGTATATCCTCAACATTGCATAGCTCCAAATACAATAACCCATGTACGTTAATCCAAACTTTGTCTGCGTCTCTGCAAGTCTTTAGTAAATCATTGTGTTGACATCAATGACAATCATAGTCATGAATGCAACAACTGCTACAAAATGACTGCCAAACATTTAGCATTAATTCCTAACAACTAGAATTAAATTTGATGAGCCTATTGTTATACACTGTGACAACACCAGTACAGTAAGTATGTTTAAGAATCTAGTATTGCATTCTAAGACTAAGCATATAGAAATAAAATATCATGTTGTAAGAGAAAAAGTTGTAGAGAAAGAAGTCAGACTTGAATACATAAGTTCAAAAGAGAAGATTGTAGATATATTTAAAAAGCCCTTACCTAAAGATATATTTGAGTATTTGAGAGGTATGCTTGTGGGTATGCCCCAACCTACTTTTGAGAAGGGATGCAGATTGTTGCATCAGTCCTGTGTTATATGAGCTCTATCTTTTTTGGACTGGATGTCGACACTTCCTCTATGGGGGAGTATGTGTGTTTTGAGCTGAGTCATGAAGGACTCTAGTGAATTTATTTTTTGAAAGTTATCTTTTGACATTGAGAATTGACACATTGATGTTTACCTTTGTTATTGATGTCAATGGGGGAGAAGTATACATGAAAACATTATATGAAGTAAATCATCTATGGGGAAAAGGATACAAACATCTGTTGGAGGAGATGAAGCAATATAAAATGAAAAACCTAATTTATGGAACTTGGATGTTTCTTCATCTATGTTGCCATTAATGCCAATGGGGGAGATTGTTAGGAATGAATGATGAATATATCCTATGGGGGAGTATTCAGAGCCATTCTATAGTAGTTGTATGTTGCATTCATGACTGTGGTTGTCATTGATTTCAACACAGTGATCTACTGGAGATTAGCAGAGAAGCACACAATGTTTGAATTAGCACACATGGAGTATTGAAGATCAATCTATGTGGAGTTAAGGACTTAAGTCATATTGTGTCCTAAGATTGTGGTCAAGAGTACATACATAAATTTAATTATTCATGACATTTATGTGTAAATTAGTGGAAGCAGTATTCAGGCAGTGTTCTTGAGAAGCAGCTTGTGGTAAGTAGATGATATCTCCTAATCGGGATAGAATCTAGGCATGCAAATTTGTACAGTTGATGAAAACATTTTGATAGTGACATAGACGTGATAGCATGGTTAGAGGTCGCATGAATAAAGAATTATTTTGTTTGGAGGGCAACAATTTTTATATAATTGTGAAATATTATGTAACGTGTGAAGGTTTATATTTTGTAATTGGTTAAGCCTTGTTGGCTGACTCATTTGTAATTACTTGAGTGTGGTATAAAGGAAGGATCATTTTCCTTATTGTAATAAGTGGAAATATAGAGATGAATTGCAGAATTGAGCAATATATGTTGTAAGAGGATATGCGAATTGTAGAGATCTAATATTGGTATTTGGTGAAGCAGTTGGTGTGGTTTGGCATAGATAGAGGAGAAAAGATAAATTGTTGAGATCAGTAATTATTTAGTATTTTCTGTTTGAGTAATGTAGAGATTAGTTGGACAGTGTGTTCAGTGATCTTACCCTTGAAGTTGTTTGGATAGTGGGTCCTTCTATCTTCCATAACTCCTAATCGGGTAAGAATCTTTTAACAGGGATTCAAAATATCCTAATAGGGACTCATATGTACTAAATGTATTTCATAAGATGTTGGAGATTTTCTAGCAAGCCAGTGCTGACTGTATGTTTTTCATTGATGACAACATATGGTAAGTAGCATGCATGGAAGACTTATGCAGTAAGCTTTTAGTGTATGTAGCATAGACATGTTATCAGCATAATATCATGGGTGCAGAGGTTAACTGTTAGTATAGATAGTTATATAGCAGCTTGTGTTAGTAGTGTTCCTGATAGAGTTATAGGTAGTGTTCTATGAATGATTGTCTATACAGATATCATGGAGCCTTGAGTTCTTGGATATGTGATGAAGACATGTTAGTAATATTTTAGTCATGGACATAGAGTCTGATGATCAGTAGAGGTAAAGTTATGCAGTCTCTATTCACCAATAGCATTTTCCTATGTTTGTTCAAAAGATCCGACAGAGATTATATTGGTTATGGAGTTGCACCTATCATCTCGGTATGTGCCCTTGTATTAGAGCTTGGAGAAGAGTTAGTAATGTTTAGTTAAGAGTGCATGATGTAATTCAACTTGAGGAAAAAGATCCAGTTATTTTGGTAGAGCTGACAGTGTGTGGCCTACGTCTACAATTATCTTATTGGATAGGTCCCAAAATGTGTTGTGTGCTTAGTAGAGTTGACTAAATTATTATTAGAGTTTTTTATGAGTTCTCTAATATGATTTCAAGGTGGTTCTAATAGGCCAACTTTATTATATCATTTGGAGGAACGCTATTTATATGCAGTCATTTTTTATTGCTAAGATGTGGTTCATAGTTGATTGTGAAGAGTAGAGTAGAGTGTGTGAAGTGTTGAGCCATCAGTAGAAGGTCTATGTGACCAAGTAAAGAGTTTGTGCTATACATTGGAACTGATCTAGACTATTGGAGATTTTCCAATAGGCCAGTATTGACAGTTATATAGCAGCTTGTGTCAACAGTGTTCCTGACAGAGTAACAGACAATGTTCTATGTATGGTTGTTTGTATAGTTATCATGGAGCCTTACATGCTTGGATATATGTTGAAGAAATATTAGTGATGTTTCAGTTATGGACGCATAGTCAGATATTTAGTAGAAGTAAAGTTATTTAGTCACTATTTTCCAGTAGTAGTTTCCTGTGTTTATTCAGAAGAGCCTATTAGAAAGTAAAGTCCACCAAGATAACTGAGGGGGGGGGGGGGTGAATCAGTTATTAGATAATTATAACTTTTATCATCTTCAACAGAATTAAACCATATAAAAAATATAATTACCAACCATAGAAAGATACTCATACACAATTACACAATAACACAAGATATGTTGACTAGGGAACCTCTTGATCAAAGAGTAAACCCCGGTGGGAATGATGCCCACAAAAGATGCACTAATATGAATATTCCCTATGAAAGGATGGACTCTGTTAGGAGTCTTATGAAATACATTCAGTACATATAAATCCCTGTTAGGAGATTTTGAATCCCTGTTAAAAGATTCTAACCCTGTTAAGAGTTATGGAAGATAGAAGGACCCACTACCCAAATAGCTTCAAGGTAAGATCATTGAACTCACTGTCCAAATAATTTTTTGCATTATTCAATAGAATAATATGTTACCTCTTCTCTGACTGTGCCAAACCACACTCACTGTTACATCAAATCTCAATTTTAAATCTCTGTACTTCGCATGTCTTCCTTCAAAATTTTCTTTCACAACTTCATAATCAACCACACTCTCTCTATTGCAACAAGGAAAAAAATTCTTTCCTTTATACCACACTCAAATAATTATAAATTATTTGGCATACAATTACAAAATAAATATTCCACACACTACACCAAAGTTACATAAAACTGTCAGCTTCCAAATACAATAAATCTTCACTCATGTGACTTAAAAGTTTGCATTGTCATCCACATTACTATCAATGTGTCTCTAAGTTCCCTTTAACTGTGCAAAGCTAGATTCCATCCCAATTAGGAGATATCATCCGATTGCCAAAAATTGCTACTCAGGAACACTGCCTGAATACTGCTTCCACCAAAATGATCATAACTTTCATGAATAAAAGAATTAATATATGTACTCTTAACCATAGACATATAACATATCAAAGAGTATATCCTCAACATCACATAGCTCCAACTAAAATATCTCATGTGCACTAATCAAAACATTGTCTGCTTCTTTGCAAGTCTTTGGTAAAACACTGTGTTGACATCAATGACAATCATAGTCATGAATGCAACAACAACTACTATAGAATGGGTGCCAAACATTTTAGCATTCATTCCTAACAATCTCCCCCATTGGCATTGATGGAAACATAGATGAAAAACATCCAATGTTCCAAAAATCCAATACTAAAACATTGCTTCTTCAAATCCTCTTCACCAATCAAATCTTGCTTCGTTATCCTGTTCAGTTCTCTCATATTGTTTACTCATATTGTTTTTCATACATAATTCTACCCCATTGACATCAATGACAAAAATTTCATCACTATGTCAACAAAAACTCAATGTCAAAAGACACTATTCAAAAAAAAATACATTTACTAGAGTCCTCATGACTCAACTCAGATACACATACTTCCCCATAGAGGAAGTACCAACATCCAGTCTAGAAGAAAGATAGGGCTCATATATTACTGGATGAATGCAACCAACTACATCATTACTCAAAAGTAGGCTGGGGCATAACCACAAGCATACCTCTTAGATACTCAAATGTATCCTTAGGAAAAGGCTTTGTAAATATGTCTGTTATCTTTTCCTTTGTGCTTATGTACTCCAGTCTGACTTCTTTCTTAGAAACTTTCTCTCTTATAACATGATACTTGATCTCTATATGTTTTGCCTTAGAATGTAGTATAGGATTCTTAGACATACTGACTGTACTGGTGTTGTCACAATGTATAACAATAGGTTCAACAAATTTAATTCCAATATCCTTTAGCATCTACTTCATCCAAATTATCTGGTTACAATTGTTTGCTGCTGCTACATACTCTGCTTCTATTGTGCTCTATGAAATACAATTCTGCTTCTTGCTTAACCAAGAAACTAATCTTCCTCTAAAGAAAAATGCTCCTCTACTGGTGCTTTTCTTATCATCAACACTGCCTCCCCAATCAGCATCTGTATATGCACATAGGGTAAAATCATCAGATTTTTCATACCACAATCCATAGTTCATTGTGCCTCTTAAATATCTCAATATCCTCTTTACTGCTGCATAATGTGATTCTCTAGGTTTAGCTTGAAATCTTGCTACAATTCCAACTTAATGTGCTATATCTAGTCTTGTGTGTGTCAAATACTACAATCCTCCAATCATGGATATGTATTTCTTCTTCTCAACTGCCGGTGTTTCATTTGTGCTAGATAACTTATGTCCAATTACCATAGGTGTTCCAACTAGTTTACAGTCCTACATTACAAATCTTTTCAGCAAATCATTCAAGTACTTTGTTTGACTTACAAAGATACCATCATTGTTTTTTGTTATCTGTAATCCCAAAAAGTATTGCATCTCACCAATCATACTCATTTCAAATTCAGTCTTCATTTCATCAGCAAATTTGTCTCTAGCCTCATCTTCTCCTCCAAAAATAATGTCATCAACAAAAATAACTATAATCAACAAACCATTTTCAATTTATTTTGTATATAGATTTCTATCAGCTATTGCTTTAGCAAATCCTAACTTTAATAAATACTTATCCAGTCTTGCATACCAAGTTCTAGGTGCTTGCTTTAGTCCATATAATGTTTTTTTCAGTTTACATACCATGTCTCCTTCTTGAGTCAAAGGAAAACCTTTAGGCTGCTCAATGTAAATTTCTTCTTCCAATTCTCCATTCAGAAATGTTGACTTCACATCCATCTGATACACTTTGAATTTCTTAAAAGCTGCATAGGCCAAAAACATTCTTACTACTTCAATTCTTGCTACTGGTGCAAAAGTTTCTTCATAGTCAATTCCTTCTTGCTGTAAGTAACCCTTACATACCAATCTTGCTTTGTTTCTTACAACTTTTCCTTGTTCATTCATCTTGTTTCTGAATACCCATTTAGTTCCAATCACATTCTTGTCTTTAGGTCTAGGGACCAATTCCCATGTCTTGTTCTTTTCTATCTGATCTAGTTCTTCTTTCATAGCATTAATCTAATGTTCATCTTCACAAGCTTCACTAGTAGATTTATGTTCAATTTGAGAAATCAAGCATAAATGTACCTTATTCTGAGTTAGAACTCCTCTGTCCAAACTTCCTATAACTTGTTCAATAGGACGATGTCTTGATAAATACTTGTTCAGTGTCATAGTCTCATATCTTGCTTCAACTATAGATTCTTCTCTAGATTCCTCTTTGGTTTCTTCAGCATGACTTTCATTCAACAATTCACTGTCAGTTTCATAGAATAATTTAGTAGTTTCAGTGTTAGGCTTAGGATGAGCTTCTTCAACAGATTCATAATCAAGCATTCTTTCCTAAATTTTGAACTTTTCATCAACTTTAACATTTGCACTCTCAACAATAGTTTTAGCTCTCTTATTGTAACATCTATATGCTTTTCTCTTTAAAGAATACCCAAGAAAATTACCTTCATCACTTTTAGGATCAAACTTTCCAATATCATCATCTCTCTTTATATAACATTTGCTTCCAAAAATTCTAAAATACTTAACTAAGGGTGCATGTCCATACCATAATTCATAAGGTGTCTTGTCTGTGTCTGCTCTAATTTGTACTCTATTCATTATGTATACTATTGTATTCACTACTTCTCTCCAAAATGTCTTCGCTAAATCATTCACAAATAACATATCTCTTGCTGCTTCAGTCATTGATCTATTTCTTCTTTTTGCAATACCATTTTGTTCAGGCATTCTAGGGGCTAAAAATTGTCTCTTAATTCCATTCACTTCACAAAAAGTGTTAAACTCTCTAGAAGAAAATTCACCACCTTTATCAGATCTCAAACATTTAATCTTCATTCTAGATTCATTCTCAACTTTGTTTTTAATGATCTTAAACTTACCAAATGCTTCATATTTTTCTTTTAGAAATGCAATCCACATCACTCTTGTAAAATCATCAACAAGAATCATAAAATACCTTTCTCCATAGAATCCTCTAGTCCTAGTAGGACCGCTCAAGTCTGTATGAACAATCTCCAACTTCTTTCCTGATGTGAACTTCTTACTAGGAAATGAACTTCTCTTCTACTTAGCCATCACACATTCTTTGCAAATCATGTTAGTAGGCTTCATAACTTTAGGAAAATCCCTTACTACAAGTGTAGTACTCACTTTTACAATATTATCAAAGTTTATATGACAAAACCTTCTATGCCATAACCAACTGTCATCAATCTTAGTAATCAAACAAGTCATCTCAGTAGGATTCAACTAAAATACATTACGTCTGGTTCTAGATCCAATTCCAATCAGATTTCCATCTTTATCCTTTATCACACAAGTTTTCTTAGTAAACCAAACTTGATATCCCTTATCAACTAACTATCCAACACTCAAAAGATTATGTTTCAATCCATCAACAAAGTAAACATCATCAGTATTAGTCTTTCTATCAAGAGTAATAGATCCTATACCTTTAATCAAACAAGGTGAATTTTTACCAACTCTAACAACTCCTCCATCATAATTGTTAAATTTTATGAACTTATATCTCCAGTCATATGATGTGAACAACCACTATCTATAATCCAATCCGCTTTCTTTTCAACTTGGGAAACTAAGGCTTTTTCTTCCTTAACATTAGTTTCATAATTTTCTTCTTTAATTGCTACAAATCCTATTTCATCATTATTCTCAGTATCTCTTTCACTTAAAGTTCTTTCAATACTAGCTTCAAGGTCTTCATCATTAGCATAATAACATTCCATAGATCTTATAGGCTTGAAATTATTTCTGTACTTCTTAACTCTCTTAGGACATTTAGATGCAAAATGTCCATATTCTTAACAAGTCCAACATTTAAAAAATTTCTTACCGTCTGGTTCTCTTTTCACAAGCAAGGCAATACCTTCTTCAATATTCTTGTCTTCTTCATTTCTAGATCTACTGCTACTAGCATAATCTCTGTTCACACTGATGCTTTTTGACAATGTAGGGTGAATACTAAGAGCACTGAATGTTGTCTCCATTCTAGGTAAGTCTCCTGATAACCTCAGGTTCATCTCTACTGCTTCCAATCTTCCAAGAAGAGTCTCTTTTGTAAAGTTCCCAGTACAAGGTATAACTTGTTCAATCATCTATGTTGTCTGCTTAAATACAGGATTCAATGTCCTTAGAATTTTCCATATCACTTCATTTTCTTTCTTTGTTCCTCCACAAGATTTTATCCTTGCAACAATTTCTAACATTCTACCAATGTAGCTTCTAACAGATTCATCTTCCAACATTCTTATATCTTCAAATGCACATATCCAATTATGTAATCTAACTCTTTTTGCATGTTCATCACCTTCAAAAGTAGAGTGCAAAGCTTTCCAAATTTCATGAGACTTTTCAAACATTTTACCTGACTATATTCATTCTCTGAAAGTGTTGTCAAAAGTGCTTCTCTTGCAAGTATGTTACACATGAATAGATCTCTCTCACCATTAGAGCATGTCTCAAGATCATCTTCTTCAATGATCATCTTATCATTCTTTGTAGTCAACAAATAACCTAGTCCTAAACATAGTGGATGTGTGTTCATCTTTTTTTCCAACTTTCAAAATTTACTCCATCAAACTTAGGGATTTCTTTCCTGAAATTCACCATGGATCTCCTTAAGCTGTTAAACATTTCTTTCAAGGACCTGCTACTCTGATACCAATTGTTAGAACGTAAAGTCCACCAAGATAATTGAGAGGGGGGGGGGGGGGGTGAATCAGTTATCAGATAATGATAACTTTTATCATCTTCAACAGCAGTAAACCATATAAGCAATATAATTACCAACCATAGAAAGATACTCATACATAATTACACAATAACACATGATATGTTGACTAGGGAACCTCTTGATCAAAGAGTAAACCCTAGTGGGAATGATGCCCACAAAAGATGCACTAATATGAATATTCCTTGTGAAAGGATTGACTATGTTAGGAGTCTTATAAAATACATTTAGTACATATAAATCCTTGTTAGGAGATTTTGAATCCCTGTTAACAGATTCTAACCCTGTTAAGTGTTATGGAAGACAAAAGGACCCACTGCCCAAATAGCTTCAAGGTAAGATCACTGAACTCACTGTCTAAATAATCTTTGCATTATTCAATAGAATAATATGTTACCTCTTCTCTGACTTTGCCAAACAGCACTCACTATTACATCAGATCTCAATTTTAGATCTTTGTACTTCGCATGTCTTCCTTCACAATTCACTTTCACAACTTCATAATCAATCACACTCTCTCTATTGCAACAAGGAAAAACATTCCTTCCTTTATACCACACTCAAATAATTACAAATGAGTCAGCATAAAATTACAAAATAAAATATTCCACACGCTACACCAAAGTTACATAAAACTGTCAGCTTCCAAATACAATAAATCTTCACTTGTGTGACTTCAAAGTTTGTGCTATCATCCACATCACTATCAATGTGTCTCTAACTTCCCTTTAACTGTGCAAAGCCAGATTCCATCCCAATTAGGAGATATCATCCAATTTTTCAAATCCACTACTCAAGAACACTGCCTGAATATTGCTTCCACCAAAATGATCATAACTTTTATGAATAAAAGAATTACTGTTTGCACTCTTAACCATAGACATATAACATATCAAAGAGTATATCCTCAATGTCACATAGCTCCAACTATAATATCCCATGTGCGCTAATCAAAACACTATCTACTTCTCTGCAAGTCTTCAGTAAAACACTATGTTGACATTAATGACAATCATAGTCATGAATGCAACAACTGCTACAGAATGGTTGGCAAACACTTTAGCATTCATTCCTAACAGAGCCGGTAGAGATTTTACTAGTTCTGGAGTTGCACCTATCATGTGGGTATGCACCCTTGGATTTAAGCTAAGAGAAGAGTTATTGATGTTTGGTTAATAGCACATGAGTTAATTTAGATTGACGAGAGAGATACAGTTATTTTGCTAGAGCCAACAGTGTGTAGCGTCCATCTACAATTATCTTATTGGATAGGTCCCAAAATGAGTTGTGTGCATAGTAGAGCTGATAGAATGATTATCAAAGTTTGTTATGGTTTCTCTAATATGATTTTAAGGTGGTTCTAATAGGCTGACTTGATTATATCATTTGGAGGAAAGATATTTATAGGCAGTCATTTGTGATTGCTTCAGTGTGTTTCATGGTTGATGAAGAAGAGCAGAATAGAGTGTGTGGAGTATTGAACCATCAGAGGAAGATCTATGTGACCAAGTAAAGTGCTTGTGCTATACATTAGAACTGATCTAGATAGCAAGTCAAAGCTCAGTTCACCAAGATCCAAATATAGTGTGTATCTGTTATTTAGAAGGTTTTAGGCTTAACCCCTTTGAGCAGTGAGCTCTCAGATAGTGCGTCCTCTCCCATAATAGGGAAAATTGTAAAAGACTCCTAACAGGGTTAGACCCTTGACCAGGTCAACTGTACTAAATATATTATAAAGCAGCTCCTAATAGGGTTAAGGATCTTCTAACAAGGATCATAATACACTAGTATAGAATATTAGTGAGTGTCAATTCCCACTGGAGTTTTTACCTATTTGGGTTTCCCCGTAACCAAAATATTAGTGTTGTGTTTATGTGTTATTTCATTGTGTTTATTCTTTATGTTTAATTATATTTAATTGGATAAAGAATTGAATCTTATAGATAACTGATTCAGCCCCCCCCCCTCTTAGTTATCTCTTGGGACTATTCCTAACAATTGGTATCAGAGCCAAGTGCCTCTGAGAGAAAGTTTAATAGCTTGAGGTTGCTCAGATGGCATACTTTAGGAAAGAGAATCCTAAGTTTGATGGAGAGAATTATCTTGATTGGAAGAACAAGATGGTGACACATTTGCAGTGCATTAGTTTTGAAGTTTTTGATGTAACTATCAAAGTAGCCAAGATACCTACCTTAGCAGACCTTGGAAAGGATGATGCTACTGAAAAACAAAAGAAATTGTTTCATCAGAATGCTATTGCTAAAGAAGCCCTTATCAACACCCTATCCGATAGTGAATTTTTAGAGATAAAGAAAGTAGACACCACCCATAAGATATGGAAGTACCTAGAAGACATGTTTGAAGGTGAAAAACAAGCAAAGGATGCATGCAAAAAGACATGGAAGAAAAGATACAATACATTAGAGATGCTGCCTGAAGAAAACATGAGAGCTTATAATCAAAGGATCAATGAAGCAGTTGTTGGAATCAGGAACAATGGTGGAGAGATCTCAGAGGAAGATATTATGGACAAGTTGATGACTACTCTCACTCTAGAATATGAAAGCGAGATCAACATCCTTGATGAGACCATGCATCTTACATCTAATTTAAAGAGAGAGACCTTGATCAGAAAAATATTAGCTTTTGATATTTCAAGATTGAAGATAGAACCTAAAAGTGAGATAGCCTTCAAAGCAACAGTTCATGGTAAGAAATCTGTAAACACTTCTGGTAATTTTGATAATGATGATGAAGAG
Source organism: Chamaecyparis obtusa (assembly GCA_027943335.1). Taxonomy (NCBI): domain Eukaryota; kingdom Viridiplantae; phylum Streptophyta; class Pinopsida; order Cupressales; family Cupressaceae; genus Chamaecyparis; species Chamaecyparis obtusa. The sequence goes on along the minus strand of BSBK01004152.1, from coordinate 3,086,071 downwards.
AAAACTCTAGATGATTTTATTTCTATGATTTCTAAAAGAGAAACTAAAGGAAAAGGAAAATATGAAGGTCAAATTCCATTTAAGTGCTTTTCATGTAACAAGATAGGTCACTTTGCATCTAAGTGTCCTACTAGAGCTAGAAAGTTCAAAAAGGATTACAAGACTAAGTACTCTAAGGAATGTTACTATGTTGGAGATGGAGTTTCAGATGAAGAATCAAGTGAAGAAGAAATTGGATTCATTTCTATTGTAGATAAAATGAATAATAAGAAAAATCATAAAGATGAGAAGGAGAAACAAGAACTAGCATTGATTTCCCAAGCAGATATAAGGACAGACTAGATTATAGATAGTGGTTGCTCACATCACATGATAGGTGATAAAGGTAGATTTTTTCATCTGGACAAATACAATGGTGGTATGGTTAGATTTGGAGACAAAAATCCTAGACCCATAGTTAGTACATGAGCCATCACCTTGGATGGAAAGAATAGTACTGATGATGTTCTTTATGTTGATGGTGTGAAACATAACATTCTTAGTGTTGGACAGTTACTTGGAAAAGGCTATTAGTTGGAGTTCAAAGATGAAAAATGCATCATTAACAACAAGGATGGTGTTATGATTGCATCAGGCTCAAAGACAAGAGGTAATGTTTTCCAACTCAATTCAGAAGCAAGTTATTTTGTTGCTAAAGTTGATGATAGTTGGTTGTGGCACAAAAGACTATGTCATATCAATTTTGATAACATAGTAAAGATAAGCAATGTAAAGGCAGTAAGAGATCTACCTAGCATAGAAAATCCATTTGATACTATATGCAGGGAATGTGTGATGGGAAAGCATGTGAGAAATTCATTTAGGAGCAAGCACAATTTAGCAGAGAACAAGTTGGATCTGATTCATACAGACCTATATGGTCCAACTCAAACAAGATCATACTATGGTGAAAGGTATTTCATTTTGTTTGTTGATGATTATACTAGGATGATGTGGGTTGCATTCTTAAAGGATAAGTCAGAAGCATTTGAGAAGTTCAAAATATTCAAAGCTAAGGTTGAGAATAAATCTGGATTAAAGATAAAATGTTTTAGATTGGATAAAGGAGGAGAATTCATCTTTGACAGATTCTATGAGTAATGCGAAGAACATGGCATAAAGAGATAGTTAAGTGCACCTAGAACCCCTCAGCAGAATGGAATTGCAAAGAGAAGGAATAGGATCATTCTTGATATAGCACACACCATCATGATAGAAGGAAAAGTTGCACACACATATTGGAGAGATGTGGTCAATACAATAGTCTACACCATCAATAGAATTCAATTGAGGCCTGGCATTGACAAAACACTGTATGAAATATGATTTGGTAATGTTCCCATAGTAAAATACTTCAGAATCTTTGGAAGAAAGTGCTACATCAAGAGGGATGAAGTAATAGGCAAGTTTGATGCAAGAAGTGATGAAGGTATTTTCCTTGGTTACTCTACTAAAAGTAAATCTTATAGATGTTTCAATTTAAGATTGAAAAAGATCATTGAAAGTACTCATGTTTGTATGGTGAAAATGTGACCACACTTCTATGAATCATTACATTCAAGAACACTCAAGAATGAGGTCTCAAAAATTGATCCATAGCTCCCTAAGCATGGAGTGCAAGGGTTTTAAGAATGCTCTCAGCTAGAGCTATTTAGCCTATAACCTTGCTAGTAAACCATGCAATGGGAGATTCAATGAAGACAAGGGAAAGAATGCCAATATCCTCAAGAATCAAGAATGAAAATGTAATGCTATGCTATGCTAGAAATAGAAATACAAGCTAAGCTATGAAAATGAAAGAACAAGTATTACCAAGCCTCCTAGTTAAGCTAGATGGATTAATCTAAAGCATAAAGGAAATCTAAGCTAAGAATGTCATGATAATGCAAGAAATGAAAACTATGATAACATGTAGATGCAAAAGCCAAGAATGCTCCAAATCTTCAAAAGCTCCAAATGTACCTAGAAAACCTACAGCATAACATTAGCATAAAAATCTAAGATATGAAAATGAAGAAGAGAGCTCTCCTTTTATAAGAAATGAGGAGGAATGGACCATGGAGATTAAGAGGCAAAAGATCTAATCAATGGTGGAGCTTGAAAGAGGAGCAATCCATGTGCACACATATCCTCCAATGGGAAAATAAGAGTTGACTTTTGTGTCCATATGAGACAAAAAGTGTTTTTTCCCTTTTTATAGAATAAGAATAATACTTTATTTGTGCAACTTAGGATAAGAGGAAAAGTGAGGGCTTTTATTTATTTAAAAGGGGAGGAAATATTCCTTTTAAATAAATAAAAACTTAGGATAAAATGGTTAGCCCATAGAAAATAATTGAATTAATGATAGAGCTAGGATTTGATCAAGAATAAGCAATTTATGATTTAGCAAAAGGGGCTAATAGTCTAGATGACCATTTTTAGGTGTATACATTTGCCCCTCTTTGACTAATGTGTGATCAATCAGGGAACACATGCAGTCAAAGAAATGAAGTTGATATGTGAGATCGATTTGGGATCACAAAGAAACTCAGATCAGCCAAGAAAGAAAGAGATAGCCAAGAAGGCAAGCAGATAGTGATCTGACTCCAAAGAATGAAGTGCAGAGAGATAGAAAATCCTGCATGGTCAGCCTGGTAGCGACAATACTGAACACTTAGGAAAGAGATAGCCAATAAGATATGATGTGTCTGCCCCCTCGGGATCAAAAGCAAAATCTAGGTAGAGGGAAAGCAGAAGAAAGAGAGACATGATCAAATCACTAGAAATCATAATCGAAGAAAGCGAACAAAATAACCATCAAGCAGTGAAGATATGCCCCACACATGGGACACAAGGCATGAACCTATCGGTCCATCAACCCGTAAAAACCACAGAGGGGGATTTGAACTTGGGATTTGAAAGTGAATGAAAGACTGGAAGTTTGAAATAGATGGGGATGAAGAGGTGAAGAATGCCCCAGTGAAGATTGAAGGATCAAGCCTCAAAAGGTCAACCAACTGCGTGGAAGAAGGAGAAAGGTGATTTGGATGATCAAGGTGAACTCGAATTTCGGTTTTGATCCCGAAATGAAGAGAAAATGATGGGATATGAAAGACAAGAAGTGAAAGACATGATCAAGAAGAAGCAAAAGGTGAACACAGTTGATTAACAAGTCCATGAAAGATGAAAGGAGAGCTCTCTCCATATGCAAGATGCAAAACTAAACTAACATGAACTTAAGAATGCAAGCTACATGAAAAGTGGTTTACTTGCAAGGTTACAAAGCCAATAGACATCTAATATTCATCATTGAGCATTATTGGTAGTGTCACAAGATCATACAATACACACTAGCATAACTATGTGGATTTGAATATGATCTATATCAGATAGAAATGTGGAAATCTCACCTAGGCATCAGAGACATGTAGGTCAAGATGACTAGTGCAGTGAGATTACCTAAGTTTGATATGGTGAGATTATGTTTGTATCAAGACACATGAAATTCAAGATGACTATAAGAATGCACTCGCATAACAATCAAGGATAATACCTTGTCAATCCATAGTGTCAAGTAAGACCAGCATAAATGCTCATGACAGTTAGGACCAACAAAATATACCCACAAGTAGAAAAAGCAATAAAACATGTTCTCATTCCCTCAGTCTTCTAGCTATGCATCATCGAAAATGATCATAGGGGGAGAACACTCAGCAAAGAAATCATCATAGACAGCACACAAAGAAAATAAAGCCAAGCAAAACTCAACGAGTCAAGTGCGTGTGTGTAGGTCATAAAGTCAAGCTTTGAGTATCGCATCTGCCAGTGAGAAATATTGCATCATCTAGACTGTGGGTAGGACATCTAATAAGTGTTGAGAAAAACTCGACACTAGGGTAGTGTTGAAAAACATAGTTGGGGTGGTGTTGAAAAACACCGTTTGCAAGGTGCCTAAGAAACCCAGACACACAAAGAGACCCAAGATAAGCTAGAATAATGTATGCCCCCTAGACTAAGACAAGAGTCAATTCCAGGCTAGGAGAGACAAAGCGAGAAGTGGGGTAGAGGAGCACCACGCAAGACTGATAGACATAGGTGTAGAGGGTCTCAAGCAGTGCCTGTTTCTAGATTTTCACCACTTGATAGATTTTTAAGGACTTTTTATAAGTTTTTTTGTATTTTTGCTACCAAGGCGCCTGTTTCCAAGTTTTCACCAAGGCACGTTTTCTATTTTTTTTATTTTTTTTTATTTTTTTTATTTTTTTGGTGAGACATCAAAGTGCCTAATGCTAGGTTTTCACTAGGATGCTCTTTTCTTTAGTACTTTTTATGCTTTTTAGGATTTTTTCAGCATCATATATGAATTTTTTTGGAATTTTTTCAGGATCATAAAATATGTACAAACAATGCCCCAGACAGAAATGGGCATCAAGAATTTGTTTCCTCTGATGTAGAAAATTGATAGGCCCCAGGCCCAAATGCTGCAACTATGATGATAGGAGGTCTCAACCAGTTCAACCAATAATAATCAGCCCTAAGCAATGTCTGAGCTAGCAGAGGATCATTAGAATGTGATCCACATATGCCATCATGGATTTCAACTAGCACTTTTTCTGACTCCTCTATTTCTAGACACTTAAGGAGAGTTTCATCTAGACCCTTCCTATACAAGTCACCAGAGACAAAGGCAAAGTGTAAGGGATGGCGAGAAGAATGGCATGGCAGATTTGGAGGAGGAATATGAGGTGGAAGATATGAAAAGATGGTAGGATTGTAAGATTTGTGAGCAGGATAGCATAATTCATCCACCAGGAACTTGAAGCGAAATTTATGCTTTTTCATTTGTAAGATGGATGTCGAAGTAACCAAGGCATTACCAACTTTGTTCTCAGCTCTAGGAATGGGCTGAAGTGTAACAGATATGAGATCATGCTTGAAGTAGTGCACCATTTTTTTGTAGAGAATCAGCTTGTCATCTTGTATTTGATAATCATTATTTTTGAGAAAAATTTTATTTTTACTTTTCCTAGGTGCGGATACCACCACAATGTGGTTTTCACCATCTGACCATTACTCTTTTCTTTTGATTTGATGCTTGTGATACTTGATTGTTGATTTAGTCCTTTTTTTTGCTAGTCCGCTGGTGGAAGAAGTAACAGGTATTGATGCGAGATGAAATGAAGTGACTGGTTCAATAGCATTTATGTGAGGGATATCATCTCTGGTGACAAGAGAGGTCAAGCCTATAGGGTAAGCTCCAAAAGTAGCTAGATCTAGAGTTTTCATAGAAGGACCAATGTAGTCGACTAAGGCAATACGGGGAACAAACTCATCAGACCCGACACGAGACTCATCAACTACGTTAGGTGGGTTATGAGAGGTATGAACCACATCAACATCCATATCTATCATGGGAGGATCTTCTGGAAGAGGCTTAAGATGCCGAGAAGTAGAGATACTCATGTGATTATGTGAGAGATCACCTCTTTGTAGCAGCCGTGCAATGTTGCGATGTTGTCTATCATAGTTCAATGATTCTTTAGGCACATAGGTCCTAGACATAGAGGCCTCAGCTATATCATCAGTAGATATACATTCTTCTCCCCAAAGAAGTGAAGTAGAAGGAAGATCATCTCCCATTTGAACCATAGTGTGTAGTGGTGACTCATCTGTATCTGTGTCTGAATTACTGAGCATGGGAGTATTTCTGGAATTATCAAGGAGGGAAAATCTACCCTCATCTTCTCTATAGATCCACTCTTGAATAGCTTTTTCTACTCTTTCTACATCTAAAGGAATGGATGAAGGAACAAAAGTATCAAAGATCGTCATAGCAGAAGTGGAAGGCTTCATCTGATCAGAAGGTCTCCCATATGACCTAAGAGAAATAGGTATAGAAGAAAAGGAATCTAGCATATATTCACCCATACCAAGGTTCATCATCTTAAGTGTTTTCTCAATAGCAACTAGAGACATACTAGGATCAACAGAAGGTTCATTGTGAGGAACAAATTTTTCAGCAGCAACAAGAGCATTAATAGCAATAGTATGGTCTCCAGGAATCACAACTTCAGTGCCATTGTATGGAAATTTGACGCATTGATGATAGGTGGAAGGAATAGCCTGCATGTCATGGATCCAAGGACAACCCAAAAGAATGTTATATGCGAGTGGTATGTCCAATACTTGGAAGCTAATATCTTTCTTGACAAGGCCCACTTGGATAGGTAGCGTGACAAGACCTTTGGAAGATCTTTCCACTTCATCGTAAGATTTTATAGTGATCTTCTTCTTAGAATCCACAACAAATTTTGACAAACCCAATTGTTGTATGACATTGAAAGAAACAATATTTAACCCTACACCATTGTCTATCAGGAATCGGTGGACTTGGGTATTGTAGACTAGAACTTCAATGTGTAAAGCTAGATTATGCGGGTGAGCAATAGATATGTCATCTTTTGCAAAAAAGGAGAGAGATAGCAGAGATGAAATGTGGTTGACCATAGCCTGAAATTGATCTAGATCAATGTCATTGGGAACACGTGTTGTACGTAGAGCCTCATCAAGAATCTCTCTATGCGAAGGGGATAACTGAAGCAACTCAAGGATAGATATCTATGCTGGTGTCTTTTGAAAATGTTGGACAAGATCATAGCTAAGGGTGGCTGAAGGAGCCGCTTGTTTGGAAGGCAAAGCTTGCTTGGGATCTTGCACAGTTTTAAGGACAATCTTGGCTTGCCCCCTAGTAATAGCATTCAGTGTCTTACTTCAGGAAGATGAACTACCATGTGTTTGCAAGACCAACTTTGGCTTACCATGATTGGCTTTATTATCCTATTGAGACCTCATCATTAAAACACTCTCAACGGGCTCTACCATGTTGATCAAAAGCATATTAGAAGGATATGTGTAATTGATCTTAGCATCATGACTCTTCTTATGTGCTTGAGAGGTTTCCCCCTTATCATGCTTAGGTAGAGGATCTTTGGAAGCTATGTGATCAGAATTTTTAGTTAAGCCATCAGTGGAGATTGTGCCATTCTCAATAAGATCCTGAATATCATCCTTAAGCTTAAAACAATTATCTATCAAATGTCCCTTATTTCTGTGATAATGACAATAAGAATCCTCTCACCACCAATCAGGCCTATTTATTAGATCCTAGTTACAAGGTTTATCAGGAAGCGTAAGATATCCATTATCAACCAAAGTCTTAAGGATCACATCATAAGGTTCTACCAACTTGGTATAGACTTGCTTTCAAAATGACTTCTTAGGCTTATCTACATATTGAGGTTTAGGAGCACTATGAGCATTGGCAGCTTCTTGTTGTTTTTCTGCATAGATAGCATTAGAGAGATTGAAGTAGGCTCTTTAGCTTTAGGAGCATCAACAACCCCATCATTAACAACATACTTGTTTCTATTCCAAGGCTTATTTTTGTCCTTGCCATTGTTTCTAGTATCTTTATTAATAACAATATCCCCCTTTCTAATGGCCACATCCTCAATCCTATATGCACTTTCAACCATGTCATTGAAAGAGGAGAACAGTTGTTTCCTAAGATCATAATATAGCTCAGGCACAAGAGTGTTAATGAAAATGTCAATCTTTTCTCTCTCGGGTAACTGACGAAGATACCTAGGATACAATGACCTCCAATGTTGTAAGTAAGTTGCAAATGGCTCACCTTGATGTTGTCTTAGATTACCAAGATCTATCATGGTGACAGGTTGTTGGATGTTGTAAGAATAATGCTGGGTAAATTGCTGAGCAACCTCATCAAAAGTCTTAAGAGGTGGTGTCAATTTTGCAAACCATTCCAAAGCTTGGCCTCTTAAACTTCTAGGGAACAGTCGTAGAAGAAATGTGTCTTCATGAAGGAAGTCCATGCTAAGAGTGTAAAAGTGATGCACATGGTCATGGGGGTCACCATTTCCATCATACTTGTCATATTTGGGAACCTCAATATCCCTAGGAAATGGGACCATGTATAGACTCCTATCAAAGGGAAGAGCACAAATTGATTCTACAAAAGAGACCTTTGGAGGCTCTCTTTCTATTGCCATTTGGGTAAGGCATTGATTTGTCTGATGTAGTTCTTCTTGAAGGACTTCCAATTCAATTGGTACTCTTTGTTGGACAATTTGTCTGACATCATAGCTGTGAGGAAGCTTGTATCCTCTAGAAGTTATATATTGAAAATATTGGTCGCCATTACGCTCTAAAAGCTTATGCATCATTCATTGGGAGACCACATCTTGTTCAAATCTCATAATATCCTCACTAGAAATCTCATCATCAGCCTCTCCCTCATGTTGAGAGGGAGGAGGTCTAGGAGGTGAAGAAGGCATACCAAAAGTGGGTCTTGGAGGAGATCTTGGTGGCGTGTTGTTGCCATTGTTGTCATTGATAAAAAGAGGTCTATGCTCATGATTACTAGTCTCAGGTTGCTCATGTAATGTCCCTCTATAAGCCATGCACCTAGCAGCATCCATCCTTTGTTGATTGTGTTCTTTGTCTAAGCGCACTTGATTATCTTTATGCTCAAAATGTTCTTGCAAGCATTGAAATTTTTCTTGTTCAGTCAAAGTAAGTGAGACATTGTCTGTGTTTTTGGGGGTCTTGAATGCGGAAAAGAGGAAACCTCCTTTGTACCACGGGGTAGCCTTAGAATCCTCAGATTGGTTAGAACTAGAACTATTGTTGCTAATGTGCTCTCATGAGCATCTAGTTGGAGAAGGTAACTATGTATAATTGAATGAAGGATGACTCTCCTGCTCAAATTGAGACCGAGTTGTAACCGGCATGAAAAGAGATGTTGGTTGTTTAATAGAATGAGACAAAGTTTCTCAGATTTGAGATAAGCAAAGATAATAAAGATCACTTGTCAAAGTAGAACAATAGAGAGATGGCTCATCAAAAGTGCTCAAGCACTTACAGCAATCAATTGACTAAAGCTAAGTAGCGAGAAAGAAGCTCAATAAGCAAGTAGCTAGAGAGGTAACCGTGATGCGACAAGTGATCAAGAGTAGCATTCATTAAGCTCAAATCCAATAGTTTTAGCTCATTTGTTTTAGTCTAGAACAAGTCTACGCATGCAGATAACAGTCTAGCTTCAGGTAAGAATAGAAAAAGACACTCTACGATAGGTTAAAATGCAAGTTTAGCAGCTCCGAATTGCAACAGCAACAAGATAGCAAAAAGGTTCTGTGTGACACTTTCTAGGTAGACAAGGTGACAATTTATAGTGAGGTGACACTTCGCCCTAAGCCAAGTGATAGTTTCCAGTAAGGCTGGGTGACACTGTTGCAGAGTCATACGACTCTATGACCAATGAACATAAAAATCTCAGTTTTGAAGCATTTTAAAAGATCAAGTAAGTATATCAATAGATTTTTATCATGGATCAAGCACATAAGACAACAATCAAGGAGTTCAAGAAAGTAGTTGTCTTCAAACAATGAGCAAGGGGCAAAGAAACCTTGCACATGAATAAGAATAGTGACTTAGTATTTCTACTCCTTAAAGATTCTACTTGTGTATGTTCTTGAAAATGTTTTAGCAGGCACTTAGAACACAACAACATCCTATCAAGCTGTCTATAGGGATATACATAGCTTTGCTAAAGGGAGTCCTTAATATACACAAGGTACGTGAGGCCCAAATCCATAGAGGAGAAGAATCCAAAATCACACAGCCGGGGGGAGACAGTAACCCAAATCTCCTCCTTCACTTCTCAAAGGTATAAAGTTCTTTGAGGCTTAGCCAAGAGTGATATCAAACTCAATTCCCAAGAGAGGTGTCTTTCGATTCACCTCCCACTATTTATACTCCACCGAAACACAGGAGTTAAGGTCATCCCTTGAGGTGGTGTGTCCCCAAGCAGGCCTTCTAGAAATAAAAAGTAAGTAATTCACTATCAAAAGTATTTAAAGCACTAAAGGTGGAACATTTAACTCTTCAAGTAAATGTGAAGTGAGTCCAAAAGTGGAACATTTAACTCTTCAAGTGAATGTGAAGTGAGTCCAAAAGTGAAACATTTAACTCTTCAAGTGAATTTGAAGTGAATCCACAAGGTGGAACATTTAACTCCTCACACAAACTCAAAGTGAGTCCAAAAGTGGAACATTTAACTCCTCACACAAACTCAAAGTGAGTCCAAAAGGGGAACATTTAACTCCTCACACAAATTCAAAGTGAGTCCACACCTTAGAAAACTAATGAGATCAAGAAAGCATAAAAGGGAGAACTTTGTGGAACACTTAATGCTCTTTTCAAGTAGACCCCTCCCCTATGTATGAATGTTGACCTTGCATCCAAAGGGCTGTAATGAGGGCCAATTAGAAATAAGTGAGTCCAACACCCAATTTAGCTAACAAGATCAATCAAAAGCAATCTAAAGTTGCTTATCAATACTACTCACAAATGATAAAGGGTTGAATCAATAGAATATTTAACTTTCCAAGCAAACATAGAGTGAGTCCACAAAGTGGTGCATTTAACTCCCTATGTAAACAAGGAATGAATCCATGCCCTTAATCACTCAATGAGATATTTGATATTGGAACCAAGAATTACTTAAGGTTTAAACACAAGCATTTACTTACACAAACTTGTAAAAACAAATCTATGTTCTTTCATTTCCCATTAAGAGCATCAATTGAAATGTGTTCTATGAAAGCATGTAAACACTCAAGCCAAACACATGAGAGGTTCAATTTTAATCCCAAAATCCAAATGTTGTAGAGATGGAACAAAGTACCTCAAGCAATTTTAAGCATTTTCCATGAAAGCAAGAGCACCTTCAAAACAACTTGTTAGACCAACAAGGGTTAGGAAAATCCAAAATCTAACAATGGTTAGCACATGAAAAATTAGATAATCTGCAAAAAAATAACTGATCAAATGACAAAATCTAAAAATGAAACCATCATGGTTGGATTAGGCATGGAAAGACCTTTCCAACGATATATCACACTTTGATTTTCGATACCATTTGCAAAAATTTCTCAAAAATGGGCACCCGTTTGGCACGGATTTGAAAACACTAAAATTTTCAAAAAATTTCAAAAAGTTAGCAGAGAACCCAAAACTTGCAAGATAGATAAAATAACTCAAAAATAGCTCACTGCTAGGTATAGGTGATAGTTACAGACACTAGAATTATTGCGCGATACTTCTCAGTATACTGGGGTGATAATATTAGTCTGTGCGATACTTCACTCGACACCAAGCAATACTTCACCCGAGACGAGGTGATATTCTTTACAATAGCTAGGAGATACTTCTGATAGGTGAAGTATCACACGCGCATACAAAGAACTATCACGCAATACTTCTGGAAAGTATCGTACGATAGTCTTAGATAGAAAAACAAAGACTGAAAATTAAGCTAAAAACTTGCCGAAAAATTGACGAAAAATGACAAAATTGCAGAAAAAGAAGGGACAAAGCTAGTCTACTCTGCCCCACGGTGGGTGCCAAAAATGTATGGTGAAAATGTGACCACACTTCTATGAATCATTACATTCAAGAACACTCAAGAATGAAGTCTCAAAAATCGATCCATAGATCCCTAGGCATGGAGTGCAAGGGTTTTAAGAATGCTCTCAGCTAGAGCTATTTAGCCTATAACCTTGCTAGTAAACCATGCAATGGAAGATTCAATAAAGACAAGGGTAAGAATGCCAATATCCTCAAGAATCAAGAATGAAAATGCAATGCAATGCTATGCTAGAAATGGAAATGCAAGCTAAGCTATGAAAATGAAAGAACAAGTATTACCAAGCCTCCTAGTTAAGCTAGATGGATTAATCTAAAGCATAAAAGAAATCTAAGCTAAGAATGTCATGATAATGCAAGAAATGAAAACTATGATAACATGTAGATGCAAAAGCCAAGAATGCTCCAAAGCTTCAAAAGCTTCAAATGTACCTAGAAAACCTACAGCATAACATTAGCATAAAAATCTAAGATATGAAAATGAAGAAGAGAGCTCTCCTTTTATAAGAAATGAGGAGGAATGGACCATGGAGATTAAGAGGAAAAAGATCTAATCAACAGTGGAGCTTGAAAGAGGAGCAATCCATGTGCACACATATCCTCCAATGGGAAAATAAGAGTTGACTTTTGTGTCCATATGAGACAAAAAGTGGTTTTTCCCTTTTTATAGAATAAGAATAATACTTTATTTGTGCAACTTAGGATAAGAGGAAAAGTGGGGGCTTTTATTTATTTAAAAGGGGAGGAAATATTCCTTTTAAATAAATAAAAACTTAGAATAAAATAGTTAGCCCATAGAAAATAATCGAATTAATGATAGAGCTAGGATTTGATCAAGAATAAGCAATTTATAATTTAGCAAAAGGGGCTAATAGTCTAGATGACCATTTTTAGGTGTATACAATGTTAAGATTGATGAAAATTTCATGGTTTAAGAAATATATCATGATTACTCACCCATGATTGAAGTAGAACCCAAACCCTCCTCTAGTGAGACAGTTATTGAAGAAATGTTTGACAACATTGATGTGTTATTCAATGACCTTGAGACAAGTAAAGATGAAACTCCTAAAGCTGATGAGTTTGCATCAACTAAGGATCCAAAGTTTACATCTAGAAACCATTCCAAGAAAGACATTATTGGAGATCAGAGTGAAAAATTCTTAACAAGATCACAAGCAAAGAACACAGCTAGTAGTGAAGCAGTATGTTTACTATCTTAGATTGAACCTTTAAGTGTTGAAGATGCTTGTAATGATTCAGATTGGCATGATGCTTTGAAAGAAGAACTTGATCAAATTATTAAGAATGACACTTGGGAACTGGTCCCAAGACCTAGTGATAAGAATGTGATTGGAACAAAGTGGATATTCAGAAATAAGATGAATGAGGATGTTACAGTTGTAAGAAACAAAGCAAGATTAGTATGTAAGGGATATGCACAAAGAGAAGGCATTGATTATTCAAACACATTTGCACCTATGAGTAGATTAGAAGCTATTAAGTTGTTTCTAGCTTATGCTATAGTCAAAAACTTCAAAGTTTATCAGATGGATGTCAAGTCATCATTTCTAAATGGAGATTTGAAAGAAGAAGTATACATTGAGTAGCTAGAAGGATTCACCCTATTAGATAGACCTAATATGGTATGTAGATTAAAGAAGACCCTCTATGGAGCTAAGCAAGCCCCTAGAGCATGGTATGAGAGACTAGATGGATACTTAACAAAGATTGGATTCAAGAAAGGAGCAGAAAACTGTAATCTATTCATAAGAGAGACATCTGAGGGTTTACTACTTGTAGCTATATTTGTTGATGACATTATCTTTGGAGGTAATGACAAACTCAGTGCTAAATTTTCTAAGGAGATGCAAAATGAATTCAAGATGAGTATGATTGGTCCTATCAAATACTTTTTGGGATTAAATGTGCAGCAGACAGAGAAAGGTATTTTCATTAATCAGTCTAAGTATGTGAAAGAAATATTAAAGAAATTCAAGATGGATGATTGCAAGCTAGTAGGGAATCCTATGATTACTAGATGCAAGCTTACAAAAGAAGATAACTCACCAGTAGTAGATATAACATTGTACAAGTCAATGATTGACAAACTTATTTATCTTACTCAGACTAGACCTAATATTTCCAATGCAATTGGCATAGTTGGAAGATTTGCAACAGAGCCTAAACAAAGTCACCTCATGGCAATAAAAAGGATATTTAAATACTTGCAAGGAACTATAGACTATATTCTATGGTATCCAAATTCAAAAAATGTTGAGCTTCATGTGTACACTAATGCAGATTGGGCAGGATGTGTTGATGATAGAAAGAGTACATCAAGTGGAGCAATTTTTTTGGTGATAGACTTGTCACTTGGACAAGCAAGAAACAAAATTGTATTTCTTAGTCAACAGCAAAAGCGGAGTATGTTGCAACAACCTTGAATTGTTCTACAATTGTTTGGATCAAGTAGATGATAAAAGATTTTAGAATTCAAATTGATTAGCCTATTGTTATTCACTATGATAACACTAGCACTATCAATATGTCGAAGAACCATGTGATGCATGCAAAGATAAAGCACATTGAGATCAAGTATCACTTCCTAAGAGAGAAAGTGGTAGAGAAAGAAGTCAAGCTTGACTATGTGAGTACTAAAGATCAGTTGACAGACATATTCACAAAACCCTTGCCAAAGGATACTTTTGAGTATCTCAGGGAGAAGTTGGGAGTAATTCCCTTCCCTGATTCTTCTTAGAAGAAAGAAGGAATGGCATCAGTCCTCAGGGACTGATGGAAGGTTGACTACTCTACCGTAGGAGTAGTACTAGTACTCAAATTGAATGGCACCCTTTTGCATTGATTTCAAAGGGGGATTAATATATAGAGTCATGAAAAATAGGAGTAATATACAAAGGGGGAGTAGTATTCAATTGTGACAGCAGTTTAGTTGAGGAAATGGAGAATGTTGGAAAATATTGTAGTAGATGGAGGATTCATCTTCAGGGGATTTTGAAGAGGAAATGGAGAATTTTATAAAAGAAATGTTCATCTGGGTTGGTGGTGGTTTTTCATTCCACATGTTGCCATCAATGCCAAAGGGGGGGATTGTTGGAGATTTGCCAGTAGGCCGGTACTAACTGTATGTTTGTCATTGATGAAAACATATGGAAAGTAGCATACATGGAAGTCTTATAAAGTAAGCTTTTAGTATATGTATCATGGACATGATATCAGCATGATATCATGGGCATAGAGGTTAACTATTAGTACAGATAGTTATATAGCAGCTTGTGATAGCAGTGTTCCTAATAGAGTAACAGATAGTGTTCTGTGTATGGTTGTCCATACAGTTATCATGGAGCCTTGCACGCTTGGATATATTTTGAAGACATATTAGTGATGTTTTAGTTATGGACACATAGTCAAATATTTAGAAGAAGTAAAGTTATGTAGTTGCTATTTGCCAGTAGCAGTTTCTTATGTTTATTCAGAAGAGCTAAGAGAAATTTTACTAGTTCTAGAGTTGCACCTATCATGTGGGTATGCACCCTTGGATTTAAGCTATGAGAAGACTTATTGATGTTTGGTTACAAGTGCATGAGTTAATTCAGCTTGAGGAGAAAGATACAATTATTTTGGTAGAGCCGACAGTGTGTAGCATGCGTCTACAATTATCTTATTGGACATGTCCCAGAATGATTTGTGTACATAATAGAGCCGAAAACATGATTATCAAAATTTGTTATTTCTTTAATATGATTTCAAGGTGGTTCTAACAGACTGACTTGATTATATCATTTGGAGGAAAGATATTTATAGGCAGTCATTTGTGATTTCTTGAGTGTGGTTCATGGTTGATGAAGAAGAGCAGAATAGAGTGTGTAGAGTATTGATCCATCAGAGGAAGGTCTATGTGACCAAGTAAAGTGTTTGTGCTATACATTGGAACTAATCCAAACAATAGGTCAAAGCGCAATTCACCAAGATCCAGATATAGTGTGTATCTATTATTTAGAAGGTTGTAGCCTTCGCCCCTTTGAGCAGTGGGCTCTTAGGCAATGCATCCTCTCCCCTAACAAGGAAAATTATAAAAGAATCCTAACAGGGTCTGACCCTTGACCAGGTCAACTGTACTAAATATATTGTAAAGCAACTCCTAACAGGGTTAAAGATCTTCTAACAAGGATCATAATACACTATTACAAAATATTAGTGGGTGTCAATTCCCACTGGGGTTTTTACCTATTTGGGTTTTCCCGTAACCAAAATATTGGTGTTTTCTTCATGTATTATTTCATTGTGTTTATGCTTTATGTTTAAGTATACTTAATTAGATAAATAATTGAATCTTGTAGATAACTGATTCACCCCCCCCTCTCAGTTATCTCTTGGGACTATTCCTAACACAGAGAGTGGGTCAAAGTGCAGTTCACCAAGATCTAGATATAGTGTGTATCTATTATTCTAAAGGTTGTAGCTTTCACCCCTTTGAGTAGTGTGCTCTCAGACAGTGTGTCTTCTCCCCTAACAGGGTTAACTGTAAAAGACTCCTAATAGGGTCCGACCCTTGACTAGGTCTACTATACTAAACATGTTGTAAAGAAACTCCTAATAGGGTTAAGGATCTTCTAACAAGGATCATACTACACTAGTGCAAAATATTAGTGGGTGTCAATTCCCATCAGGGTTTTTACCTATATGGGTTTCCCCGTAACCGAAATATTATTGTTTTGTTCAAGTGTTCTTTCATTTTGTTAATGCTTTATGGTTAAGTATACTTAATTTAAAAAGAATTAAAACTTGTAAATAACTGATTCACCCCCCCCCCCCCCTCTCAGTTATCTCTTGGGACTATTCCTAACAATTGGTATTAGAGCCAAGTGCCTCAGAGAGAAATTTTAACAACTTGAGGTAGACCAGATGGCATTTTTCAGAAAAGAAATTCCTAAGTTTGATGGAGAGAATTATCTTGACTAGAAGAACAAGATGGTGACACATTTTCAATGCATTACTTTTGACATTTTTGATGTAACTATCAAAGTAGTCAAGATCCCTACTTTAGAAGACCATGTAAAGGATGATGCTACTGAAAAGAAAAAGGAATTGTTTCATCATAATGTAATAGCCAAAGAAGCCCTTATCAGTGCCCTATTTGGTAGTGAGTTTTCAAAAATAAAGAAAGTAGATACAACCCACAAAATATTGAAGTACCTAGAAGACATATTTGAAGGAGACAAACAAGCAAAGGATGCATGCAGAAAAACTTGGAAGAAAAGATTCAATGCATTAGAGATGCTACCTGAATAAAACATCAGAGCTTACAATCAAAGGATCAATAAAGCAGTTGCTGGAATTAGGAACAATGGTGGAGAGATCTTGGAGGAATACATTATGGACAAATTGATGACTACTCTCACTCCTGAATATGAAAACAAGATCAACATCCTTGATGAGACCATGCATCTTACATCAAATTTCAAGAGAGAGACCTTGATCAGCAAAATCTCAGCTTTTGAGATTTCAAGATTTAAGACAGAACCTAAAAGTGAGACAACCTTCAAAGCAATAGTCCATGGTAAGAAATCTACAAACACTTCTAGTAATTTTGATGATGAAGATGAAGAGAAAACACTAGATGATTTCATTGCTATGATTGACAAAAGAGAAAAGAAAGGAAAAGAAAAATATGAATGTCAATTTCCAATTAAATGCTTTTCATGTAATAAGATTGGTTGCTTTGCATCTAAGTGTCCTACAAGAGCTAGAAAGTTTAAAAATGACTACAAGCCTAAATACTCTAAGGAATGTTACTATGCTAGATATGGAGTATCAGATGATGATTTAGCTGAAGATGAAATTGGATTCATTGCTATCATAGAGAAAATGAATAATGGAGATGAGAAAGAGGAAGAAAAGTTAGCATTGATATCACAAGCAAACATAAGGACAGATTGGATCATAGATAGTGGATGTTCACATCACATGATAGATGATAAAGATAAGTTTGTTCATTTGGACATGTAAAATGGTGGAATGGTTAGATTTGGAGATAACACTCCCAAACCCATCATTGGTAGAGGATCCATCACCATGGATGGAAACAAAAACACTAATGATGTTCTTTATGTTGATGGCTTGAAACATAACCTACTAAGTGTTTGGCAGTTACTTGACAAAGGTTACAGATTGGAATTCAATGGAAACAAGTGCATCGTTAACAACAAAGAAGGATAAATTATTGCAACAAGATAAAAAACTAAAGGTAATGTTTTTCAGCTTAATCCAGAAGCAAGTTATTTTATTTCTAAAGTAGATGATGGTTGGTTATGGCACAAAAGACTATGTCGTATCAATTTTGATAACATAGTAAAGATTAGCAATGTTAAAGCAATAAGAGACCTACCTAGCATAGAAAAGTTGGTTGATACTATATGCAAGGAATGTGTAATGGGAAAGCATGTGAGGAATTCATTTAGGAGCAAGCATAACTCAGCAGAGAACAAGTTGGATTTGATTCATACAGACCTTTTTGGACCAACTCAAACAAGATCATACTATGGTGAAAGGTATTTCATTTTGTTTTTATATGATTATTCTAGAATGATGTGGGTTGTGTTCTTGAAAGACAAGTCAAAAGCCTTTGAGAAGTTCAAAATATTCAAAGATAAGGTTGAGGATGAATCTAGACTAAAGCTAAAATGTCTAAGACCGGATAGAGGAGGATAATTCACCTATGATAGATTCTATGAGTACTGCAAAGAACATGGCATAAAAAGATAGTTAAGTGCACCTAGAACCCCTCAGCAGAATGGGATTGCAGAGAGAAGGAATAGGATCATCCTTGATATAGTGTGCACCATCATGATTGAAGGAAAAGTTGCACACACCTATTGGAGAGATGCATTCAATATAGTAGTCTATACTATCAATAGAATTCAATTAAGGCTTGGTGCAAACAAGACACCTTATGAGCTATGGTTTGGTAATGTTTCCACAGTAAAATACTTTAAAATCTTTGGAAGCAAGTGTTACATCAAGAGGGATGAAGCAGTAGGCAAGTTTGATGCAAGAAGTGATGACAGTATTTTCCTTGGTTACTCTACTAAAAGTAAAGCTTATAGATATTTTAACTTAAGATTAAAGAAGATCATTGAAAGTGCTCATGTTAAGATTGATGAAAATTTTATGGTTGAAGAAAGATATCTTGATTACTCACCTATGATTGAAGAAGAACCTAGACCCTCCACTAGTGAGACAATTATTGAAGAAATGTTTGACAGTATTGATGTCGTATGTAATGACCCTGAGACAAGTGAAGAAGAAACTCCTAAGGTTGATAAGGTTGTATCACCTAAAGCTCCAAAGTTTACATCTAGATATCATTCTAAGGATGACATCATTGGAGATCATAGTAGAAAAGTCACAACAAGATCAAAAGCAAAAAGTTCTACAAGAAATGAGGCAGTATGTTTACTATCTCAGATTAAACCCTCAAGTGTTGAAGATGCATGCAATGATTCAGATTGGCATGATGCTATGAAAGAAGAACTAGATTAGATTATCAAGAATGATACTTGGGAACTGGTCCCAAGACCTAGTAATAAGAATGTGATTGGAACAAATTGGATATTCAGAAACAAGATGAATGAAGATGGTATAGTAGTAAAAAACAAGGCAAGGTTAGTGTGTAAAGGATATGCGCAGAGAGAAGGCATTGATTATTTAGACACTTTTGCACCAGTGAGTAGATTAGAAGCTATTAAGTTATTTCTAGCTTATGCAACATTCAAAAACTTCAAATTTTATCAGATGGATGTCAAGTCAGCATTCTTGAATGGAGACCTAAAAGAAGAAGTATACATTAAGCAACCAGAAGGATTCACCCTATCAGACAGACCTAATATGGTATGTAGATTGAAAAAATCCCTATATGGACTTAAACAAGCCCCTAGACCTTGGTATGAGAGATTTGATGGATATCTAACAAAGATTGGATTCAAGAAAGGAGAAGAAAATTGTAACCTATTCATAAGAGAGACATTTGAAGGACTACTACTTGTAGCTATATTTGTGGATAACATTATCTTTGGAGGTAATGACAAACTAAGTGCTGAATTTTCTAAAGAGATACAGAGTGAATTTGAGATGAGCACGATTAGACCTATCAAATACTTTTTGGGATTGAATGTGCAGCAGACAGAGAATGGAATTTTCATTAATCAGTCCAAGTATGTGAAAGAGATAATGAAGAAATTTAAGATGGATGATTGCAAGCCAGTAGGAACACCTATGATAACTGGATGCAAGCTTACAAAATAAGATGACTCACCGGCAGTAGATATAACATTGTACAAGTCTATAATTGGAAAACTTATTTATCTTACTCAAACTAGACCTGTTATTTCCAATGCAGTGGGCATAGTTGGAAGATTTGTAGTAGAGCCTAAACAAAGTGTTAGAATTTAATCTTTCCTTGGTAAATTATGTATTTAAAGGATAAACCAAGGTATCCTATTGTATTCATCCTCTAGTCCAAGTGGGAGGACATGTCATATTTGTAATTTCCTTTATTAAGGAAAATAGATATTCCTCCTTATGAAGAATCCTACACTTGTCTCACACACTAGTGAAATGTGGCATACACAAAAATGGGAGTTACAATGTAACTCCTTTCTCACATCTCTATTAAGAGATGGCTCTCCTTCTCTCATCCAAGATATTCTTCTTCTTCTTCTTGAACATTATATGAGCTAAGATCTCACTCTATATCTCTCTCTCATTCTTTGGAATTTTTTTCCACTTTCATTATATCACGGGGTTTTTTAATGCTTTTCCCCCTTCAAAATATTGTCTCCTTGTTGCTTATTTCTTTGGTGAATGATCCTAGAGTTGTGATTATTCATGGCAGTAAAAAGGATCTTCAGATACCTACAAGGCACTATAGACTATGGTCCATGGTATCCCAATTCATAAAATGTTGAGCTTCATGTGTACACTGATGTAGATTGGGTAGGATGCACTAATGACAAGAAGAGTACATCAGGTGGAGTAGTGTTTCTTGGTGACAGACTTGTCACTTGGACAAGCAAGAAATAGAATTGCATTTCTTAGTCAACAGTAGAAGCCGAGTATGTTGTAGCAGCCTTGAATTATTCTACAATTATTTGGATCAAGAAGATGATAAAGGATTTTGGAATTCAAACTGATTATCCTATTATTATTCATTGTGATAACACTATCAACATGTCAAAGAACCCTATGATGCATGCTAAGACAAAACACATTGAGATCAAGTATCACTTCCTAAGAGAGAAAGTGGCAGAGAAAGAAGTCAAGATGGACTATGTAAGTACTAAAGATTAGTTAGCAGACATATTCACAAAGCCCTTACCTAAAGATACTTTTGAGTATATCAAGGAGAAGTTGGGAGTAATTCCCTTCCCTGATTCTACTTAGAAGAAAGAAGAGAGAGCATCAGTCCTCAGGGATTGATGGATGGTTGACTAATCTACTTAGGAGTATTACCAGTGCTTAAACTAATTGGCACCCTTTTCCATGTATGTCAAAGGGGGAGTAATATATTGGTCATGAAAAATAGAAGTAAAAGAAGGAGTAATATACTAAGGGGGAGTAGTATTCAATCATGGTAGCAGTTTAGTGAGGAAATGGAGAATGCTGAAGAATATTGTAGTAGATGGAGGATTCATCTTTGGGGGATTTTTTGAAGAGGAAATGGAGAATGTTATAAAATAAATGTTAATTTAGATTGGTGGATTTTTTCATTCCATATGTTTCCATCAATGCCAAAGGGGGAGATTGTTGGAGATTTTCCAACAAGCCAGTGTTGATTGTATGTTTGTCATTGATGACAACATATGGTAAGTAGCATGCATGGAAGACTTATGAAGTAAGCTTTCATTGTATGTAGCATGGATATGTTATCAACATGATATCATGGGCATAGAGGTTAACTATTAGTACAGATAGTTATATAGCAGCTTGTGTCAGCAGTGTTCCTGATAGAGTTATAGGCAGTGTTCTATGAATGATTATTTGTACAGCTTTCATGGAGCCTTGTGCACTTGGATATGTGATGAAGACATGTTAGTAATGTGTTAGTCATGGATGCAAAGTCTGATGATTAGTATAAGTAAAGTTATGCAGTCATTATTCACCAGTAGCAGTTTCTTGTGTTTGTTCAGAAGAGCCAACAAAGATTATATTGGTTCAGAAGTTGTGCCTATCATCTCAGTATGCACCCTTGGATTAAAGCTTGGAGAAAAGTTAGTAATGTTTGGTTAAGATTGCATGATGTAATTTAGCTTGAGGAAAAAGATCTAGTTATTTTGGTAGAGCTGACAGTGTGTGGCGTGCGTCTACAATTATCTTATTGGACATGTCCCATAATATGTTGCATGATTAGTAGAGCTGACTGAATTATTATTGGAGTTTTTTATGACTTCTCTAATATGATTTCAAGGTGGTTCTAATAGGCCAACTTGATTATATCATTTAGAGGAAAGATATTTATATGTAGTCATTTGTGATTGCTAAGGTGTGGTTCATAGTTGATTGTGAAGATCAGAGCAGAGTGTGCAAAGTGTTGAGCCATCTGTAGAAGGTCTATGTGACCAAGTAAAAAGTTTGTGCTATACATTGGAACTGATCTAGATAGCAGGTCAAAGTGCAGTTCACCAAGATCTAGATATAGTGTGTATCTATTATTTTGAAGGTTGTAGCCTTCACCCCTTTGAGCAGTGTGCTCTCAGACAGTGTGTCCTCACCCCTAATAGGGTTAATTGTAAAAGACTCCTAATAGGGTCCAACCCTTGACCAGGTCTACTGTACTAAACATATTGTAAAGCAAACTCCTAACAGGGTTAAGGATCTTCTAACAAGGATCATAATACACTAGTATAGAATATTAGTGGGATGTCAATTCCCATCAGGGTTTTTACCTATATGTGTTTCCTCGTAACCCAAATATTGTTGTTGTTTTCAAGTTTTCTTTCATTCTATCTATGCTTTATGGTTAAGTATACTTAATTGAAAAAGAATTAAAACTTGTAGATAACTGATTCACCCCCCCCCCTCTCTTAGTTATCTCTTAAGACTATTCCTAACATAACACTCTTAAGAGAGTCTATCCTCTTAGAAGGAATCTTTATATTGGTACATATTTTGTGGGCATCATTCCCACCGGGGTTTACTCTCTAATCAAGAGGTTCCCTAGACAACATATATTGTGTTGTTGTGTATGTTTATCTTTCTATGGTTATTTCTTACATTGATTACATGAGTGAAATCTATTAATGGCGATAAAAATTTTATTTATCTAATAACTAATTCACCCCCCCCCCCCCCCCCCCCCACCCTCTCAGTTTATCTTGGTGGACTTTACTTTCTAACAATTCCTTAATTTGGATCACATTGTAAAAGGCTCCTAATAGGTTTCATTCTTTAATCAGGACCTGCATATTGTAATACTCATCTCCTAATAGGTCTAGAACTCCTAACAAGGTTATTATACTCATAGTGCAGATATTTGTGGGTACCATCCCCATCAGGGTTTTTCCCTTAACAGGGTTTTCCTTGAGAAAAAATCTTGGTGTTAATGTGTATGTGTACCATTGTTGCATTTACTTTTTAGTTTATTATTTTGCTCTTGACAATAAGTTTTGAAGTTGAAATTTAAAGTATAGAATATTGGCATCAACTAATTCACACCCCCCCCCTCACTTGATTAGGACATTGTTATTCTAACAATATATACTCACAATAATCACTGGTGCTAAATAGTGCACCTTCAATCAATATTTTGCTCCCAAACTATGGTCTGTCCTCGACAACCTTGCATATCCTTGCAACTAAATCATTATATAAAGATATAATACATATCTTTAGACTCCTCCCACCAATAAAATTAACCATAGAGGGTGGAAGACTCAAGAATCCATTAAAACTCCAAAATAGACAATTGTTGATTACAAAACTAGTCTAGGAACAGTCAACACCAAAGTTTATTCTTTGCCTTCAAATGAAAATAAAATAATACAATACTGACATGGAAACAATAGAAAATAAAAAATATAACCATTTCACTTCATTTCCCACACCATATCAAATGGTTCCAAGCAATCAAAGACACTAGATCATGGACTGTACCCTTGCAACCAGAATAACAGTTTGCAAGGAAAATATATTTGTTATCGATTCAAAACCACTTACAATGGTTCTCCAAACCAAAAATCTACATTATTCTCAAAATCACATGGATATTCATGAAATATATCCTCAAACTCAAAAACCACTCTCTAACTACCCTCAAACTGCCTACAACAGTCTAAAACTGGCTATTTACATAATTGCAAGTTTGTAAAAGTTGTCAAGTTGACAACTACCATTGTCAACTCGACCTTTACATGTCATATTTGTAGATCTTTATTGTTAAATCCATCTACTAAATTCCTTTTTAGGATTCATTCCTAATATATAGAGCTATACTAACCCTTAACCCACTACTAGCCCTCATTAGGCCAGATTTTGCCAATAATGAAACTTTACATCTCTTTAGCACCGTGAGTGCATTTTACATCTTGTAATGGCTCTAATGGCCATATTACATTCAATTTTGACCTTATAGGTCTTAAACATCCTTATCTATCCTTGGATCATCAAGTGACCCCAAGGAGTGCTCTCCTAGCCACTAGGTGCCAACAATGGCTTACATGCTTTATCCATGATCATATTACAAAATGATCAACAAAACATTACAAACATAATTAAATGACCAAAATGGTATCATTACATTTCAAATAACCCATTATGGTTATGCCTCTATCTTGCCTAGGATCTAATAGTGACCCTAGTACACCTTCATGTCCTTGGTGCTCTGCAACAAAGATCAGAGATTGTCCTCTAGTGGTGCCTCACACGAAACCCCCAATGAAGGATGCTCCTACCAAATCTTCAAAGGCAGCCAAAAAAGATGAATGGAATACTATTATGCACAAAGGAAAGAATGCCTTATCCCCCAAGAAAGATTCAACATCTATAACTCCTCCACCAACAATAGTCCCATTGGTGCCTTTTGTTGCTCCAATGGTTGAGCTCCTACTTTCTTCGGCTCATGTTTCAAATCCTTCCTTGCAAGGGATGAAAGCTTCTATGAGTTTTTATCGGCCACCTTGGGTCTAAACTTTGTAGGTGGATTCTTTGATCATCTCTCAATCCTTGTGATGGTCTTGCAGCCCTTTTGGGCTTGCTAAGATTTGAGATGGAAGTATGGAGAAGCAAAGGGTTACTTCTGGGAGTGATTCTCCTCCTATCTTTAGAACAAGTTCATCATTTTTGCATAATATTTTCTCCTCTCTTGGGGATGAGGATGATATGAAAGATCAATTTTTTGAATTTTCTCTATTGGAATGCTCGAGGTCTCACTGACCTCCCCAAAAAATATTTTGTTTGAGATGCTAGATGCAGGATTGGTAACCTGAATATTCTCTATCTCCAGGAAGAAAATCTCTGGTTTTTTTCTCACTATTATTTTCCATGTTATTTGGTCAGATGGAGCGGCTTTTTTTTCTCAACATGAAGTTTGTCAAGGTGGTGTAGTTACTCTCATTTCCCCTCATTTGTTATCTTACATTATTATTCATGGCTCTGAACCCATGCAAAGAATTGTTTGGATTTTTCTATCTTCTCATAATCATTCTTCTGGCATAGTTAATATTTATGCTCCCAATGATGTTGTTGAGATATCACACCTGTGGTGTTGGATGGAGGATCACTTGCCACCAGCCATCTGGGTGGTGTGTGGGGACTTCAATATGGTTGAGATGGAATCTAACATAGATGGGATTTTTCCATTCAAATGGACAACTAGGGAGAGAGAGGCATGACACTATATGTGTAATAAATTGGGCCTTTTTTATCCCAATGCTAACTGTTGCACATTTTGGTGGGCTTTGACAAACTTGGTCTAATTTTAGAGCTGGATCTGACAAGATTTTTAAGAGGATTCATCATGCCATGATCACTTCTCAATATTTTTTATTTTTGAAGATCAAGAATTACCTGTCATTCCCTTAATTGATGTGACCTTGTCTGACCACTATCCCATCATCTTTACTATTGAATGGCAGATAGCTCAGAGGCATCCTTGTAAAACACATTTTTTTCTCAACATGTCACTTCTCTAGCATGAGCTCACTTGGTTCACATTTTTTGTGTTTGGAATTTGGATCCCAGACCCCACAATCACATTAGATGGATTCAATGGTGGAATGATTCCATCACCCGTATGACAAGGTTTCTCCAAATTTATGGTAGACATCTTGCCATGTACTGCCAGTGTTTGCATGAGGCTACCACCAAGGCTCTCTTTGATGCCTCTAAGGATTTTCCTTGAATCCTTTTGATTCTAAACTCCAACTCCAACTAGCTAAGCTTCATCACCAGAAAAAAATTGTAGATAACTATGCTTCCAGATGAGAGAGAAAATAAAGGTTCGCCTTCATTGGCTTGAAGTTGGGGATCAAGCCTCTAAGGAATTTTTTCAAGCTCTTAGAGCTCATCATACCTTTGTGGGGATAAAGAAAATCAAGAAAGGTCAAGTGGTCTTATCTAAGCTTCCAAAAGAATTTCAAGCTTTTATTTGACATTATAAGAAGGTGTTCACAACGCAGGGAAGTTTTGTTGTCAGGGACCAAGCTTTGAAGGATTGTATTGATGTTACTCCTAACTTACTCTCGGCTAAACATCATTCTTTCTGTGAGAATATTCTCACCCTCAATGACCTCAAGGAAGTATATTTTCCATGGCATATGACAAGGCTCCTGGGTACGATGGGTTTCCTTGTGAATTTTATAAAGCCCTTTGGGATTTTGTTGGCCTTGATTTTCATATGGTTTATTCAGAAGTATTTCATTCCAAATCTCTTGGCAACATTATCAATAAAGGAAATATTAAATTCATACCTAAGGCTAGAGATCCTAAAGATATTTTCAATTGGAGACCTATTTCCTTGATCAATGTCTCCTACAAGATCATTTCTAAATCCCTAACCCTAAAGATTTGTCACATCCTGCCTCTAGTTGTTCAACTAGAGAAAATTGGGTTCATCAAATCCAGATATATTCTTGACAACATTATTTTCATCTAGGAAGGCATGGAATGGGCTAGGAAGTCCAAGTAGCAAGCCTCAAGATTTATTTTTCCAAACCCTATGACCACATTGAATATCCTTTCATTCTTTCTATGCTTGAGGCTCTGGGGTTTGGTCCCACCTTCATTCATCCTGTTCAAATGCTTTTTTGTGATTCTTTTGCCTACATAACCATTAATGGGTGTTGATATGAAGCTTTTAGTCTTTATAGATCCATGTGCTAGGGATTACCTTTAGCACCCACTCTTTCTATGATTGTTGCTAAAGTATTTGGGTATTTTATTGCCAACGTAGTCTCTTCTAGCCTTGTCAGAGGAATTTCCCTACCTGAGTCACCTGCCCAGCTTGTCAATGGACATTTTTTTGATGATGCTTTCATCACTCTTTTTGTGGATGAGAAAAATATTTCCAATGCTCTCTAATGTCTAGATACTTTTTGTCTTGCTTCTGGTTCGGCTATCCAATGGAGCAAAAATCTTTTCTACAGGCAGTGTTTTCTACCTGCACCTCCTTGGTTTTCCCAATACAATTGGAAATGAATACAACATGGAGAGATTTTTTTCTTTCTGGGCATTCCTTTTTCCTTTCAAGCCTCATTTGTCGAGTTTTGGAATGTAGTTCTGGCCAAGATTGAGAAAAATATTCAATATTGGATTACCAAGACGCTCTCCTTGGATAGTAAACTCTAGATTTGTTCCAAGGTTTTGGTAGCCACCCATGTTTATTATTTTTCTTGTTGGGATCCTTCCAAAGCTTCCTATTTGAAGCTAGAGAAACTACTTCATGATTTTCTTTGGGCTTCAAGAGCTAATAATCATAGAATTCACATAGTCACCTAGGAGTATTGATGCAGTCTTCCCAAGTATTCTAGAAGCCTTGGCCTTCTCTCTACCTAGAAGTAGGCAATTTCTCTATGTGCCAAATGGGTTATTCGTGTGTTAACCGGAGATGAATCCTAGAAATTTATTCTCCAGCATTGCATCTTCTAGTTTTCAAGTTAATAGTTCTACTTGGAAGGGGATTGGTTTTCAAACCCTTCTCATCACATTTGAACCTATGCATATCTAGGGTGCTTTTGTGGTCAAAATCATTTGGAAAGCCTGGGAAGCCATTAAGCCTTGGTTTTTTTGGGCTAGAGATGGGTTTCATGATGGGCTCTCTATGAACCAATAGAATTTGTGGTGGTCTCCCCTTTTTTTATTGATGGGGTTCTACTTACTAAAATCCAGGGTTTTAGTGCACTAAATTTTCATAAGTGTGGCATCAGAACACCTAAAGATCTATTTTCAAGAGCTACTATGACTCTCAGAATGCGGGAAGATATGAAAGTCCAGATTCTTCTGTCTCTCCCAAATCGACAGAATTTTGACTTGCTAGTCTCTGCCTTTCCTCCTCACCTGCTTCACAAGTTGGGTGTTCAACCTATTAAGCCATGGTGGAAGGATTGGAAATGGTATCTTTTCACTCCTCTTATTAGCTATAAGCCAAAGATGGGATACCACTGGTTGGTGCCACATTTTCCTATGGTCACCACCCTCAACCAATGGTGGCACTTGCATTTCACCTAGAAATCCCAGAGCTTAAGATTTAACACTATCTGGACCACCATTACTGAGCCGAAGATTGCACATTTTTCTTAGTTTGTTATTTTTCAGGGCTTTCCACTAGGTTCTCATCTCAAGGTATGTGCAGGATCATGGTATACAAAACTATGGCCTTAAGTGGCAATGAAAAATCAAAAAATCAGGGTTAGTCAACTTGATGTAAAAAGTTGAATATCTTATGAACCTTATGTGAAAAAGTTGTAAGAGTAGAATTTGTAGGAAATTGAATGTAGTTTCTAAAATACTAGCCCCTGTTTGAAATTTTTTTTGTCTAATAGTTCAAAATTTTAGATTTCAATGCAGTACTACAGAAATTTCAAGGAAAAGATAAGGAGTACGCATATGTCTGACCACCTTAATCACAATCAAATGATGATATATTTTCCCAAGATTCTAGATATAAGTAGTAGACTCATGCCCAAATGTGACACATATTTTTTGGTAATTTTTGGTCAAATAAATAATTAATTATGAATTTTCTGCTACAAATTTTTTAGAATAAAAAAACTCTCATGTTTGACCACCTTAACTAATTCAAAATTTTACCAAATTCAAAACTTTTTTTTTTCTTATAGTAGCTGAAGCATAGAATGTGACCCATGTTTCGGATTTCAAAAAGGTTAAACGATTTGAAAGTTATAGTTGTTTTTCAATCAGTATGTCAATTACGACTTTAAAGATAACTCAATTGAAAAATAAGTAATAATTACTTACAAAACTTGAAATTTGACAATAATGATATCAATGGAAAGCTGATAATGTCTTTAAGAAACCCTTTTTGTTTCATTAATTTTGGGTGAAAAAATAGTCGTCAGCTACATGGCCAAAGTTTCAGTATCAAGAACTATCTCTTGAAACATGCCTAAAGGTTTGACCACCCATGTTTGGTAATCGATAAGAAAATACCAAGCCTAATAAGATATCTAATAAAATTAGATATCCGATATTTTCAGATATCCGATAATATCGGATATCCGAAAAAGCCCGCCTATTTTGAAATTTCAAATTTGAATTGCCCCACTTTTCCCAAATTCAAGTTTGATAATAAATGTATTTTTTTCATAGTAATATTAATTGTGTTATACTAAGTTGTATTCTTTTTATGTTAATATTAATTCAAGTTTCATATTAAATTATATTTTTGTTATGTTAATATTAATTTCATTTTAAATAATAATAGCATAGCATTAATATTATAATATAAATTTTTATATTAGTATGTATTATATTATTTGATATACAAAATGATTTTGAAAAAATACCTGCACAGTTGATTTGAGGACAGACAGTTTCAGCCCAAATCCTCTTGAAAGTATCCAGCACAGGATTTTTGTATAGACTCCTTGTAATTTTGGCGGTTTGACTATACTGAATAAGTAGATCATGTCAATGGACTTTACCTCAATTGAATATAATCAATTGATTTTTTAACTCTCGAAAAGAAATTTCACACAGATGTAGAACCATCGTACGCTCATCATCTATTCTAGAAACTAACAATGGCATAAAAATTGATGTAAGAACATTTAAGGTACATTGTCCACAAAAAGGTATATGAAACCTTTAAATATACATTAAAAAGTGGAGGTGAAGGCTCTAGATCAGAGAGAGAGAGAGAGAGAGAGACATCTAGTTCATCTACTCAACTGGGGCATATTTGGGAACAGACAGTCTCCATTTAAACTCAAGTCTCTAGATGAAGTTATATTTGTTAGTGGAGGAGATACACCCATTGGATAACTCTATGGTCACTGGAATTTCCATTTCTCTTCAATTGGGATACTCTTTCCAAAATTGCATCTACCCTTTTACCAATTTAGGAAATCAATGGGTCTATTTGTGAACCTCGAAGGATTTGGTCACCTAAATGAGAACCTTGAGATGAATCAGGAACATTTCTACGAAAGAGATCAGTACCTTGAGAAGCTCTCCACTTGTTAGCTGAATTAAAACCTTGGACCATAGATGGCTGCCCTTTGTTTTAAAATGAGGAGTGAAACTACCTTGCCAAAGGTGGCAATGAACTTACATTTGAGGGATAATGCCCAACATGAGTAACCTGGTTTCCCAAGTCCCGTAAATGCAAGGCCATTGACGAATAGGCATTTCTAATAGAAATATTTGTGGTGCTAGAATGAAGTGCATGACCAAATTCTTTTCCTGCTAAACCAATTTGAGGCTTCATTTCAGATAATGTAGATGCTTTAATAAACCACTATCTTCTTTACTCAAACAACATCTGGTTCAGCTCAATTGGGGCATGTTTGGGAACAAATGGTCTCCATTTAAACTCAAGTCTTTGGAAGCAGTTATATTTTCAGTGGAGGTGATACACCCATTGGATCTACAATAACTTTATGCTCACTAGAATTTCCATTGCTCTTCAATTGGGATACTCTTTCCAAAATCACATCTACCCTTTTAACAATTTGGGAAATCAATGGGTCTATTTGTGAACCTTGAAGGATTTGGTCACCTAAATGTGAACCTTGAGATGAATCGGGAACTTTTCTATGAAAGAGATCAGTACCTTGAGAAGCTCTCCACTTGTCAGCTAAATTAAAACCTTGGACCATAGATGGCTGCCCTTTGTTGTAAAATGAGGAGTGAGACTGCCTTGCCAAAGGTGGCAATGAACTTACATTTGAGGGATAATGCCCAACATGAGTATCCTGGTTTCCCAAGTCCCGTAAATGCAAGGCCATTGACGAATAGGCATTTCTGATAGAAATATTTGTGGTGCTAGAATGAAGTGCATGACCAAATT
Organism: Chamaecyparis obtusa; assembly: GCA_027943335.1. Taxonomy (NCBI): domain Eukaryota; kingdom Viridiplantae; phylum Streptophyta; class Pinopsida; order Cupressales; family Cupressaceae; genus Chamaecyparis; species Chamaecyparis obtusa. The sequence continues at coordinate 3,054,999 of BSBK01004152.1, read as the reverse complement.
CTTTGCCTACTAAACCAATTTGAGGCTTCATTTCAGATAATGCAGATGCTTTAATAAACCACTATCTTCTTTAATCAAGCAACATCTGGTTCATCTGCTTGATTGGGGCATGTTTGGGAACAGACAGCCTCCTTTAAACTCAAGTCTCTGGAAGCAGTTATATTTTTCAATGGAGGAGATACACCCATTAGATCTGCAATAACTTTATGCTCACTGGAATTTCCATTTCTCTTCAATTGGGATACTCTTTCCAAAATTGCATCTACCCTTTTACCAATTTGGGAAATCAATGGGTCTATTTGTGGACCTCCAAGGTGTTGGTCACCTAAACGAGAACCTTGAGATGAATTAGGAACTTCTCTATGAAAGAGATCGGTACCTTCAGAAGCTCTCCACTTGTCAACTGAATTAAAACCTTGGACCATAGATGGCTTCCCTTTGTTTTAAAATGAGGAGTGAGACTACCTTGCCAAAGGTGGCAATGAACTTACATTTGAGGGATAATGCCCAACATGAGTAACCTAACCTCCCAAGTCCCATAAATGCAAGGTCATTGACGAATAGGCATTTCTTATAGAAATATTTGTGGTGCTATTATGAAGTGCATGACCAAATTCTTTGCCTGCTAAACCAATTTGAGGCTTCATTTCAGATAATGTAGATGCTTTAATAAACCACTATCTTCTTTACTGAAGAAACATCTAGTTCATCTTCTCGACTGGGGCATGTTTGGGAACAGACAGTCTCCATTTAAACTCAAGTCTCTGGAAGCAGTTATATTTTTTAGTGGAGGAGATACACCCATTGGATCTACAATAACTTTATGCTCACTAGAATTTCTATTTCTCTTCAATTGGGATACTCTTTCCAAAATTGCATCTACCCTTTTACCAATTTGGGAAATCAATGGGTCTATTAGTGGACCTCCAAGGTGTTGGTCACCTAAATGAGAACCTTGAGATGAATTAGGAACTTCTCTATGAAAGAGATTAGTACCTTGAGAAGCTCTCCACTTGTCAGCTGAATTAAAACCTTCGACCATAGATGACTTCCCTTTGTTGTAAAATGAGGAGTGGCACTCCCTTTCCAAAGGTGGCAATGAACTTACATTTGAGGGATAATGCCCAACATGAGTAACCTAACCTCCCAAGTCCCGTAAATGTAAGGTCATTGACGAATAGGCATTTCTAATAGAAATATTTGTGGTGCTAGTATGAAGTGCATGACCAAATTCTTTTCCTGCTAAACCCATTTGAGGTTTCATTTTAGATAATGGAGATGCTTTAATAAACCACTATATTCTTTAATCAAGCAACATCTGGTTCATCTGCTCGACTGGGGCATGTTTGGGAATAGACAATCACCATTTAAACTCAATTCTCTGGAAGCAGTTATATTTTTTAGTGGAGATACACCCATTGGATCTGCAATAACTTTATGCTCACTGGAATTTCCATTTCTCTTCAATTGGGATACTCTTTCCAAAATTGCATCTACCCTTTTACCAATTTGGGAAATCAATGGGTCTATTTTTGGACCTCCAAGGTGTTGGTCACCTAAATGATAACCTTGAGATGAATCAAGAACTTCTCTACAAAAGAGATCAGTACCTTGAGAAGCTCTCCACTTGTTAGCTGAATTAAAACCTTGGACCATAGATGGCTGCCCTTTGTTGTAAAATGAGGAGTGAGACTGCCTTGCTAAAGGTGGCAATGAACTTAGATTTGAGGGATAATGCCCAACATGGGTAACCTAGTTTCCCAAGTCCCATAAATGCAAGGCAATTATCGAATAGGCATTTCTAATAGAAATATTTGTGGTGCTAGAATGTAGTGCATGACCAAATTCTTTGCCTGCTAAACCAATTTGAGGTTTCATTTCAGATAATGCAGATGATTTAATCAAGCACTATCTTCTTTACTCAATCAACATCTGGTTCATCTACTTGACTGGGGCATGTTTGGGAACAGATAGTATCCATTTAAACTCAAGTCTTTGGAAGCAGTTATATTTTTCAGTGGAGGAGATACACCCATTGGATCTGCAATAACTTTATGCTCACTAGAATTTCCATTTCTCTTCAATTGGGATACTCTTTCCAAAATTGTATCTACCCTTATACCAATATGGGAAATCAATGGGTCTATTTGTGGACCTCCAAGGTTTTGGTCACCTAAACGAGAACCTTGAGATGAATCAGGAACTCTACGAAAGAGATCAGTACCTTGAAAAACTCTCCACTTGTCAACTGAATTAAAACCTTGGACCATAGATGCCTTCCCTTTGATGTAAAATGAGGAGTGAGACTTCCTTGCCAAATGTGGCAATGAACTTACATTTGAGGGATAATGCCCAACATGAGTAACCCGGTTTCCCAAGTCCCATAAATGCAAGGCCATTGATGAATAGCCATTTCTAATAGAAATATTTATGGTGCTAGAATGAAGTGCATGACCAAATTCTTTTCTTGCTAAACCAATTTGAGGCTTCATTTCAGATAATGCAGATGCTTTAATAAACCACTGTCTTCTTTACTCAAGCAACATCTGGTTCATCTACTTGACTGGGGCATGTTTGCAAACAGACAGTCTCCATTTAAACTCAAGTCTCTGGAAGAAGTTATATTTTTCAGTCGAGGAGATACACCCATTGGATCTGCAATAACTTTATGCTCACTAGAATTTCCATTTCTCTTCAATTGGGATACTCTTTCCAAAATTCCATCTACCCTTTTACCAATTTGGGAAATCAATGGGTCTATTTGTGCACCTCCAAGGTTTTGGTCACCTAAACGAGAACCTTGAGATGAATTAGGAACTTCTCTATGAAAGAGATCAATACCTTGAGAAGCTCTCCACTTGTCAATTGAATTAAAACCTTGGACCATAGATGGCTTCCCTTTGTTGTAAAATGAGGAGTGAGACTACCTTGCCAAAGGTGGCAATGAACTTACATTTGAGGAATAATGCCCAACATGAGTAACCTAACCTCCCAAGTCCCATAAATGCAAGGTCATTGATGAATAGGCATTTCTAATAGAAATATTTGTGGTGCTAGAATGAAGTGCATGACCAAATTCTTTGTCTGCTAAACCAATTTGAGGCTTTATTTTAGATAATGGAGATGCTTTAATAAACCACTATCTTCTTTACTCCAGAAACATCTAGTTCATCTACTCGACTGGGGCATGTTTGGGAATAGATAGTCTCCATTTAAACTCAAGTCTCTGGAAGCAGTTATATTTGCTAGTGGAGGAGATACACCCATTAGATCTGCAATAAATTTATGCTCACTAGAATTTCCATTTCTCTTCAATTGGGATACTCTTTCCAAAATTGCATCTACCCTTTTACCAATTTGGGAAATCAATGGGTCTATTTGTGGACCTCCAAGGTGTTGATCACCTAAATGATAACCTTGAGATGAATCAAGAACTCTATGAAAGAGATCAGTACCTTGAGAAGCTCTCCACTTGTCCGCTGAGTTAAAGCCTTGGACCATAGATGGCTGCCCTTTGTTGTAAAATGAGGAGTGAGACTGCCTTGCCAAAGGTGGCAATGAACTTACATTTGAGGGATAATGCCCAACATGAGTAACCTAGTATCGCAAGTCCCATAAATGCAAGGCCATTGATGAATAGGCATTTCTAATAGAAATATTTGTGGTGCTAGAATGAAGTGCATGACCAAATTCTTTTCCTACTAAACCAATTTGAGGCTTCATTTCAAATAATGTAGCTGCTTTAATAAATCACTATCTTCTTTAATCAAGCAACATCTGGCTCATCTGCTCGACTGGGACATGTTTGGGAATAGACAGTCTCCATTTAAACTCAAGTCTCTGGAAGCAGTTATATTTTTCAGTGGAGAAGATACACCCATTGGATCTACAATAACTTTATGCTCACTGGTGTAATACCCCAAAAATGGGCTATAAGTTCATTAACCTCCTATATCAACATATCAATTGAAATCGACATCGAAGTCCTAACCAAAGGCACATCTGAACATTATCGAATCCTAATTGATTATCTCAAATTCTGCATTGGGGAATATTCCTAGTAATATTCCTAATTATCATAATTATCTTTGATTTAATGATTATTTGGCGATAAATCCTATTTATCCTAAAGTTTGATTAATTAAATATTCTAAATATTTAATTAATTAGATTTAATTCTGCCACTTAATTATTTAATTAAAGTTAATTCTATTTATTACTAAATTGTATTATTTAATTTTGACAATAAATCTAAAATCCTATGAATAATTGATTAAATTCTTATTTAATTAATTAAAGCAAGTTGTCAATTTTTAATAATATTGTTTTTGAATAAAAGTTTGAAAAATAGTTGATTAACCCATAAATCAATTGTTTTATTTTTCAAAATCAATTAAGTTGGAAATAAATCACTTTATTATTAAATCAATTCATAAATAAATCATGCACAATCAAGAAAAGCAGACAACTACCAATTATCAATTAAAGCTAAACTCTATTTTGAGTTAAACTCTACTTTTGCATGTTTTTGTGAGTTAATTATCCTTTATTTAAAAATAACTCAAAAATTAACCTGAGTTATTTGAGTGATTTATGGCTTTCTTCCATGCATCCTCAAAGCCCTAGATTTCTATAAATTAAGGCTTTACCTCTTCACAAATCATCCACAAGAATTGCATAATCACGCTGCTGAATTGGAGACTAAAGAATCATCTTTGTGAATCCAAGCTTTGTGAGATCAATATTACATAGTTTTTCATATCATATTAGTTTTCATTTGTTAGATCATTTATCATATCATAGCATATCATTTTTTTAGCATATCATAGATTCATATCATTTTCATCTTATTGCATCTAAAATCCCCAAAAAATAGATTAATTGCATACATCTCATATCTAGATCAATTGCATTCAAATCCTTCATTTAGGTGTCGTCAAGGTCACTGATCTCAATAACAATTTGAGAACATCATACTCACACCTATTAGAAGGCAGTAAATCACCTGGTTAGTTTAGCTTTCAATTCATTGCACAATTTCAATTTTTGCTAACCTCTAATGTTTTACTGAAGTGTTGTGTCTACAGACTAGGTACAAAATTTACACACACATTTCTGGTGCCCACCGTGGGGCCCTAAAATGGGTTTCCAATTCAATTCTATCAATTTCTATCTTTTTCTCCTCGACATCTATGCAAAACTATGATTTTTAATTTCTGTCCGTACAATCTTCATATAAGTTTCTAATAAAATTCATTTTGCACTATACCCACTATCGTACGATAGTCTATCGGATCAAGGATCGTGCCATACTATACACACTATCATTTGAAAGTTCAACTATTGTTTCACAGAACACCTAGTGTCGTACAAGTTTCTGGACTATCATCTAGGAGCATACCCACTGTCGTACGAGTTTCAGACTGTCATTTGGTAACAGACCCACTATCGTACGAGTTTTGGCATCAGGTTTCAACTGTTGTTTTTTTTTTCAGGGTAGTTTGTCATATTTGGTTTTCAAATTTTGACTAACGACTAATCTTAACAATTGAAATTCTTTATTTTTGATTGACTCCTGCTGGTTTTGATTGGAAAAAGCACAAGAATTACTAAAAATAGGTAAAAATCTACTAAGTGCATTGCGAGGAATTCAAGTAATCTTCTCAGCTGATAAGACTTTGATTTTGGATCTAAAATGAACATCTCATGTGTCTAGCTGGAGTGACGTTTATTGCTTTCCTATCACAGACTTCATTTGGGCTATAAAAATGAACATAGTTTGCTTTCAGCATCTTTGTTACATAGTAATTAGGCCCCATGAAAACTATTTGTGGATCTTGAGAGAGTGGGTTTCCAGTGAAACTCTTCTCAATGAAGGATCCCTTGTAGGTGGGGAGGATACTAAGGGAGTCTCATGTTCCACTAGATCCGTGTGTCTTCAACTTTTGATTGAGGCACTCTCTCTCCAGAGAGGTTGATAGATCATAAGGGGTTGACATCATAGATCTTTGTGAGATAATCTTGGTCTTAGCATGTTAGATTAATCTATCTACTTTTTTTGGGTTAAAAGTGAAAAGGCTAGGGGATTATGCTCTACTTCCTTTTTGGATAGTACTAGAAACCCAAATCCTTGAATCTAGAACCAGTCTCCATGTGGTATATCTTGTGAGTCACCTTTAGAGAGGGTTAACTGTAGTGGACATTCCCTTAATTGGGTCAACCACGTTGATGAAACCTCAAGTAGTAATAGCCATTTTCATCGTGGTAGTGACAACTGCTATATAAATGTCCTGTTGGAAGAAATCTCCACAGGTGTGGTCTCTTGTTGGGCTATCAGATCTCCCTAGTAGATCCTAAAGATTAAGTTCTTAGATTGTGTCAAAATCCCAGTGCACCTGGATTGGAGTTCACCCTCTTGGATCATAAAAGTTGCATAGTCAAACCATTACTAAAAACCCTAGCGAGGCCAAATTTTCATTTTCTAGGGTATATGTGCGTTATTGCAAAACATTTTTGGAACATACACAATTAGCACTTTTGAGGATTAGAAAGAATAAAATCACTTGATTGTTCATTTGCAAGGTTTCTTTTGCCCTTGTTCATTGTGTTTGAAATCACTTGATTTCTGTTTTGCATGCTTGTTTATCTATTTAGTTATTGAAAATGGACAAATCTATTACAATCCTCAAATCTGGACATTAAAATTTGCAAACAATCCGAATCTGAAAACTCAAAATTTGCAAAATTTGAAGTAAAATTCTTTTCTGGAGTGAAAAGTCATCTCAAGAGGTCAGAAAGTCATATGAGTTTATATCAAATATTGTTTCATTACTGCCCATTTGTCATATGGTAAAGAACCCAGTGTTGTACAAGTCTTTCTACTAGTCAAATTCAAAAAGTCAAATCCTACTAGCAACTGTCGTGCGAGTTTTACAACTATCGTACAATCTTTTCAACTATCGTTTCATAGCATACCCACCATCGTACAAGTCTGTAGAGTGTCATTTGGGAAAATTTTGAAAGTTGTCAGAAAATTGTTAGAATTGCTAGATACTTAGCTTTTTTAGCCTATTTCCAAAATTTGTTAAACAAATCACTGTGTCAGGAATAGAGCAGCAACTACTGAGAATCTAATCATTTTCCTAAAGTGGCCTTTTGAATCTGATTTAGCTTTCTATTTAATCGATTTGAGTCTTTATCATCTTGTGTCAAAACCTTTTCATAACTATCAATCTTCAATCAATCATCAAAATGACTAAGTGTTGTGATATCTTGTCCGCTATCTTTTGGGAATCTACCCATACATCCAGGGCACAATATTCTTCACCCATGTCTAATCGAATCTTCAAACCAATCAAACCTTGATAAGGTTGCGTCATCTAGTCATCTTGATTTAATTCATTCTTCAGTTGTCTTCATCTTATTCTTTTGCTTCACCCAAGGTTAATGGTGGAAACTAGAGCTTTGTAGGACCCCTCCATTTCCCTCATCTTGGTAAGAACATTCTGGTAAGCATTATTGTTATTTCTTGCAAAACTTTCCGTAGATTATATTAGAAGTTAGTAGATTTTTTGACTATAGTTCATCAACTTAATTAGAATAGATTTCATCTTCAAATGAATTCATGGAATATGTTAATTTAAGACATAGTTTTGAAGTAATATTACCTTTAGTTAACTATTGTGGTATTAGAACATAAAGGTGTAAACCTATGCTTACATGATAGAATTAATATTACTCTAAGATACTTGGAAATTCCATCTGAAATTATAATAAGGGAGCTTATGTGGATTAGATATTGCCCTAATGAAAAATAGGATGATTCAAATTAACTAACATAGTTTTGAGACATTTTAAAATAAAGACAATCAATGGTAATTCACAAGTGAATAGTAAATCTAATAGAATCTCTAAGTTATTTGGCAACATTATATGTTATGATGCCTTAACTTAGGTATGGATGATGCACACGCATAGATGGTTTGTAATGATCTCTAGAAGTGTAAAATTTATGTTAGAGAGAAGTATATTTCAATTTTGGTGATACATTTAGAACCTCAATGATGATAATGTTTACCAAAGTGGAACTAATTCTAAGAATATTTATTGGAAGAAAATTCAAGATGAATAATTATGGTGAAGCTAGGAAATGATGTACAAATGAAACTCTTATTGCACTTTCATGTAATTATAGATTTAATAGTTAATTCAATTTGTTCAAAGTTTAATATTGCAGAATTGGAACATCCTGACAAATCAGATTAGATAATTAATTGCTACGAACTAGAGGTGAAACTGCAATGAACGGTTAGGTTACTTAACCTTGAGTTAAAATGAGAAGTTTGAAATAGCATTGATAACTATTTTTACCATAGTCCCTAGTATACCCTGAGGTAGGATTAATAATGAAGGGTTGATAATTATGTGACTTTAACTTTAGGTCATGATGTTTCTTCAAAATTAAATCTTACTTTTGGGAATTGAGAAGATTATAATTTCTTGATAGAATAAGATTGGTTCAATAAAGCAAATAGTGATGATTTCATAGATTGGAATTAAGGGTTAATTGTAATTTGAAGCATTTTGAAATTTAGTATCATAAGAGAATTGATGGATTTCTTAGAGGATAACTCATTACCTAACTGGAAAGTGTATTGATAAAATGAAAGTTAAGTTCTTATTTTATTTTGATCATGCTCTGATTATTATGGGAATACTGATAATTACATTGAGTGTGCAGGACTAAAACCATGGAAAGGGGAAATCAAGCTATTTTGTGTGTGCCTCCCATGACACCAAAATTCATGTCCTAAAGGGGGACTAGGCCTATTGTGATGTGTCTTATTTATTTATTTATTTTGTGAAAAGAAAGGGGCTATGTGAATGTTTAATTTTATTATTTCTTTATTTAATTGTGGACCTTGCCAAGTAGGAAAGTGATGTGTTTTTGGAGTTGTCTATGACACTTGTAATGTGAATTTAGTTGCATTTTAAATTTATTTGGTAATAAGGAAGTTTTCACCATCCAACTCTAGTACAAATTGGTCTTCCCCATACCTCTACCTTGGTTAGGACACACATGGGAAGTCACATCTCCTTAAATCTCGGATTTCACTTTTAGGTTGGGTTTTGAGGGGTCAAATTGACCCCTAGGGAGTTGTTTTCACAAAAATAGTAGGCCCATGGGTTATACCTATGGGTAAGGGTCCTTTTTAACCATAGGCCACCCTAGAGCCACCTTGGGAAGCCCTCCAAAAGTGGGCTTTTGTCAAATGACGAAAATAAAAAAAACTTGCATGTGAAATTTCACAAGTCAAAAAGTTTCCAACTCTCTTCCCCATGCACCTTTTTGTAGTACCACCTTAGGAAATTTTTAAGGTCACCCAATGGGAAGCTAACAACTCTCCCAAGGGCATGGGAGAGTGTGAGAAGCCTATTTTAGTGGCAAACTTGGATGGAGTTTCCCAATCACCCACTCTCCAACTTTGGAGACAATCTAGGAGCTAGGAGAAAGTTAGAGAAGAAAAAGGGAAGACTCACTTCATCTATCTACCATAACTTCAGGTGAAGGTATGTGCACCTCAACCTCCATTAATGGATTTTATGCATTTTATGAGTTCATATGAGTAGGAAGGTGTTTCAATGTTGTTATGCTTTATGTAAGTCCTTGAGTTCATTCATGAGAGTATTGTGTGGTCAAGTGTTTTGAATCTCTTGTGTCATAGTGATGAATGTGTTTGTTAGGTGAGCTAGGGATGAATCATGGTTATTTTTTCTTGAAGTTCTTATCTCCTTCTTGTTGAGTGGGTCTCAGTAGATCCTTGTTGTAAATGGCCTTGTAAAAAAAAAAGGGGGGGGGGGGGGGGGGTGTTGTTGTAATCCTTGTGTGAGGGAAAGAATGAGGTATATGTTGTTGTTTCTTGAAGTAATGTGATGTGTGCAATATATGAGGGATGTATGGGTGTTTCTTGTTGGCTTGATTTTCCATTGCTCGAGGGTTGGCTAGGACCTATGAGGTCTCATGATGCCATATGGTAGGGAGGAGAGTACCATGGTTTTTCTAGTTAGTTTTGTTTTCTTGCAGGTTTTTCAAGACATCCTTGTTGGACCAGGCCAGGGCTATGAAAGAATGTAGTGTTTGCGAATTCCCTCAAAGTGGTTTTGGGTGTAAAATGTACCTTGTAAAAATTTAATATAAGTCTTTGTCACATCTTTTTCTTCTTGTAAGATCTTGTCAGATAAAGACTCCTTGTAAAGATTTGTAGTGTGTATTAGAAGTGACATGCTTCCAAGTTGTAATAACAAAAAGAGGGGAAATGCTTATTGTTGTAACTCTTTGATTGAAGCTATAACCTATAGGAATAGTAATGTCTTTATTTATTTATATTTCTTGTGATAATCTATCCATATTAGTGCTTGTATTGCTGTGGTAAAATTTGTTTAGAAGAAATTCTAGTAAGCTATACACTTTTCATAGATTTATATGTTAATACTTTAAAAAAAAAAAAATTAGTTGTGTTTTTGTCTAAGGAGATTTGGGCACTACAAGCTTCCTCTCACAAGAAATCAGGGGAAATATCTCATACTTTACCTTTGACTCACATAGGTCCAACTTTTGAGCAACTCCATGATTCTAGTCGTTACGAAGACGACAGTGCTGGCAACCTTCGATTAAAAATTGGTTACATTCCTCCTTCATCAACTCACAGAGGTACACAAAAAAACCCACATCAATCTATTCTAGGGAGTCCACAAACTCCTACCATGTCTCAAGCAGGGACAAACTTTGGCTCTCAAAGAGCTTAATATCAACATGGTGCAGATCAGGAACCCACGCCTGAAGAAATTGCTCAATATCAAAATGATGATAACTTCAAATGAATGATGAAGCATTTCCTGAAAGATGATAAAGAGGCATACTTTTTACAATTAGGTCATCAAGGAGCTAAACTTCCTCCAAACTTTAATGTTGAAGATATCATTACGCATGAGGAAAAAACTCTAGTCATAGCTATGATGAAACAAATGCATGTCATGCAAGTCAAACTTAACAACCTTGAAAAAGAAAAGGAACCCACGGAGTTCTCCATGGAGGCCCTATGTCCTTTTCCATTCGACAAAGACTTGTACATGCCACCATTCCCAAAAAGAGTGGAGATGCCTAAGTATGATAAGTATGATGGACACTTAGATCCTCAAGATCATGTCAGAGAATTTTGTACACAATCTATGGAGTTCATGCATGAACCAACCTATCTGATGCATCTCTTCCCTCAATCTCTAGGGGGAACAGCCATCCATTGGTTCTCTAGATTGCCTTCTACTATCAAAACTTTTGAGGAGTTGATCAAATTGTTCTATCAACAATACTCCTACAACATTCAACATCTAGTCACCATGATTGATATCTGTAATCTCAAGCAATATCCAGGGGAACCATTCTTAACATTTCTTAAGAGATGGAGGAAGAAGTTCTCTCTATATGCCAGACCTATTCTAGAAATAGAAAAACTAGAAATCTTCATCAATAAACTTGTTCCAAAAATCAATTATCCTCTACAAATGTAAGATCATACATCTTTTGATAAGATGGTGGACAATGCTATCAAAATCAAAAAAGTGCTTGTGAAAAAAGGAAAAATCACACTTCAAAAAGATAAGTACGAATCAGAATCTAGTTCTAAAGACAAGAACAAAAACTGGAACAAGAATAAAGGCATCATCACAAATGGTGTTGTTGACACTATATGTGCCCCATCAAAGGCACCAGCCTACAATCTAACTCTTGGTTCCCAAGCCATTAAAGCTTCAGAACAAAAGTCATCTAAACCATTCCAAAAGAAGCTAGAATACAAACCTTGGGATAAAAAGTGAAAGTTCACTCCTCTTGGAGAATCTTTAGAATCAGCTATGAGAACTCTACTAGCTGATAACATCATCTCTTTGCCAGAAATATGACAATCTGATCGAGACCCTAAGCCCCATTGGTGGAAAGAAAATGAATTCTATGATTTCCATCAAGGTAAAGGTCACAAAACTAATAACTTCTTACGATTGAAACACACCATTCAAGATTTGATTGATAATGGAGACATCATAGTTCATAATCCTAAGATCAATAGTGATCATACAACATTTACAAAACCATTTCTGCAGCATAGTCAAGGAGTTTCAACTTCTCAGCCTAATATGGGGGCAAAAGTCAATTATGCCTACCCTGGAAATAATGTTGTCATCAATATGGTTGAACCATGTCTCTCTAAAAGTTGCAATGTCATCACAATTGTACGAAGAGAAAGAGATCATTCCTCAACTAATGCAGTTACTCGATCACAAGCTCAGGCACATTTGAAAGGACAAATCCTAGATTCATCTAATGTCCCTAAGATACCCTTCAATCTTTCATCTGCTTCCAAACAGAAGTCTACTTCCAAATATTCCAATCCAAAGGATACAAGGCCTACATCTTATAGCATTGTCCAACAACTCTAGCACACTAATGAAAAAATCTCTATGTTTGAGTTGCTTTGAATATCCCCAGCTCACAGAGCCATACTAGATAAAGCTTTGCTCTGTTCCAATGTTCCTGATGACCTTGATTTAGATAGGTTCCAGACTATGGTTGGACATCTTACATATCCATAATATATCTCCTTTTCAGAGGAAGATGAGAACTCCTTGACTCACCCACATAATCAGCCTTTGCATATAGAAGTCTTGATCTAGAACCATAGAGTCAAACATGTGTTGATAGATGGAGGCACTGGCCTAAACATTTGTTCTTACAATTTGATCACACAATTGGGATTTTCATAATTGGCTATTGATCCTAGAAAGAAAATAACTATCAAATCCTATGATGAACAAGAAAGATCTTCTAAAGGCACTATTGTCTTACCTATCAGAGTAGGTCCAGTTATCAGAGATACTATATGTCAAGTTCTTGATCTACCTTTGGCTTACAACATTCTTCTAGGGAGACCATGGATACATGAAATGCAAGCTATTCCTTCTACATACCATCAATGTTTGAAGTTTCCTTATGAAGGAGTAGAGGTTACTATCCCCACAAATCTGAATACAACTTGCAATACATTGAAGGAAAGTGCAGATAAGCTTGTGCCTAATAACAGAGAATCTTCCATTGAATCAACTAAAGAGGCATCCACATCTAAAATGGAAGATCTTGCAAAAGAGGTTAATATCAAAGAAAATAGTATGGGAGAATATACTATGGAGCTAGTCTTATCTTTGACATCTCTCCCTATCTCACCTAAGTCTTATGGACAATCTTTGAAACATTCCAAGCCCGAACCTAAGGTACCTCTTGAAGCATATAAAAATAATTTTGTAGTAGAACAAGTATCCAAGCAAGAGTTTGAAGAGGATGAAGCTGTGCTATCATGGCTATACAAAGATGAACCCGAATCCCAAGTTGTCCAAACTCATGATTCTACAGTATCCAACAATTCTTCTAAGTCATATGGCCCAGGAGATAAATTAATAGCTAAGATGGGATATTCGGGTAAAGGACCTCTAGGAGTCAGAGGAAAAGGTCTTGCGGCACCTCTCCCACATACTGGTAGAGAAAATAAAGATAAAGTTGGCTTAGGATTTAAAAAGAAACCCTTTCACCTCAAAGGTAATTGTTCCCATGCCATAGAGTAGATCACACCAGGAGAAGCCCTTCTTAAGAAAGAAGAAATAGAACCATTAGATAGTGATTCAAACAACTCAGAACTCATCCCCTATGAAAAATTGCCTAAGGAGATCAAAGACCTTCTTGATGATAAAGATGATCCAATCAAAAGAATTAATGTAGTAGAAACACAAGAACCTACTATCAATCAAGAGATAGTTGCAACACAAGAACTAGCTAATCTCAAAAACAATCAAGAAGAGGAAGGTGGTAGTGATTCTAAGATAGATTCCCATGAGTATGAATTCAAATCAGAATCTGAAGGTAACCCTTCTTGGGGTATTCACCCTAACTTTACTCATGTTCTAAGATTTCCTAGAGATCCTAAATCAGAAGCTAAATCAAATGACTATGAATGGGGAGCCATTCCAAAACTAGATGAGCTTATTACAGAGAAACGTGTTGATGTTATTCACCAATATGCACCTAATCCCAATGTAAGTCTAGAGTGAAATGATGAACCTATCGAGTTTGATCCACCTATGGCTGAATTGGACTCCCATGATGACATTGAGCCTATTCATGAATTGAATGTCTTAATTTCTAATATCACCTTTGAATTTGAGCATCGGGTTAAGACCAATGATGACAGATCCATATCCGTAAACACTATCTCCCAATCTTTCCCTACTTTGACTATCCAATATCTAGAACTTATTGATCAAACCTCCACAAATCTAAGCCATGGTATTTATACCTTCCCAAATGACTATGCTCTTGCTTGCTACCTCAATACAGTTGAGCCTATGAGTACTTCCATTAGTGAACTAAGTGTTAGCATGATGGAGTCAGACATAAAATATCTTAGTCAGAAAAATAAGAATAAAAAGAAGAAGAAAAAGAATTTTGAGAGTGAAAACCACTTTGTGGCAGTCTCAGAACCTACAAAAGTAAAAATAAAAGATGTATCCGAAGGTGAAAACCTCTTTAAGGTGCCTAAGGATGAGATATTTGATGTCCTTTCGAGTCATTTTTAGGATAGATCTCCAGTTCTAATTGAGCCTGCTCAATCCATCAACTTGGGAACAATAGAGGAACCACAATTGATTCATGTAGCACAATCTTTATCAGAAGAAGAAAAGGAAAAATTTACAACATTCTTAATAGAGAAGAAGATCAACTTTGCATGGAAATATTCAGATATGCCAAGATTGGATCCTAATCTTATAATGCATCATTTATCTATAGCTCCAAATGTCAAACCTATTAAAAAAAAGTTGAGAAAGATGCATCCTCACATTGCACTCTTGGTAAAAGTTGAATTAGAGAAGCTCCTAAAAGCTAGATTCATTTGAGTTATTGACTATGCAAAGTGGATCTCCAATATTGTACCAATTTCTAAACTAGATGGTTCAATCAAAGTGTGCACAGACTTTAGAGATGTGAATAGAGCATGCCCTAAGGATGATTTTCCACTACCTAACATTGATATGATAGTGGACATGTTGCAGGTTTTGAGATGTATTCCTTAATGGATGGTTTCTCTGGATATAACCAAATAAAAATTGCTTTAGAGGATCAAGAGAAAACTAATTTCACATGTGCATGGGGTACCTTCTATTGGAATGTCATGCCATTTGGGCTTAAAAATGCTGGTGCTACATACCAAAGAGCAATGACATCTATTTTCCATGACATGATGCATCAAACTATGGAAGATTATGTTGATGATACTTTAGCAAAATCTATGATTAGAACTGAACATCTAAGGACTTGAGCATGATCCTAGACAGAATGGAAAAGTTTAGTCTCCGACTAAATCCTAAGAAGTGTGCTTTTGGTGTCACTTCTGGAAAGCTCTTAGGATACATAGTTTCAAAGAAGGGAATTGAAGTTGATCCAGCTAAATTCAAGGCTATAATAGAGATGCAACCTCCCAAGAATATCAGTTAAATGAGAACCTTACAAGGGAGAGTACAATCTATCAGAAGATTCATATCACAGCTTGCTGATATATCACAAAATTTTACAAAAACATTACATAAAGGTGTAACCTTTGCATGGAATGAAGAATGTGAGAATAACTTTAACCATATCAAGAAGTATCTATCAAATCCGCCTATCTTGATGCCTCCTATTCATGGGAAGCCATTGATCTTATATGTCTCCACTACAGATACATCACTAGGGGCATTGCTAGCATAGCATGATGAGAACAAAAAGGAATGAGCTATATACTATATCAGTAGGACATTGGTTTCATATGAGAAGAACTATTCAATGATTGAGAAAGCTTGTCTAGCTATGATCTTTGCATCATAGAAACTGAGACATTACATGTTAGCTCATACCACACAATTGGTAGCTAAGATTGATCCCCTCAAGTACCTACTAAGAAAAGCTACCCTCACAGGTAGATTAGCTAAATGGGTTATGCTCTTAAGTGAATTTGATATTGAATATGTGGAAAGAAAAGCTATAAAAGGACAGGTTATTGCTAATCAATTAGTAGATGCACCTACGATTGATGATACATCAATGCAAATGGAATTTCTAGATTCCTCTATCATGAATCTTTCTTCTAGAGAATGGTAGTTATTCTTTGATGGCTCCTACACACAGAATGGATCTAGAGCTGGCATATTTTTCATAACTCCTCAAGGATACTCAATTCCAAAAACATTCAGGTTAAAGTTCCCTTGCACAAACAATATTGCAAAATATGAATCCCTTTTGAATGGTATGAAAATAGCAATTTAATGGAGAGTAACAGAATTATGCATTCATGGAGACTCACAACTTGTTATCCATCAAGTCAATGATGTGTACCAAACTAAAGATGAAAATCTCATTCCTTACAAGAGAATGGTAGATGATCTTAAGAAATATTTCATATCTATCACATTTGAACAAATTCCTAGAATGGAGAACAAGGTTGTTGATGCAATGGCAACATTATCTACTTTATTACAGCAGCCTGAACATGAGCTACACTATGAGTTCCTGGTAGAAGCACTATCTTGTCCTGCATATGACTCCCCTAAAACCTGCATGATTTGCACCATTGTAGGTCATGATTCATCTAGATACAAAAACCTATTTTCCTATCTCCAAGACCAAATCATTCTTGATACCTTCAACTACCATGAAAAGAGATACCTTATCCATAATGCCTCTTCATATGTCATCATTGGTCACGATCTGTACAAACAAGGTTTAGATGGTACACTACTTAGATGTTTAGAATGGGAAGAGTCTCAACGTGCATTAGAGGAAGTCCATTATGGTATTTGTGGGTCA
Source organism: Chamaecyparis obtusa (assembly GCA_027943335.1). Classification (NCBI taxonomy): domain Eukaryota; kingdom Viridiplantae; phylum Streptophyta; class Pinopsida; order Cupressales; family Cupressaceae; genus Chamaecyparis; species Chamaecyparis obtusa. Next base: position 3,038,060 of record BSBK01004152.1, on the reverse strand, counting down.
CACTCAAACGGTTTAACACTAGCTCAAAAACTTATTAGGGTTGGGTACTATTGGCTTGAAATGGAGAAAGAGTCTATCAAGTTTGCTAAGAATTGTCAAAAGTGTCAAGTGCATGGAAACTTAATTCATGCTCTAGGGAGAGATCTAATTCCCTTTACTACACAATGGCCTTTTCACCAATGGGCATTTGATCTTATAGGAGCTATACATCCTCATTCTTCTAATGGACATACCCATATAATCACAGCTATAGATTATTTTACAAAATGGGTAGAAGCAGTCCCTTTGACACAAGCAATTGGAAAACAAATATCTATGTTCATATTAAACTATATCATATGCAGATATGGGATACCTCATTCCATAATCATAGATAACAGTGGCCAATTCAAGAACAAAGACCTAGATGATCTATGTGCCAAATTCAAGATCACATAACATTGGTCTTCTATCTACTATCCTCAAGGGAATGGATAAGCAGAGGCATCTAATAAGAATCTATTGAAAATCTTGCATCAAACAGTTAATAAGACAGGAAGAGACTAGCATCTCATGATCAATCCAGCTCTCTAGGCCTACAAAACCAGTATCAGAACACCTACTGGGGCTACACCTTTTGCTTTAGTTTATGGGTCCGAAGCGGTACTGCCTATTGAGGTTGAAATCCCATCACTAAGAATCAGAATGCATGGTTTAGTAACTGATGATGACTACAGAGTGTCTAGGTTGCAAGAACTTGAACTACTAGATGAGCATAGACAAGCAGTGTATGATCATCTCAAAGTATATCAAAAGAGAATGTCTAGAGGTTACAACAAGAAAGTCAGACATAGAGAATTTCAGGTTGGTGATCTAGTCTTGAGAGAGAATCCTAAAAATCAATCACATCGAGAACGCAAGGGGAAGTTTGAACCCAACTGGCTAGGTCCCTTTGTTATCACTACTACTTTTGGCTCTAGTTCCTATCAACTCTCAATGACTAAAGGAGAACAGCTCCAAGAACCAATCAACATTCTCCATCTGAAGAAATTCTATGCCTAAGACATTCAGTGTATGGTAAAATGTCTTGAAAAAATCATAAAAATTAGAAAAAGTCCTTAAAAAAATGAACATCTTGGTGAAAACCTAGCAATAGGCACCTTGATGATTCACAAAAAAAATTAAAAATATCAAAAGTACAAAAAAAATTGAAAAAATAAAAAACATAAAAAAATGAGAAAAATAAAAAGTGCCTTGGTGAAAACTTGGAAACAGGTGCCTTGGTAGCAAAAATAGAATCTCTGCCAAGATGGTGAAAACCCAGCAACGGGCACCACTTGTTTCAAAATGCTCCATCTATTAGCGCAATATTGGTCTTTCCTAGCTTTTAGTCTTACTTTAGTTTGTACATATCTCCCAATTTGTTTTTGCATTCCTATTTTCAATAAGTCGATCTATACACCAATCAACTGAAGCATCTGTATCCTATCAATGCTTAAAACTTGAGGGAAATCAATGTCATATCCTATGGTCTCTAATGTATCTTATATGTATCATATCCAGTAAGAGTCCTTTGAAGCTTTATCTAAGTCAGTCAGTCAGTCTCCTCTCTAGAAAGGAGTTTGCATCTACAACAACACAATCAAACACAAACTGAAAACAATCTATGCTTCTTCATGCTTTTATCTCCTTGTATGCTTACTGATTTGCATTGAGATTTTTGCATATTATGTCCCTTCAAGCTCTTTGATGATGTCCTTTATAGGATTTAGAGAGTGATGACTGGGGGCATAATATTTTCTTTGTTTTCTACTTGTATGTGAAACTCTAACACCTTTGGAAATTTTGGATTGAAATGGTGTCCGACTGTAAGAGCCTCTATCTCAAATTGGATGGCCATGCATACCTCAACCACTGATACCCAGAAAATTCAAGGAAGTTTGATCTAACTATTGTCTTTTTTTGAGTGAGTTCTTTCTCCTATTGTGAAAAGTGATCTTACCTAAGGATGTGAATGATAAAGGGTCACTACAGGTAATTCACATTGGATTTAGAATGATCTCTTGATGGTTTGATGTGTTTACCATGCAAGGTGTATTCTAGTCATCACGACATTTATGTTTTGATGCTTATAAAAATTGCTATATCAAAATGGACATGATATTTAGGTCATCCTGGCGCTTGTGCCTTGGTGCTTATATCTAATCCAAAATTCCAAAAACAAAATCAATATTCATATATCCATGGTTGTTGACCAGTGGGTGTTGTATTGATTCTTGTGCATACAAATCGATATTCATATGTCTATGGTTTCATAGCTAGTGGGCATTGTATTGATTTATTCAGTTACCTAAAAGTTCAATGATGATAACAAATCAACACATGATCAGTGACTAGGTCCTAGGTCTTAGGTTGCATTTCATATTGCATCTCTTTGCATTTTGCATGTTGCATGATCTCACAATGTTTGGAAACACTTCAAAGCTTAAACAATTCTTCATATCAATTCTTCACATCTAACAAGAGCTGAGTCTCACTCGAAGGTCTCTTCACCAAACCGCAAGCAGTAACCCTCCTGGGTTAAACATCCTTTTGACATAAGACTGAGTACTTGTCTTCATCAACCTGCAAAAACATATCATGTGTATCGCTGCATTTACATCTCATATCATTACCATTTGTTGCATTACATTACATCCAATGCATAAGCATAAATCATACATACATCTTTTCATAATCCATTACATTTTCATAACATCCATACATATGACAGAAATCATTGCATTGCATTAATCCATACATACATTCTACACTACTCATAGCAAAAACATCACATGATATCATCATAAATCAAAACATGACAAGTACAAATGAAGTCAAGACCCAAAATATCGATCTCATATATATCATCAACTCAAAATGTGTTAGGGGTGCACTACTGGCACAATATACAAAAGAATGAGCTCCAGAAAGCTATCAAAGTCATAACAGTATATCAATCATCAAAAAGAACAGAGTATATCAAAACATAAGAATAGGAATCAACTATCAGCATGCTCCTTGGCATCTGGTGGAGGAGGGGGTGATGCATCTAGTATCACCTCTACTCTCGATGCCCTAGCTCCCTCTGAGGTTGCCATGTAATCTGAATATGTGGGTACTCTCTGCATAGTAGGGACAATAGCATAATATGCAGACACATAATACGAAGCCCGTGAGGTTTGATGTGTCACCTCTATCTGTAATCTCCGAACCTCTGCATGAAACTCTGCATGAAGCTCTGTACACTACCTATCTGCCTCTAGATACCTCTCCTCCCACCTAGCACTCTATACCTTTAGGTCCCGAACCTAAGCTCTGAGACATCTACTAATCTCTGATGAAGTAGGAGGTACACTACGCTCATCCTCTGCTGCTGGCATACCTGTGTCCTATACCGGCTATGCTGGCTACTCTGTCTACTTTGTGGTACCTACTCTACGTGTCTTACAGTGTCTAATCTCAGCCCCTCGATCAAAGGGATCATCTGTGCCCATATCTATACTAGCACCTACAACCTGCTCAGTTGCTAATACATCATCTGCAAAACCAACACCACCCAAAGTGCCACTCTCACCCCTGGTCCATCTCTGTGAACCTATGGATGTACCTGTTGTAGAAGTAGAAGGATGAGGGGGCCTCATATGTCTTGCTAGTCTCTATAGTGGAGCCATTGCTCTTAGTCTGGGTTGTGTAGGATGTACTACCTAAGGTCTAGGACCTGGTCTCATAGGAGCTCCTGTCACATCCATCACCTCCTCCATGGAGGGTATCAACTCAGTGGGATCCAAGAATCTATGGATAGGGTGATCTGCAAGCCAAGATATGTATCCATCTATGACCCCTACATCAACAACCTATGGATGGTAGTTCTAGTCTCTACCTATGATAGCGTTGTACTCCTCTGAACATAAAGAATAAGTGAGCCTCTATGTCCATCTGAGCCCGATCTCATAAACTATATGGGCATATGCAGTATACTCCTATGGGGCATCCTGTCTCCATCCATACTAACACCACACTCTAGTAATGAGAAATATCTCCAAAATAGTGGAGGAACGATCAATGAGTACCTGACTTTGAAAAAGGAAGCTATATTGCTCTCTCGTAGTGGGCCAGGCCTCTATCTGCAAGTATGGTCTCCAATGCACAAAAGTCATATCATCCAAGCATCGTCTAAAATACTCAGTATGGCCCATCCAGACCTATGTGACATAACTAGCATATGTGTATATCACTGGCTCCTGTGACTGACGCTGTGTCTAAAAAACTGGTCTCAAAACTGGGATATGCTCCTAGGCCCATATCTATAACACAAGAGATCCAAAAGAGAAGCTCTTGCAATCCTGATACACAACCTCATGCATCTCTGAAAACATATGTGCCAAAAGTGATGCAGGAGCATCCTGGGTGTAAGAGCAATCTTGCATCACCCAAAAATATTTCTATTTTTGTATTCAATAAGGGCTATTTTGTGCAGAGCTGCTATTTATGGAAAGTTACTATTTTTGGTAATTTTTGTATGTGCTCAGAATGATCTGATTTCTTTCTTGGAGGTTCATGTCGGTCATATAAGTCTGCCAGTAAAGTTTCATTGCCAGATCAAGTGTATATTGGAAGATATTGAAGATTTTCGGTATTGGCAGCAGGGTACAGAAACTTCGAACTCAGTTTTGAAGGCTTTAGAGGCCCCGGATGAGGTCAAAAATTTGGGTGACAAGCACTTGTGCTGGTTATGCCTGTAGAGCGCTTCGTGGCGTTTCCAAAATGGGGTTATAATAGCCGATCGGGTCAACTGGTGATGACTTATGGTCTTCGGAAGTTGGGCCACCTGAAATGGCAGAAAATAATTTTCTTCAAAATTTATGTTCGGGTTTCAAAGGTTATCTTGAGCTGACTATGATGTAATAAAATATAAAATAAAATAATTCTAAGTTTGGTCGGCCTTATTGGCTAAAATTCTGGAACCTTCCCAGGCGGTGGAAAGTTGCCTATATAAGGAAGGCTGTATTATTGTCTTAGGCGGTTCGGAATAGTTCTGGGTAGTAGATCTGGGTATTGATTCGAGGCTTTGTCCTATAGAATATTGTAAGGGAATGCCCATGTGGCTTTGCATATTTTAATTCTAAAAGTTTGTAATTCCACATTTGTGGAGATAATAAGAAGCCAATTTTCTGTTCTTGCATATTACCGTTGTTGTTTCTCTATTTCTATAATGTGTTTGTGGTATTAAGGGGAGCACCCTTCATCAAAAAGACACTAACCCCAAGCAAGCTTAGTGGGAGTTTCCATAAGAAGTGCTACCATCGGGGCCCATCCCATCAAGAAACCATTCTACTGATGACCTGACATGATGAGCTCACCAATCATCCCAGCAATAATACACTCTAGGTGGTGTGTCTGACCATATCTCTGTACAAGGGTCTCCCACAAAATGGACCCCGTCAACTGTGTCATCTCCAAATAGATGCCTAAAGGCATGAAGACCAGTCTACCCAGTACTCACATACTCAGGATGTCGACTGCTATGGAATGGAATGTGTAGTATCCTATAAATATCCTCTGGAGTCACAGTGATCTCTCCAGTCGGTAAATGAAACGTCTGTGTCTCAGAATGGAATCTCTCAATAAGTGCAATCAAAAGGTCATGGTTTACCCTAATATCGGATAAATGGATCAAATACTCAAAACCACATGCAGTAAGATGAACCCTCATAGGGTCAGGAAGTGAGACACATAATCTCTAGGTCACCGAGTATGAATGTCAAACATGAACATCTGGATATGTGACCTATATCATACAAAAATAGGGAATTCTATCAGAAATTGGGTTCAACAATAGGCTAATAGTATAGAAATTGGACAGTTTGGTACTTTAGAAGGTAGGTTAAAAGGTCAGCTATCAGCATCAACAATCAGAAAAGCAAAAATCTTGACCTAAAATAGAGTTTTGAGCTCAATGTTTTTCATACGATAGTCCAGACTAGCATCGAAAGTCGTACGACACTCTACAACAGCCCATACGACAATCCATGGTCATACGACACTAGATTCATTATCGTACAAGTTTCCAGGGACCCAATGAAATGTCATACGACTCATGGGTCCCCTTCATACGACACTAGGTGGGTCATGAAACGACAAAGCAAATACAATTTGAATGTCGTACAAGTCTGGTATGGGACTCATACGAGTTTTCATACATGCAAAATTCAAAAGGCAAAACGTGTATGAAAAAAGTCTAAAATGCTATAAAACATGAAAAATTTGAATTTTCAGAGGGGCACAGAGGTCCACATACCGAATGTCCATACTGTCGAGGTCTATCATGTCTTCGGCTACGCTCAAATCGATGCGAACTCATAGGTACCTTTGGTTCTCGTTGTTCTACCATTTTCTTGCTCAGAGGGCTCCACAAGATCTCAAAAGTCAAATGGTTGAAATGATTTGAAAATGACCCTTCCAGCCTTTATATAGCTTTTGACCTAATTTTCAAAAGTGCTCCGTTTTCCATGAAAATTGCACCCCTGGCTAATTTTGATGTTCTGAATCCATTTTTGGGATTAAAATTAAAATCTGAGATTGTTTGTTATGTCAAAATCATGATTTAAAATTTTGGGCCCAGGACAGTCTACTACTTGCATATTCAACCTTCAATCATCACAGAAATCCAATATTCAACTTGACTGATTATCTTACATCAAACTATCAAAATTTCAACTTGGTCAACTATGGTCAACTCATGGTCAAACCTAGTCAAACTTGGTCTTTTGAACTCTCAAATGATGCAAAATGCGTTCTTGAATGTGTTTAACCACTTCTCAAATCAATTAACATGCTTTTGAACTATTCGACGCTGACTTTTCTTGTCAGATTTCAATTTTAATCCCAAAGGGGGCATGGTATTACACATCATTCAAAGTCTGTAATCTAATTTTGGAACCATATATTTCCTCAGTAATCAAGACAACAACCATGTCTAGTTGTTGATTCATCAAAAAGACCTCATCGCTTGGGGCAAATCAATCATCGCTTGGGGCATATCAGATTCATCGAGATCCATATCAATCTAGTATTCTCTTAATTTTGTAAACTGTATCAGCTTTTCATAACCATCAATTCATTAGTGTTATTTCCTTGGTTCTTCGATAACTGAAGGGTTCAGATGTCATACCTACGTGATTCTTCTAAGGACAATTGAGTCTGGAATCGGTCACTCACTTCTTCACAATCATAAGGTTCAGAATCAGGCATTTTGATGCTTTTGTTTCATCAGTTCATCGTTGCTATAGTGAACATTATCTTTGGTCATTCAGGACCTATTATCTTCATATCAAATCTTTCAATCAGCTTCTGTCTCATATCAATTATCAATTTTGAATCAATTTCATATCTCTATCAAACACAAACTATCTTTGAACCACTGCGCTTCGCATAGCAATTCAAAGAGGGGCAAAATGTAATACCCCAAAAATGGGCTATAAGTTCATTAACCTCCTATATCAACATATCAAACGAAATCGACATCGAAGTCCTAACCAAAGGCACATTTGAACATTATCGAATCTTAATTGATTATCTCAAATTCTACATCAGGGAATATTCCTAGTAATATTCTTAATTATCCTAATTATCTTTGATTTAATGATTATTTGGCGATAAATCCTATTTATCCTAAAGTTTGATTAATTAAATATTCTAAATATTTAATTAATTAGATTTAATTCTACCACGTAATTATTTAATTGAAGTTAATTCTATTTATTCCTAAATTGTATTATTTAATTTTGACAATAAATCTAAAATCCTATGAATAATTGATTAAATTCTTATTTAATTAATTAAAGCAAGTTGTCAATTTTTAATAATATTATTTTTGAATAAAAGTTTGAAAAATAGTTGATTAACCCATAAATCAATTGTTTTATTTTTCAAAATCAATTAAGTTGGAAATAAATCACTTTATTATTAAATTAATTCATAAATAAATCATGCACAATCAAGAAAAGCAGACAACTACTAATTATCAATTAAAGCTAAACTCTATTTTGAGTTAAACTCTATTTTTGCATGTTTTTGTGAGTTAATTATCCTTTATTTAAAAATAACTCAAAAATCAACCTGGGTTATTTGAGTGATTTATGTCTTTCTTCCATGCATCCTCAAAGCCCTAGATTTCTATAAATTAAGGCCTTAGCTCTTCACAAATCATCCACAAGAATTGCATAATCACACTGCCGAATTGGAGACTAAAGAATCACCTTTGCGAATCCAAGCTTTGTGAGATCAATATTGCATAGTTTTTCATATCATATTAGTTTTCATTTGTTAGATCATTTAGCATATCATAGCATATCATTTTTTCAGCATATCATAGATTCATATCATTTTCATCTTATTGCATCTAAAATCCCCAAAAAATAGATTAATTGCATACATCTCATATCTAGATCAATTGCATTCAAATCCTTCATTTAGGTGTCGTCAAGGTCACTGATCTTGATAACAATTTGAGAACATCATACTCGCACCTATTAGAAGGTAATAAATCACCTGGTTAGTTTAGCTTTCAATTCATTGCATGATTTAGATTTTTGCTAACCTCTAATGTTTTACTGAAGTGTTGTGTCTACAGAATAAGTACAAAATTCACACACACAACTGGAATTTCCATTTCTCTTCAATTGGGATACTCTTTCCAAAATTGCATCTACCCTTTTACCAATTTGGGAAATCAATGGGTCTATTTGTGGACCTCTAAGGTGTTGGTCACCTAAATGATAACCTTGAGATGAATCAAGAACTTTTCTATGAAAGAGATCAGTACCTTGAGAAGCTCTCCACTTGTCAGCTAAATTAAAACCTTGCACCATAGATGGCTTCCCTTTGTTGTAAAATGAGGAGTGAGACTACCTTGTCAAAGGTGGGAATGAGCTTACATTTGAGGGCTAATGCCCAACATGAGTAACCTAACCTCCCAAGTCCCGTAAATGCAAGGACATTGATGAATAGGCATTTCAAATAGAAATATTTGTGGTGCTAGAATGAAGTGCATGAAGTGCTAGAATGAAGTAGATGGTGAGTACTCATCATCATCATCTGACATAGGCTCACACGTGCATATCTTACTTCTTTCCTTTGTCATTTTCCCCTTCCTAGCTCTTCCTCCTTATCTATAACTTCTATCATGGATCCTGTTACCCAAAAAATTCCCTGTCATTCATTTTTTGCCGCGGTCCTATTTTCCAAAGAAGTGCTCAAGTGTCAAAAACTCAGTGTGTTTTTTACCTTCACTCTGAAAGCCTAGGATTTTTTCAACCTTCAAGTGAAAACCTCAATTTTTTTTGGCCTTCCACGCTTCACACTTCTTTAGCGTCAACATTTTTCTTAAGTGTTCAGTGTGGAAAACTCTCTATGTTTTCGACCTCCGATTTGAAAGCCTTCTGTGTTTTTGACCCTAAGTGCGCAACTCTGACAGGCGGGTCCCAGTTCCTCAAAGCCGTGCCAGTGTAGTGAAGATTCGATGACTGTCGCATGATCACATGGGATCTTCCGATCCCATGAGATCATACGACAACCATTGATATGGTATCAGCAAGGATCGGCGGTCAAAAAAATGTCTGGCAATCAGTGGCTAAAATCTTACGGTTGGTCGCATGATTGCATAAGCTCTTCTGAGCCCATGCGACCATGCGACAAACTATCAATAGTTTTGGTGGTGATGTGTTTTGCTTGGGTAGTTAACATCATGCAGTTGGTCGCATGATGGCATAGGCCTTCCTAGCCGCATGCGATCATGCGACAAGCGGTCAACGGTCAGCACGGACTTTGGCAGCCTCCATGGTGGGACCTTGGGTGGTGGCATGTCCACTTCCCATTGGCTCGCTGGGTGATGATAGGGGTTTTGGGTCAGTCCTTGGGTGGTGACATGTCCAGTTTACAGTGGGCTAAAGGTATAACATGGAGATTCAAGATCTACGGTGGTCGCATGTTCGCATGCGATCTTTTGATCCCATGCGATCATGTGACCGCCATTGGATCCTTCTTGCACTTTAGGGAATTCTATCGTGGGTCCATTTGATCTGGTCAGTTTGGTTGATCCATGTGGTATAGGTGGCAGATCTTGCAGGTCCAGGTGTCTATGTGGTAGTGGAGGCAGTCTCTCAGAAGCTTGTCACATGATCGCATGAAGTCTTTTAGGCTCATGCGATCATGCGACCAATGTTATTTTAAAGCAGAGTGGGCCCAAGGTTGGTAAAGCAAGTTCATAGTTGTGTGGCTAAGGTTTTTGCATGGTCACTGGATGTGACCCGGGGTTAAGAAAAGATCAAAAGATTCCGCGACTAGAGAAAAAATGAACCCAAGGTGGAACCAGGGTTAAATTTTGCAGTTTACTTCTTGCACCCGACTTTGAACACTTTTGTAGGGGTTTTTTTCCAATGTTTAAATCCAGTGACATTTGTGGCAAAGAGTGATAGATTTTCAAAGGCCAGTCGCATGATCACATGAAGTCTTCTGGGCTCATGCGATCATGCGACTAGTATTATTTCGAGGCAGTGCAGGTAGCTAGAAATTGATGATTTTAGAGGCGGTTGCAGTTGGGAGAATTTGCAAAAGATTTTAGGCCACCGTTTTGGGTCCTTTCCAATATCTGAGCAGATTTTGAGAGTATTCATGACTCAGTGGGCTTATAGGGAGGTAGATGGATTGAGGTTGTTGATCTGTAGGTAGGATCTGTATAGGCATGGGCACGTAAAGAAGATATATCTGATCTGTTGTGATATTTTCAAGATGAACATTTATGATCTAGAGCTGCTAAACTTGCATTTTAACCGGTCGTAGAGTGTCTTTTTCTATTCTTACCAGAAGCTGGTCTGTTATCTACATGCTTAGACTTGTTCTAGACTAAAACAAATGAGCTAAAACTATTGGATTTGAGCTTAACGAATGCTACTCTTGATCACTTGTCACATCACGGTTACCTCTCTAGCTACTTGCTTACTGAGCTTCTTGCTCACTGCTCAGCTTTAGTCAATTGATTGTTGTAAGTGTTTGAGCACTTTTGACAAGCCATCTCTCTATTGTTCTACTTTGACAAGTGATCTTTATTAGCTTTGCTTATCTCAAATCTGAGAAACTTTGTCTCATTCTATTAGTCAACCAACATCTCTTTTCATGCCAGTTACAACTCAGTCTCAATTTGAGTAGGAGAGTCATCCTCCATTCAATTATACATAGTTACCTTCTCCAACTAGATGCTCATGAGTGCCCATTAGCAACAACAGTTCTAGTTCTGACCAATCTAAGGATTCTAAGGCTAGCCCGTGGTACAAAGGAGGTTTCCTCTTTTCCGCATTCAAGACCCCCAAAAACACAGATAGTGTCTCACTCACTTTGACGGAACAAGAAAAATTTCAACTCTTGCAAGAACACTTTGAACATAAGGATAACCAAGCACGCTTAGAAAAAGAACACAATCAACAAAGGATGGATGCTACTAGGTGCATGGCTTATAGAGGGACATTTCATGAGCAACCTGAGACTAGTAATCATGAGCATAGACCTCTTTTTAATAGTGGCAACAATAGCAACAAAATGCCACCAAGATCTCCTCCAAGAACCACTTTTGGTATGCCTTCTTCACCTCCTAGACCTCCTCCCTCTCAACATGAGGTAGAGGCTGATGATGAGATTTCTAGTGAGGATCTTATGAGATTTGAACAAGATGTGGTCTCTCAATGAATGATGCATAAGCTTTTAGAGCGTAATGGTGATCAGTACTTTCAATATATGACTTCTAGAGGATACAAGCTTCCTCCCGGCTATGATGTCAGACAAATTGTCCCACAAAGAGTACCAACTGAGTTGGAAGTTCTTCAAGAAGAATTACATCAGACAAATCAACACCTTACCCAAATGGCATTAGAAAGAGAGCCTCCAAAGGTCTCTTTTGGAGAATCAATTTGTGCTCTTCCTTTTGATAAAGATCTATACATGGTCCCATTTCCTAAGGATATTGAGGTTCCTAAATATGACAAGTATGATGGAAATGGTGACCCTCATGACCATGTGCATCATTTTTATGCTCTTAGTATGGACTTTCTTCATGAAGACACATATCTTCTACGCTTATTCCCTCAAAGTTTAAGAGGCCAAGCTTTAGAATGGTTTGTGAAATTTACACCACCTCTTAAAACTTTTGATGAGTTGGCTCAGCGATTTACCCAGCAGTACTCTTACAACATCCAACAACCTGTCACTATGATAGATCTCGGTAATCTAAGACAACATCAAGGTGAGCCATTTTCAACTTACTTACAACATTGGAGGTCATTGTATTCTCGATATCCTCATCAGCTACCTGAAAGAGAAAAGATTGACATTTTCATCAACACACTTGTGCCTGAGCTATTTTATGATCTAAGGAGGCAACTATTCTCCTCCTTCCATGACATGGTTGAAAGTGCATATCAGATTGAGGATTTAGCTATAAGAAAAGGGGATATTGTTATTAATAAAGATGCTAAAGGCAATGGTAAAGACAAGAACAAACCTTGGAATAAGAACAAGTATGTTGTTAATGATGGGGTTGTTGATGCTCCTAAAGTTAAAGAGCCTGCTTTCAATCTTTCTAATGCTATCTATGCAGCAAAACAACAAGAAGTTGCCAACGCTCACAGTGCTCCTAAACCTCAATATGCAGATAAGCCTAAGAAGTCATTTCGAAAGTGAGTCTATACCAAGTTGGTAGAACCTTACGATGTAATCCTCAAGACTTTGGTTGACAATGGATATCTTACATTTCCTGATAAACCTGGTAACTGGGATCTGATAAATAAGCCTGATTGGTGGAGAGTGGATCATTACTACCATTATCACAGAAATAAGGGACATCCAACAGATAATTGTTTTAGGCTTAAGGATGATATTCATGATCTTATTGAGAATGGCACAATCTCCACTGATGGCTTAACTAAAAATTTTGATCACACAACTTTCAAAGATCCTCTACCTAAGCATGATAAGGGGGAAACCTCTCAAGCACATAAGAAGAATCATGATGCTAAGATCAATTACACGTATCCTTCTAATACACCTATGATCAACATGGTAGAGCCTATTGAAAGTGTTCTAATGATGAGATCTCAAGATGATAATAAAGCCAATCATGGTAAGCAAAAGTTGGTCTTGCAAACACATGGTAGTTCATCTTCCTGAAGTGAGACACTGAATGTTGTTACTAGGGGGCAAGCCAAGATTTTCCTTAAAACTACGCAAAATCCCAAACAAGCTTTACCTTCCAAACAAGCGACTCCTTCAACCACCCCTAGCTATGATCTTGTCCAACATTTGCACAAGACACTGGCTCAGATATCAATCCTTGAGTTGCTTCGGTTATCCCCTTCGCATAGAGAGATTCTTGATAAGGCTCTACGTACAACATGTGCTCCTAATGACATTGATCCAAATCAATTTCAGGCTATGGTCAACCACATTTCATCTCCACTATCTCTCTCCTTTTCTTTAGAAGATGACATATCTATTGCTCACCCACATAATCTAGCTTTACACATTGAAGTTCTAGTCTACCACACCCACGTCCGCCGAGTCCTGATATACAATGGTGCAGGGTTAAATATTGTTTCTTTCAATGTCATACAATAGTTGGGTTTGTCAGAATTTGCTATGGATTCTAAGAAGAAGATTACTATAAAAGCTTATGATGAAGTGGAAAGATCTTCCAAAGGTCTTGTCACATTGCCTATCCGAGTGGGCCCTATCACAAAATATATTAACTTCCAAGTAGTGGACGTTCCACTCGCATATAACATTCTTTTGGGTCATCCTTGGATCTATGACATGTAGGCTGTTCCTTCCACTTATCATCAGTGTGTCAAATTTCCATACAATGGCACTGAAATTGTGATTCTTGGAGAGCATACTATTGCTATTAATGCTCTTGCTACTACTAAAAAATTTGTTCCTCACAATGAACCTACTGATGATCCTAGTACGTCTCTAGTTGCTGTTGAGAAATCATTTAAGATGATGAGCCTTGGTATGGGTGAATATAAACTGGATTCCTTTGCTTCTATACCTATTTCTCCTAGGTCATATGGGAAACCTTCCACTTCTACTATGGTGATCCTTGAAGCTGAAAGAGAAGAACAAGCTGTTCACGAGTGGATCTATCGAGAAGATGCCCAAAATACTCCCATGCTCAGTAATTCAGACACAGATACAGATGAGTCACCAATACACACTATGGCTCACATGGGAGATGATCTTCCCTCTACTTCACTTCTTTGGGGAGAAAAATGTATATCTATTGATGATATGGATGTTGATATGGTCCATTCTTGTAGTAACCATCCCGACATGGTTGATGGGTCTTGTGTGGGGTCTGATGAGTTTGTTCCTCATATTGCCTTAGTGGACCACGCTGGTTCTTCTATGACAAGTCTAGATCTAGCTACTTTTGGAGCTTACCCTATAGGCTCAACCTCTCTTATTACCAGAGATGACACCCCTCGCATAAATGCTATTGAACTGGTCACTTCATTTCATCTTGCATCAACACCTATTACTTCTTCCACCAATGAACTAGCCACAAAAAAGATTGAATCAGCAATCAAACATCACAGTCATCAATTCAAAAGAAAAGAGCAATGGTCAGATGGTGAAAACCACATTGTGGTGGTATCTGAACCTAAGAAAAGTAAAAATAAAAATCTGCTCAAAAATATTGATTATCAAATAAAAGATGACAAGCTGATTCTCTACAAAAAAATGATGCACTACTTCAAGCATGATCTCATATCTGTTACACTTCAACCCATTCCTAGAGCTAAGAACAAAGTTGGTAATGCCTTGGTTACTTCAACATCCATCTTACAAATGAAAAAGCATAAACTTCACTTCAAGTTCCTGGTGGATGAATTACGCTATCCTACTCACAAATCTTACAATCCTACCATCTTTTCATATCTTCCACCTCATATTCCTCTTGCAAATCCACCACGCCATTCCTTCTGACATCCCTTACACTTTTCCTTTGTCTCTGGTGACTTGTATAGGAAGGGTCTAGACAAAACTCTCCTTAAGTGTCTAGAAATAGAGGAGTCAGAAAAAGTGCTAGCTAAAATCCATGATGGCATATGTGGATCACATTCTAACGATCCTCTGCTAGCTCAGACATTGCTTAGGGCTGGTTATTATTGGTCGAACTGGTTGAGACCTCCTATTGTCATAGTTGTAGCATTTGGGCCTGGGGCCTATCAGTTCTCTACATCAGAGGAAGCAGATTCTTGATGCCCATTTCTGTCTGGGGCATCCTTTGTACATATTTTATGATCCTGAAAAAATACCAAAAAAATTCATATATGATGCTGAAAAAATCCTAAAAATCATAAAAAGTACTGAAAAAATGAGCATCCTAGTGAAAACCTAGCAATAGGCACTTTGATGTCTCACCAAAAAAATCAAAAAATTCAAAACATCAAAAAAAAAATTTGAAAAAGTGCCTTGGTGAAAACCTGGAAACAGGCTCCTTGGTAGCAAAAATACAAAAAAAATTCTAAAAAGTCCTGAAAAAATTGCAAAAAAATCTATCAAGTGGTGAAAACCTAGAAACAGGCACTACTTGAGACCCTCTACACCTATGTCTATCAGTCTTGCATGGTGCTCTTTCACTCCACTTCTCACTTTGCCTCTCCTAGCCTGGAATTGACTCTTGTCTTAGTCTAGGGGGCATCCATTGTTTTGAGCTTATCTTGGGTCTCTTTGTGCATCTGGGTTTCTTAGGCACCTCACAAATGGTGTTTTTCAACACCACCCCAATAGTGTTTTTCAACACTACCCTAGTGTCAAGTGTTTCTTAACACTTATCAGATATCCTTCCCATCGTCTTGGATGATGCAATATTTCTCACTGGTAGATGTGATACTCAAAGTTTGACTCTATGACCTACACACACGTACTTGAATCACTGAGATTTGTTTGACTTTATTTCTTTGCGTGCTATCTATGATGATTTCTTTGCTCAGTGGTCTCTCCCTGAGAAGTTTTCGATGATGCATAGCTAGAAGACTGAGGGTATGAGAACATGTTTTATTTCTTTATCTGCTTGTGGGTATATTTTGTTGGTCCTCACTGTCATGAGCATTTATGCTAGTCTTACTTGACACTATGGACCTACAAGGTATTATCCTTGACTATTTCGCAAGTGCATGCTTTTAGTCATCTTGACTTTCTTGTGTCTCGATGCAAGCATAATCTTGCTATATCAAACTTAGGTAATCTTACTGCACTAGTCATCTTGACCTACATGTCTCTGATGCCTAAGTGGGATTCCCAAATTTCTATCTGATATAGATCATATTTAGATCCACATAGTTATGCTAGTGTGTATTGTATGATCTTGCGATGCTACCAATAACACTCAATGATGAATAATTAGATGTCTATTGGCATTGTGACCTTGCAAGTAAACCACTTTTCATTTAGCTTGCATTTTTTAGGTTCATGTTAGTTTAGTTTTGCATCTTGCATATGGAGAGAGCTCTCCTTTATCTTTCATGGACTTGTTAATCAACTGTGCTCACCTTTTCCTTCTTCCCAATCATGTCTTTCACTTCTTGTCTTTCATATCACATCATTTTCCTTTCATTTCGGGATCCAAACTGAAATCCGAGTTCACCTTGATCACCCAAATCATCTTTTTCCTTCTTCCATGTAGTTGGCTAACCTTTTGAGGCCTGATCCTTTGATCTTCACTGGGGCATTCTTCACCTCTTCATCCCCATCTCTTTCAAACTTCCAGTCTTTCATTCACTTTCAAATCTCAAGCTCAAACTCCTCTCTCTATGATGTTTACAGGTTGAGGGACCGATAGGTTCGTGCCCCGTGTCCCATGTGTGGGGCATATCTTCACTGCTTGATAGTTATTTTGTCCTCTTTATTTGATTATGATTTCTAGTGATTTGATCATGTTGCTCTTTCTTTTGCAATCCCTCTACCTGATTTCGCTTTTGATCCCGAGGGGGAAAACACATCATATCTTATTGGTTATCTCTTTCCTAAGTGTTCAGTACTGTTGCTACTAGGCTGACCATGCAAGATTTTCTATCTTTTCTGCACTTGATGACTTTGGAGTCAGAACATTATTGCTCGCCTTCTTGGCTATTTTATTATTTGACTGCATGTGATCCCAAATCGATCTCACATCTGTCAAAATCGCTATCTCTTGCCTACTTGGCTATCTGTTGCTGATCTATTCTTTGACTACATGTGATCCCAAACCAATCTCACATTTGTCAAAGAGGGGAAAAATGTATACACCTAAAAATGGTCACCTAGACTATTAGCCCCCATTTGCTAAATCATCAATTGCTTGTTCTTGATCAAATCCTAGTCCTATCATTTATTTGATTATTTTCTATGGGCTAACCATCTTATCCTAAGTCTTTATTTATTAAAAGGAATATTTCCTCCCCTTTTATTAAATAAAAAGCCCCACTTTTCTTCTTATCCTAAGTTGCACACATAAAGCATTTAATTCTTATTTATAAAGAAAAATAAAATAAAAAATAAAATAAAAGCACTTTTTATCTCACATGGACATAAAGTAAATGCTCAACATAAAGTCAATGCTTCTAATTTTCCTATTGGAGGATATTTGTGCACAAGGATCAAGCTTCTTTTTTTCTCCACCGTTGATTAAATCTTTTGCCTCTTAATCTCCATGGTCCATTGATTTTTCACCTCCTATAAAAGAAGAGCTCTCTTCCTCATTTGCACACACAAATTTTTATGCTATTGTTATGCTACATGTTTTCTAGGTCATCTTGGAGCTTTTGGAGATATTCTTGCATCTAGGGTTTGAAGATTTGGAGCATTGTTGGCATTCATCTTGGATCTTCATCAACACTTTATCTTCTTGTCTTCATTCTTGCATCATCATGGCTTTCTTGCTTCATAGTTAGATTTCATTTCTTGCATAGTAGCTTCATTTTCATGGCATTCTTAGCTTAGATTTCCTTTATGCTTTAGATTAATTCATCTATTTTAACTAGGAGGCTTGGTAATACTTGCATCTTTCATTTCCATAGTTTAGCTTGCATTGCCATTCTTAATCTAGCTTGCATTGCATTTCATTCTTGATTCTTGAAGATATTGGCATTCTTTCCCTTGTCTTCATTGAATCTCTCATTGCATGGTTTACTAGCAAGGTTATTGGCTTAATAGCTCTAGCTAAGAGCATTTCTAAAAAACCCTTGTACTCCATGCCTAGGGAGCTATGGATCGATTTGTGAGGGCTCATTCTTGAGTTTTCTTGCATGTAAGGATTCATAGAAGTGTGACAACATTTTAGCACACACAACTCAAGTTAAAATATAGTTCTGTAATTTGCATATTTAGATGCCAAAAGGGCACTTCTTATATTCTCTATTAACTTTTCTTCTACCTTTTGAATGCAGGGATTGGAGTAGAAAGGACACTTATTTTTTATATATAGTTGTGTAATTTACATATTTAGATGCCAAATTTTGTATATAAAACCAACAATCAAATGTAATGTGCATAGTTAGATGCGAAATTTTGTATATAGAAACAACAATCGAATGTAATGTGCATATTTAGATGCCAAATTTTGTATATAAAAATAACAATCAAATGTAATGTGCATATTTAGATGCCAAATTTTATATATAAAAACAACAATCAAATGTAATGTGCATATTTAGATGCCAAATTTTTTATATAAAAAATTTGATGCAAAATTGGAAATATAAAAGAGCCCATGGGGTTGATTTGCAAATAGTAAAAGCCCACATTTGTATTGTCTTAATGCCATGTAAAGTGCAAAACACGTGTTTTCTTACTATGAATGTTGTATCCTTATATAATTTGTATCATCTTAATTTTGTATCCTTACATTTCTATTTTCTTAATTCCATTACATTCGTATCGTCAAATGATGTAATAGTTGGGGTCATTGAGTCAAAATTGGGCAAATGTGTCCAAAGTAAAATGATGATTCCATGGGTGAAGGGATAGTGTTCAAGGATTGCATTCTAGCACCAAATGGACTACATCATTAGCTCTGGTTAGGTGGTTAAATGCTAGGCACAACCCCATTTTGACCACTAAGTCAGTAGAACATTCCGGACCACGCCAGACCAAAGTGTCCTCAAGGTGCACTAAGCACAATTGGGCAGTGAACTTTTGAGGCTCATAACTCAAACCTCATGAGAGGTATTGGAGATTCATGAGATGCTATAGGATTTCATTTTTGAGGCCTACAATAACCTCTCTCCATTCTGGGAGATTCAAATTTGTTTGAATTTGGCACGCCAATCTTACTCAATGCCAAAACTTGTAGTGAGGGTCAATTGAAAGTTGCACCAATGGATTACTTCCAAACCATTTGTCCTGGCACCAAATGGGCTATTTCATTAGCTCTAGTTGGGTGGATAAATGCTAGGAACAACCCCATTTCAACCACTGAGTCAGAAAAACATTCTAGACCACGCCGGACCAAAGTGTCCCCGAGGCGCACTAAGCACGATTGGGCAGAAAAATTTCTAGGCTCATAACTCAAACCTCATGAGAGGTATTAGAGATTCATGAGATGCTAAAAGATGAAATTTTTGAAGCCTACAATAACCTCTCTATGTTCTAGGAGATTTAATTTTTTTTTAATTTGGCACTCCAGTCTCTCTCAATGCCAAAACTTGCAGTGAGGGTCAGTTGAAAGTTGCACCAATGGATTAGTTCCAAACCATTCAACCTAGCACCAAATGGACTATTCTATTAGCTCCATTTGGATGGTTAAATGCTAGGAACAACCCTATTTTGACCACTAAGTCAGCAGAATGTTCCGGACCACGTCGGACCAAAGTGTCCCCAAGGTGCACTAAGCACAATTGGGCAGTGAACTTTCTAGGCTTGTAACTTGGACCCTGTGAGAGGTATTAGGGATTCATGAGATGCTATAGGATGATTTTTCTAAGGCCTAAAATAACCTCTCTCTATTTTGGGAGATTCAAATTTGTTTGAATTTGGCACGCCAGTCTCTCTTGATGCCAAAACTTGTAGTGAGGGTCAGTTGAAAGTTGCACCAATGGATTAGTTCCAAACCATTCACCCTGGCACCAAATGGACTATACCATTATCTCTGGTTGGGCAGGTAAATGTTAGGCACAACCCCATTTTGACCACTGAGTCAACAGAACGCTCCAGACCACACCAGACCAAAGTGTCCCTAAGGTGCACTAAGCATGATTGGGCAGTGAACTTTTGAGGCTCATAACTTGGACCTCGTGAGAGGTATCAAAGATCTATGAGATGATACATGATGGTGTTTACAAGGCCTATAATAAACTCTCTCCATTCTAGGAGATTCAAATTTTTTTGAATTTGGCACACCAGTCTCCCTCGATGCCAAAACTTGCACTGAGGTTCAGTTGATTATGCTAATGGATTACTTCCAAACCATTCACCTTGGCACCAAATGGACTATGCCATTAGCTCTAGTTGGGTGGGTAAACACTAGGCACAACCCCATTTTCACCAATGAGTCAGCAAAATGTTCTGGACCACGCTGGACCAAAGTGTCCCCAAGGTGCACTAAGCACGATTGGGTAGTGAACTTTCGATGCTCGTAACTCAGACCTCGTGAGAGGTATCAAAGATCCATGAGATGCTACAGGATGGTATTTTTGAGGCATACAATAACCTCTCTCCATTCTGGGAGATTCAATTTTTTTTGAATTTGGCACGCCAGTCTCACTCAATGCCAAAACTTGTAGTGAGGGTTAGTTGAAAGTTGCGCCAATGGATTACTTCCAAACCATTCACCCTGGCACTGAATGGACTACACCATTAGCTTTGTTTGGGTAGATAAACACTAGCACAACCCTATTTTGACCACTGAGTTAGCAGAATGTTTTGGACCACGCCGGACCAAAGTGTCCCCAAGGTGCACTAAGCACGATTGGGCAGCGAACTTTCTAGGCTCATAACTTGGACCCCGTGAGAGGTATCAGAGATCCGTGAGATGCTACAAGATGACATTTCTGATGCCTACAATAACCTCTCTCTATTCTGGGAGATTCAATTTTTTTTGAATTTGGCACCCCAATCTTGTTTGATGCCAAAACTTGCAGTGAGGGTCAGTTGAAAGTTGCGCCAATGGATTACTTCCAAATCATTTTCCCTGGCACTGAATGGAATGTGTCATTAGCTCTAGTTGGGTAGGTAAACACTAGGCACAACCCTATTTTGACCACTGAGTTAGTAGAATGTTTCAGACCACGCCGAACCAAAGTGTCCCCAAGGTGCACTAAGCACGATTGGGCAGCAAAATTTTGAGGCTCATAACTCAGACCCCACGAGAGGTATCGGAGATCCATGAGATGCTACAAGATTTCATTTCTAATTACTACAATAAACTCTCTCCATTCTGGGAGATTCAAATTTGTTTGAATTTGGCACGCCAGTTTCACTCGATGCCAAAACTTGCAGTGAGGGTCAGTTGCAAGTTGCACCAATGGATTACTTCCAAACCGTTCATCCTAACACTGAATGGACTATTCCATTAGCTCTGATTGGGTGGGTAAATGCTAGAACAACCTCATTTCGACCACTAAGTCAACAAAACATTCCAAACCACGCCAGACCAAAGTGTCCCAAAGGTGCACTAAGCACGATTGGGCAGTGAACTTTCTAGGCTTGTAACTCAGACCTCGTGAGAGGTATTGGAGATTCATGAGATGCTACAGGATGGTGTTTCCAAGGCCTCCAATAACCTCTCTTCATTCTGGGAGATTCAAATTTGTTTGAATTTGGCATGCCAGTCTCGCTCGAGGCCAAAACTTGCAGTGAGGGTTAGTTGAAAGTTGCACCAATGGATTACTTCCAAACTATTTGTACTGGCACCAAATGGATGGTACCATTAGCTCTGATTGGGTGGGTAAACTCTAGGCACAACCCCATTTTGACCACTAAGTCAGCAGAACATTCCAGACCACGCCGGACCAAAGTGTCCCCAAGGTGCACTAAGCACGATTGGGTAGCAAACTTTTGAGGCTCGTAACTCAGACCCCATGAGAGGTATCAGAGATCCATGAGATGCTATAGGATGGCATTTCTAAGGCTTACAATAACCTCTATCTATTTTGGGAGATTCAAATTTGTTTGAATTTGGCACACCAGTCTCGCTCGATGCCAAAACTTGCAGTGAGGGTCAATTGAAAGTTGCACTTAGCACGATTGGAAGAAAACTATTGAGCCTCATAACTCAAACCCCGTGAGAGGTATCAGTGATTCATGAGATGCTACAAGACCATGTTTATTAGGCATTCCTAGTGTATTTGCAGGGGTACAAGCAGAGTATTGATATTTTGTCCAAAAGACCAATATGTTTTGATATGGCCAAAAGGGTGTTTGATTATTTCCAAAAGGGTTTTTGATTATGTAATTAGGCTAGTTTGAAGTCTTTTAGCCATTGGGAGTAAAGGGTAAGTCTACAAACCTTGAAACCACTTTAATAGATATCCTTATATACCTCAAATGATGAATTACACGTGTGAACACACGTAGCACATAAAGCGTACACATAAATTTTCTTAAGTCATGAAGCATACATCTAGCACATAAATTATAAAGCATACACCATGAATTCACTTACATCATCCATGTAGCCCATACACGTAGCCCATACACGTGAATTTAGGTTATGAATATACTTAAGGCATAAATTGTACACATGAGTACATACAGACAAGCATATTTACATACTAACAATGAATAAATGAACACACAATTAACAAATTGGATTGAATATCAAGTTTCATATATATATATATATATATATATATATATATATATATATATATATATATATATATATATATATATATATCAAAATGAACAATAATTCTATACATATTTATATGTCAACATATCTAGATACAATGTGGCATACGCCATCTCAAAATATGTCATATGACATCTCAAAATAAGAAGGTCAACTACAAATATTTCTAGGACATCCTATTCTTTGAAGTACTCTTCAGCTCTAATGGATCCTACATTTAAACACAAAAGTGAAACCCCAAGTTAGATTAAAATTCAGAATCATAGTCAACAATAATAAATAAAATTTAAACTAAAATTGAACTCTCATATACCCTGCCTCTTTGTCTCCTCCCGCGGGCAAGAGACCTAATATATGTCCTTGGTAGCATAGGAATAGTGCCACCAATGACAACTCCCACCTGTATATGTTTGCAAACATGAGATTGATCTACGAGTTATACTATTTAATGTTAAAAACTTGGTAGCAAATATATGTTTACAAAATAATTGAATTAACATTAAAAATTACCTATGTTGAACTTTCTTCAAGGATTGTTGGCTGAGTCATCAGCGATACAAACCCTTGCCATTCTGGCTCCCTCAAACTAGGAGTGACATACAAAAGTTAAATAGATACTTCATATTATCATAACTTGACCATATTATATATACTTGATAGAAAAATACACACAAATAAATTTAGAAATGTATGTACCATGGGGCTATCACTCTGAATGGATATGCCTATGACTCTATCGTGACGATAGGGTCTCATGAAATCATCACATGCCACTCTCTATCAAATAAACCATGTAAATTAAAAATGAGTATGCACAATTGACAATTATACATGTATGCATAAACAAACTAAATTACTTAATTACCTTTCCTTTATCAACAGCTAACACCTGCACCCCCTCACATTGCCCCCCAGTGGCAACTAGTGACACCTACATCAGTATGTAAAAGATGATCACAAAAATTAGAAAATAATGTACATATACTATTATCATAATTGGAAAGGAAACCAATGAGAACATTAAAATATATGTACTGTGGCAGAGTCAAGACCAAATGATATGCCTGAAAGCGTGGACCCCTCCACCTGTACCATCTCCTCCTTTGTCATCAACTAGACATAAATGTAACACATAAAAAGACATAAGTGGGAAATTATTATAAGGAAATTCTACTAAAAATATGAACAATAAAATTTAAAAACAATGTAAAAAGTGAACGGTTTACCCTTACCGTAATAGTGGGAGTCCATGGCACTATAGGCTCCTGATGCACATCTCCATGAGCTACTTCAGTGCCTATAGTGTGCTATGTAGAATCATCCCCATTGAAGCCGAAATTATATGTATCACTATCAATCAGGGGACCAAGGCAAATATTCTTGCATATAACGCAAGTGTGGGGCACACAAACATGTGAGCTTGTGGAAGCACCAGAAGCATTAGGATGAGGAGGCAACAATGTTGTGCTCTGCGTAACCAGCAGATCACTCAACGTGTGAATGGCTCAAATAGTTTGTGAGCCGGCCTCAACAATAATGTCTAGATGCTACAATGTGGGAGGTGGTGAAATCTCGGGAGGGGGGACAGATGTGCAAGATTTCACCTATTATGCTGATGGCCTATCTTGTGGAGCACTTAAAACTACACCCTAGTTCTATCTCATACTCCAATAATCCACCTTGTGACCGAGCACAAATTTAGCAGACAATTTTCTAAGAAAATAAATTGGGACATCCATTTTGTTGTGAGGTGGTCTATCAAAAACCATCCACCAACGGTCCCAAAACTTGTCACTATTGCACTATTTGTGCACCATTTAATTGACAACTTGGTTTTTTTAGGGTCTACTTTTAGATCAATTTTAGAATCCACAAAAATATTAGCTATGTCATGTTTTGTTATATTTAGGTTCATGACTTGATCATAATCAAGCCCATCGTCAGACTGGGCGTGCATGGAATCACGCCAAAGAAGTGTAGCATTATGTTGGTATGTCAATTTCTCCATGTTTTCAATTATTGTGTTCACTATCGTAAACATGGGGCACAATGTGGGGATACTGGCATATGTGGTTTCAAATCCTCTAAGTTCATTTAGATTATCTCCTATTAGATCTTCTAAACGGCGAGGGTTTGTGATAGGTACGCCTTCTGGAGGTGGGGGATTGTTGGGAGGTGGTTCTGGATTGTTTGTAGGATCATTAGGAGGGTTTTTTGATTCCATGTCTGATAACAATGAAAAAATAAATCGATAATTATAATGAATTTTAAAAAACAATACAAAAACTCATTACTACCCTAATTTTTTTTTATAAAAAACTCTATATTTCTATTTAAAAACAATAAAAACAATACAAATTAGAAGCTATTACTTACCTGGCAAATAAGGAAAAATCAGATAGGGGAAACAATATCGAATATCAGATAGCCCTAGCTACGTTCACATTTTTACAATGAAAAAATGTGAACGCAGCTGGGGTACAGTGATTTATAATCACTGGCAAATATCAGATATCCAATATACCCTCTAGCTTTGGCTTTTGGCTTGGTCAGGTTTACTAACACCCAGGCCTACTAAAAAGTCAACAAATCTATTTGTGCACTTTTGGATGAGTGAAAATTGGTTTTTTTCATGTCGCCACTTTTTGGCATACCATGATCTTGCACATACCCCTCAAGTATTTGGGAGTTCTTGATCCTAGGTGTCCTTTTTGTGGGAAATTTGAGATACTTCTTCATATCTTCTAGTTATGTAGAAGATCTCAATAGTATTGGAGCTAGATTCATATTTTTTTCAAACCTTTTAGGTCTGAGCCTTTTTCTTGGTACATGTTTTTGTTGGGCGATTCACCTTGAATCCCCTTCAAATACACCTAGATTTGACATGCTTTTAGGATGGAGATTTTATTTACTCTTTGGAAAGATAGGAATGCTATTCTTTTCACTCACAAATTTCTTGATATAAATGTTTCTTTGTACACTAAAGCATGTATATGTAATAATGTGATGATGCAGATTCAAGTGCAAGCAAATAAAGTTTCTCTTTAGGTGGCCCACCTCTAAGAGATTTTGAACCACTGGGGTAATGCCCCATGTACTATGGCTAGGGTGCCACTGCATTATGCCTTGACTGACTATACTCTACCACGTGGCCATTGCTATGGTCATAGCTTGTCTGCCTACCAGTCCCAAACTCCCCAATCCTAGGTTCCCCGCTACTCTCTAGGTGGTGGGTTTGACGGTCATCACTATTGTTTTTCTTCTCCTCCACGACATGGAACTGATTGGTCAACTCCTTCTCCCACTACTCCCACTCCCTCTATTGGTTGGCCTACTCTGGGTGGTGTTTCTTCATGGCCTGCTGCCACTTCTTCTAAGTGGTTTCCTCACCCAGGTCTGGCTATTTTGCCTCCTAGGGAAGAGGAGGAGAAAGAGAAATAAAAAGATATTGCTGATGAATATTCACTTTAATATTTTCAATTAATAGAGGTCATATTCATAAAAAAAAATTTAAATAAGTAATTTATCATTATTAAAAAAATATTAAATTCTTAACTAAATCTATATACATAATTAATTAACCTTTCTTAGGATTAAGTGTTGTATTTCTTAAATAATATGGTGTATTTAATATATAAATTAAATAAATATTTATTTATAATGCACCTAGGATATGTCTTTATAATTAATTATTTATTGAAGAAATATATTTAGTAATATGAATTTATTATCAAAAAACAAATGAGAGGTCAATAGTTTTGTGTACTCGTGGTTATATAAAAGCAAGCATATGTTTGATAGTTAAGATTGGATGAGTGAGTGATGGACACATAGAGAGTGCATTAGACAATTTTTGGGTTTCAAAATCATTTATTGAAACTTTGTAAGTGCATTGTAATGTTGTATTTTTTTTATAAAAAGTTACAACAAGAGGGTATTGGCCCCTGGTACAATCACAACACACTAGATACACATTAACAACATATTAATCATATCTAGAGCACATAAAAGAGCATAAAAGAACAATAAGTCTACCCCTATCAAAAACCAACTTAAGAAATTTAGAGCACCACCGCCGCCACCACCACTTATCATCAAAACCAAAATTACTAGTTTGAAATAGGGTACTTAGCAAAAAACCTAATATCCACATCGTGCCACACAGGGCTATCCCAATAGCCAAAGAGAGGAGTCCAAAATGAGTTACAACCTGCATAACCACGGAGTAAAACTCCACCTCAATAGGAGAAGTATCCACCTCTATAGGAGAAATTTCCACCTCTATAGGAATCATGGAGCAAGGAGGATCAACCTGTGACAACCATGACCACAACTTGGCCATTAGAATAAAAAACCTATGACAACCATACCCATAACTTGGCCATTAGAAGAGAAAACTGATCCCCTGAATTAGGAATAGCCCCTGAATCAACAACAAACTTCAACCAAAAACACAAGGCCAAAATGCACCCCTGAAAACTATCAGCAAACCTTTGGCCACCAACACAAAGAAAACCACTGTCCAAACCCAGCAAGAGAGACATTCCACCCATCAAAGAGTAAAAACTAAAAGTAGAAGCAACTTCCAAAAAGAACCAATAGAACCATAGGCTATACGAGCCTGTCAATCTAACCATTTCCATCAACACAAGTCAAAAAACAAATGCATGTTGCAAATAGCCTTTCGACCATAATGAGTCACCAAGTTGAGGATTCATCTTCTTGCTGAAAAGTGGCATGGTATGAACCATCTTCCCACTAAGAGAGAGACCTTTAAAGAGAATAGAACCATTGTACATGCAACACAGAATGAACAGAACAAGGGAAAAAGCCCCCCACATCCTTCCTTTAATGCTACAGTCAACAACATCACCGATCACCACCAAAAAAAATGTAGTACCCAACCCCAAAACATAGAGAGGGAACCAATATCATGCACATCAAAAGATGGGTGAATGAACCCATTTGTTGGCTTCTATATTTTTTCACTCCAATATAGATAAGGTCCACCCAGAGGAAGAAACCCATATCCACAAAACACAAACCAAAGAAAACACCATCGCCTTCCACAAATAAGGGCTCCAACCAAACTCCACTAAAGGGTTTCCTACAAAACAACCCTCCCCAAAAGGAAGAGATCTCATCCTATTGTAAATGAGGTAGAATAAGGAAGTGTCAAAGGGAGTACTGTCCACCCAAGACAAGCTAGTAGCAAACTAAAATTCACAACTTTGCATAGAGAAGACCTACAACAAAGACAAGATAAATTTTTTCATAGCCCCCAATAGCTAGTCAATAGGGAACCCTCCTCCCTAAATCTCAAAGACACTAAGCATAAGGGGGAGATTCCAAAAACAACATCCAAAGCCATGAACATGACCAAAACAAAACAAAACATGAAGCATCACTAAGCAATAATCTCAACAGCTTGAGCCAACCCACTCACAGAGAGAAGGAACCACATAAAAATCTCTACACCAGAATCACCAGTAAAAGCATGAGATGAGGCTGCAGAAGACAAGCCCCCACACTCCAACAAATATCAGCCACCATCCCCAGATGGGCCCAAAATAGAGTGCTCCCCAAACAAGCACTCAACCATGGAAGCCTCTTTGCAAAACCCACGTCTTGAAAAGGGATAGCACTATCAGATTAAATAAATGTCAGTCAAGGAAAAAGAAAAATAGCATCCTCCACCAAAAATGGACTTTCCACACACTCCCAACATCCAAGCGAGAATAGGCATACATCCCATCACTGGAGACCTCAGGACCATTGAACTATAGACAAGGGGATGCCAAAATCCCCTCAAACCCTCCAACTAGAACACACTTTGAGGGAACAACACCAAATTCCCGAAGAAAGGCAACAATCTCAACAATGAGACCAAACAAGAAACCCAATAAAATATCGAGATCATCTTCTTCACCATCACCCACCTCCTCCGCAAAACTCAAATTTGAAATTCTAGCTCTCCTTTCCTGATGATGGATCACTGAGTGTGATCAGAAATGTTGATGCTAAAAACATACACACAATCTAATCTAGAAATGCACATATTTATTTAATTCCAACTCTACTCCTATTCTCGCTTGCCATTTCAAATCTTCTCTATTTTTAATGTTGAATTGTTGAATACTACATGGAGTGTGGATTGTTTTAGAGATTGTATCTTTTCTTCTTGAGCATTTTTTGTATGGTATATCTTGTGTTACTTTTTAGTGTGTATATTTGATATTTTCATTATGGTTTTTTTTTAGCTTGCATACAAGTTTTTCTCTAATCACTTATGTAGGAAATGAATCAATATTTTAGGAAATATACATTATTTTCTAACAAGTGGTATCAAATATTTATTCATGGTTAATGAAGGCATGAGCTCCCTAAGTTTTCATAACATCTAGTGGAATTTTGAACTCATAAAAATGCAAAAAAAAAAAATTAAAACATTTCAAAATGTGAGGATTTGTGTAGATCATTTTATAGATGTCGGGTTCGCCAATTCGTTGGGTTTTTTGTTGATCTAAAATTAAAAAAACATTTGGTTAAAATGAATTTTTAAAATGAAATTCATGTACAAATAACCTTTGGGATAAAATATACCTCACTATTGGATCCAATAGGGGTGAGAAACAAATATTTACATAAAAATTTCCTTATTCTGATCATTTGAAAAAGAAAAAATCTATCCTAGTTGTATAATTGTATGGTCATAATTCTGGTTGAGGCTCTTGGTCAATCCATTGTAGCTAAAAATTGTCTTAATTTGTGGAAAGGAATTAGAATTCCTCACTTAGAGCTGTCTATTCCACATATCCTACTTTCCAACAACACAATTTTGTTTGGAGAAGCCTCTATGAGAGAGGGCCAAACTATCAAACTAGTTTTGGACAAGTATTGTGAAGTCACGAAATATAATATTAAAGCTTCCAATAAAAACATAGAATTGCTCTCCTATAGTTTCTTTGAGGCTATCTTTGTTCCTTGTCTTCAATTAGGAATTACTTCCAAGCAAATATCTAGCCATTCCACTTTTTTAAGTAAAAACAAATTATCCTTTTGCGAAACCATCTCAAATTCTATCCAAAAGAACATATCTTCTTGGAAAAACAATTGGCTATCCTTGGTGGGTAGACTCCTCATAATGAAAACTATTTTGGCCAATATTCCCAATTATATCATGTCAGCTATTCCTATCACAAAGGGGATTTTGATTAATATAGAGTCCAAATTGAAAAGTTTCCTTTGTAAAGGAAATAAAGATCCTAAAGAAAAACTTCATCTTTTATTCTAGGAATGCTGGAGGCTTGGGTATCCACAATCTAGCATGCAAAAGTATGGCCTTTGGGAAAAGAATAGTATGGAAAATGTTCTCCAACCAAAATTCTAAATGGGATGCAATCATGAGAGAAAAAATACATAGATTCAAATGCTTTGATGACATTTTTCATAGCCCTCAATCCCCCACCAAGATCACAAATGTGGAACTTTATGGTTAACTATAGAAAGTATTTTCTTCCTTATTTAACTTGGGTCATTTATGACTGGAGAAAGGTAGCATTTTGGGAGAATTATTATAATGGTCATCCTCATTTAAGAAATCTAACTTATCATTGTCTCATACTAGAGGAACTCACAAAGATGTTTGGGGAGACAAAGTAAGTGATTATTTCTTTGCTAAAGTCTGCAAAGGGGTGAAAACAATTATATGGAATGAACTTTCTACCACTCTCATTCTTTCAAATTAGAGAAATAATCTTTAAAGGGAGATAAATCAAAGTTTTTTGTACTTTAAAGACTCCCAAGATTGTCTTATTTGGTCTCCCTCATCCTCTAGTGATTGCTAAGTCAAACAAGGATACAATATTTTAAGGAATCCTGGACCTAGCACACAGACAAGATGCTTCTCCTTTTATTGGTCTAATGTTGGGCTTCCAAAGATGGGATATTTTTCTTGGTTAGCATTAAAAGGAATAATCCTAACTAGTGAAAGACTTTCCCTACTTGGGATTTCTCTTATTTCAAACTGTGTATTATGTAAATCAGAATCTGAGACTAAAACCCACTTGCTTCCAAATTATCCATTTGAAAGGTCTTATTGGTTGTGGCTTCAAGAAAAAATACAAGAATGCACCCCTTCATTTTGATCTACTAGAATAATTTGAATTATGGCCCCTTTATTTATCAAACTCATTCTTTGTAGTAATTTGGAAGCTTTCCCTAGCTATCTCGATTTGGAACCTCTGGGGGGAAAGGAATAGTTGCATATTTAGAAATTTTTTAAAATATCCTTGAGTATATTCTACATAATATTGAAATATCAATATTAGTAAATATATATTCCATCTAACATAAAAGAGTTGACTCTTGCTTCACCTTCTACGATGCAAAAATTCTTTCACAATGGAAACATATTTCTCTCCCATTCAAAGGAACTTTTTAAAACAACATACCCAAGAAAATTAATACGAAGGAATTCAAATGGGAACCCCTTTGATAACAACTATTTTAAACTAAATTGTGATAGTATTTTGAAAGGTATTCCCAGTATCTCTGGTGTTGGTTGTATTTTGAGAGATTCATTGGGAGTAGTTGTGTCAAGCCTTGTTGCTAAATCTCTAAATCATAAAATTAACATGGAAAAAGAAAGGGCTCTAGTTACTAGCCTCAAACTAGCTTTGAAATTCAAAGTAAACCAATTATTGATTGAAGGTGATTTTCAAATCATTATTTCATCTCTCAAGAAATTTGGAGCCCCAAGCTGAATAATCAATTACATCTTTTAGGAAGCTTAAGATTTCTTTTCATCCTTTGATAATTTCCAAATCCTCCATTGTTATAGAGAAGAAAACCTAGTTGTGGATGGTTTGACAAACAAGGGTTTTTTCCTTGAATTTGGTGAGAAATATTTCAATAAAGATGCAATCATGGAGGATCCACTAACATCGTCTGATATTTTGGTTGATTCTAATCTCCCCTAACCTTTTTTGTTTGGTTTCTTCTAGGTTCATTTGTCCTTTCATATATATCCAATGTGGGAAGAGTTGAAGGGTGGTTTGATTTAATGGAGTTCTTTGGTTTGAATTGAAATACTCCCACTCAAACTAAATATTGTTGTACAAGGTTGTCAATCTTGAGTCACAAATGTGTCGTGTAGGTCTTGTCTCTTTATCTCTTATGTGAGCAGTCAATTCTAAGTTCTGTATTCAGGTCCATTCAATACTTATAAACATATACCAGTGATCCTTGTCTTCTCATGTGTGTTTAAGCATCTTCTATCATTTGTTCCTTTTTTTTATCAAGAATCATCAGAATTTTGGCTAAAAAGTTCTTGAAGTGTATCACAATTGCATGCATCTAGATCTTTGTGTTGGATTTTGTCTCTATTCTTGACCATGTTGTTGCACACTCATCCTTAGAAAGTACTTTTGTAGAGATATATATTTATTTCAATGAGAAGGTCCATGTGATTTTTTGTGTCCTTACCTAATGATTGGTGTTGTCCAGTGCTAGACACCACATGTGATCCATACTATGACCTTTGAATTGTTTCTTAGTTGGTTGTAGGTCTTCAAATATTTTGGTGTATGAAAAGATATTTGTCATTTTTAGTGACAAGGCCCATGCATTTTTCAAATTTCCTTTCAAGATGGTTGGAGTTGTCCAATACTAGACTCCATTTATGGACCATGGTATAGATTTTACTTTAATTCTTAATTGGTCACAGTCATTCAAATTTTTTTGTGACTTTATTTGATCTTGTTCATAATTGCATTCTTCTTTCTATGGACATTTGTACTACCCATGTTTTTGCAGGTCTGCATGTCTCTCTTCAACTCTTATTTTTTAAGGCTTTAGGAGGTAATGCTCAAGCAGGATATTGGGTACTTTTTTAGAGATGGACATAGTTGTGCACATTTTTATTCCTTGTGGTGATGTTTATGATGAGCCAAAATAATGGCTCAATTATGTGAATATATTTTATGTTTTTATTGGATCTATCAGGGGTTTAGATATTTCTATAGGGTTTAAGACCTTTTTGATGACGATTCTATGTTAATTTTTTGAGCTTGTCAAAAGTGGGCATGAACTTGAACTTATCCCTATACTTATTTTTTTATTAACAAAACAATATGGTATGTGATTTATCCATATTAATCTTTCATGTAGTTAAATAAATAATATTTTGGTGTGAAATGCATATGTGTTTTTTTTGTACACACTAATGTCATGCCATAGAGATAAATCAAGGTACAACAGTCATCAAAGCCTTACAATGTGGGAGTTCATGCCAACTAACTGGTTGAGGAAAAATTCACACCAAGATGAACCTTGAAGGAATCAACAATTGATTATTTAAAGCTCACATGGAGTAATTTAATGAGACTTTAGTGTTCATGCTTGTGGTAGACTAGATCTAGGGGGAGAAGTTATGCTAGATTTTCTTTACAGTAGAAATAGTTTGACTATTTTCTGTTTGGAGCATAACTTCCTCCCTTTTATTATTTTGTAACAATTTGCATTCTCCTAATGTCTTGGGAGTGGACCTGTTGTTAGTTAGATTTAGTTATAAGTCTTCTTACTATAAATAAGGTTCATATATCCCTTCTCAGAAGGTTAGAACTTTAGATATTGTAATTTTAGTTTTTAGTTTGTTAAGAATAGTTTCAGCTCCATTGTGATGTAACAACATTTTTAGATAAATAAAATGATATTCTAGTTTGCAGTATCTAGTTGATCGTTGGTAATTTTCACTTAAGGGGGCCCACTTGATGAGAATTAAAATCTTTGTGTTTAGTAGTTATTTTTCATTCAGTATTTAGTTTTTGTCTTGTGGTTGATTATCCCTCTAACCACTAGAAATTCCATCCTATAATTTTTCCTATAGTCAAAGTAGACAAGGTAGTTTCCTACTTTCTTTCCATGGATTAGATTATTTTAATTCATTTGAGTTCAGTTTAGATGATAGCTATAGATATGCATTTGAGTTGTTTCCTTTCCATGCACTTTATTTTTAGTACCATTTCCTTTTTAGTCATAGATAGCATGGCTACAATTGGGTCTCTAGTGATCGCTTCTTATAAAGGCTTGAAAACTAGGTGTAATTCTGGACTCAGGGATTGGACATCCAACTAAGCAGTTTATCCTCTTCATAAAAACTCATTTAGTATGTCAAACTAGGGACGTATTACTTAAAATGGGATAAAAAATTATATGCACCAGGTATCACTCAAACATACATTTTATCGTTGCTACAGGAAAGAAATGTTGAGAAGAAACTATCCTATGATTACAAGGAATAAATGCTAGAATAATGCCTAAGCTAAAGTTGCAGAAGAGTAAGTGCTGGAATGGAAATTATAGAAATATAATTGCTGACAAAACATGAAGACTCTTACAAACTATGCCATAATACTAATGTTGTTCCATTGCCTTGGCTGCAAGAAGCGTCAACTAATTTGTGGCTTTAACTACAGGATCACTTCAACACTTGGCATTGAAATAGCGAAAATGCAGGAAATGATTCTAAGTAGTATAAATCTATCTAATTATGGATTTCTCACCAAGTGGGCCCCCTTGGATGAGTATACAAAATCACAAGTATGCTCAGTTAAATCTTAACACTTCATTTGTTTATTGATTGAATGATGGAGTACAGGGATTTCATAAAATAGGAAAAGTAACAAAAAATTGTATTGCTAATAAACTTGATAATGTCCTCCTTTCTCATGCAGGAGCAGGGCTTTATTTTAAGGAAAACCCCTAACTAATTTCCAAACTGCACCATAGAAATAGGTGGATATTTATTACAACACTACTGACTAAAAATAAGGAAAGCTTTTTAAGACTGAAACAGATTAAATCTAGAACGAAGGAAAGAGTTGTTGTGACACCAAATCTAACTTCCCACTCACGCCTAGATCTTCTCAGGGAATTTATCACACCACCTTGCTCTTCGTTGGAACTTCCACCTTGTTCTTTGGAAACCTTCAACTAGCGCTGCACTGAATGCTTCTCTGCTGGAAATTGTAGGAAGACCATGTTGAGCACTCAATGAATGAATATGCTATACCTAGTCAAAACAACATTTTCTATTTTGATAGCTACACCTTCAAGAGTTACGATAAGACATTTATGACACTAATTATCAGAACACGCATGATCATTCATATTCAAACAACTACTCTACTCATTTAAAACAACCATAAATTTCAAAACAAGAAATATAGTAAATTATCCAAGATTAACATATTTAAGTACGTCTGAACCAAGTTATAAGTCTAATGGAAGCATGTCATATAATAATAGAAAAATCATAGCAGTCTTAAAGAAAATGTATCAAAATAAGGAAAAATGTCTAGCAGATATCATCCTAGGACATCTTAAAATATAGCATTAATATGCCTCATCATTTTCCCCCTTCAAGGACTAGCACCTATCCCCAAGCATTGAAGTATTCCTATTTTTTTCTAGCACCCTAAGGTCCCCTTCTTGTGTCTCCCCGATCATTGAACTGCACACTCTCCATTATAATTTGTTCATTCTTTCAACCCTTACACACTGGATTATCTCTAAATCTTAATCAACCTCATCATCCACATAACTGTATAGTGGCCACAGGAGTGGAGGGGGATGGAAAGTGAGAGGTATCCACCTTTCTAGCCTCGGCTTGCATCCCAATTCTATATATAGTGGACCCTTTTCATGGAAACTCAGAAGTTGATGATACTATGTGGCTCTACCTTTTTCAAAGGCATGGTCAATCTGACCCATCTCTTCTCTAAACCATTTGTAGCTCTATTTTCATCAGCTAAGGACAATCTTTCAAATTCTACATGTACCTTCTCTCTATTTTCCAATATCCTTATCCTCTATTTGGAATCATTAAAACCATATATAATTTCCAACCAATCACATTAGAGTTGTCTAGGTGTTTTACTCTCAGGATGCAAGGGAAGTGAAATAGTGCATTCAAATACCCTATACCTGCTTAATTGTTCCCCGTAATAGATTTCATTGTTAACCAAGAAAGTAATGAGGACAAATAGAAATCTCCCACAAATAATAGGGGATTCCATTCAATATTTGATGGGATAGCATAATTGTGCATATAAAGTTCACAAAGAAGGTTCTTGATAAAGTCATGTGACATCTGATATGCGGCCACAAAGGCTTGAGGGGTATCTATGTCAACACTTAAATCTTTGAGAATTCTCATAAATTTAAATGGTAAAAATTGTTCCCTCAAGCATAGGGCATAAACCCTAGGTGGTGGTCAACATTCTATAATCTTAGGAACCAATTTGATAATTGAATCCATCTTATCCTGTAAGAGTTGGATTTCCTATTTTTGTTGTCCTATTTCCCTTTTTAACCCGTCCCTTTCTAATTCCCACATTGATTTTTCATACTGAATCTATTTAAAATAATCCATGGACAAAGAATGTACTGTTACCTTGTCTTGATTTCTCAGTGGAAATGAGCATTCTAGTCTTGCCTCATGACCTTCCTATTGAACTAGTGCGGATGCTGCTGAAATATCATCTACTTGCACATTCCTTGGATGGGAAGAAGATACATCAGAAACATCCATTTTCTCTATTTCTTTTGTTCTTGAGGCTCTAGGTTCCTCTTCCATCACATCATCACCTCCCATGATGGGGTTCTCTTCTTGTGGGTCCATGTCCATAGGTTCCTCAAGGGGAACTTCATGACTTGAGCAAGTCATCACAGGAGAGTCCTTTTCCTTTTTCCTTGTGTTCAAAAAAATACTATGTCGTAGTGGTGTTTCTTCTGATGTTGCAGGACATTTTTGTGGATTTGTTTTTGTCGAGGCATACATGGCTGCAGGATGGACATGGGCATCACTCACTTCATATCCATGCATTTTTCCTTTCCCTTTCTCATTTTTCATGGCTTCCTGGGGGCTATGAGTTTCTTTAGGAATCTTGATTTCTTTTCCCTCCAAATTAGGGTTTGGAACTTTTGCTGCTATATTTTCTTGATGAAGAGGTGGGTTCTCCTAAGTTCTTTTTGGAATGATAGGTTCTACATTATCATGAATGGCTTCAGTAGGAGGATTTTCCTACGCTTCTTGATGCTCAGGGTGTGGCCCTATAGGCTTTGGTCTATCCCTATTTAATTGAACATTAGGGGCTACAAGAAATTCATCCCAGGTCATGGGAGAGGTATCATGTAGGGCTTTCTCTACTAGTAATTTTATTAACCCATGATGGGTAACAACATTTTGTCTACCCTTTCTCACTTCTTCAGAGTTTAAATTCAATAGGGATTATAGGACATTTGGAACATTAATCAGGCGTCCAATATGCTGCAAATGGCTTAGAAGTTTAAAATTTATAGCATGTAAGAAAGAAAATCTTCCTTTGCAAGTAATGCATCTTACAATATGAACAACTAACTGAGGGTAATCGCTCAGAAGAGAGAGTCTTTTAGTACCTTTCTTGCTACTTTCCATTGTAATATCTATTGGTAAGGAGAATTTTTCTTGTGTTGTGCGGGCATCATGACCATGTGGAAAAGGTTCACCTATAGCAGGAAGTCTAGAGACTTCCTCAATTTGTACTTCTGAAGCTTCAACTCATAACCCTTTCACATACACTACTCCATTACTAAATGTGCGTAAAAATTATACTTCAATGGCTTCGTCATGACATTCAATCTGATAAAATAATTGATCCAACCCACATGATTGAATTCTTGAATACTAGCTTGATCTTGCAACAAGGACATGTGATTAGCTGGTTCTACCCAACATACTTGTTTCCTCAAAAGTCCCTGCAACCTTAGTTCTTGACTTCAATAACCTTTTCTACAATTCCTACTAATTTCTAAAATTCCCAACTTTGCACTGAATCAGGGTTTTCTAGCAATTGTCTGGTAAATATTAGAGAAACATGGGAGGTAAAATAGCAGAGAAATTGTGAAAATTAAAGTTGGCTTTGGGTTTTGGAAACTTAAGTTTGTAGGCTAAGGCTGGTGAATTAATGATTGGACTATCTAAGCTTGTGTGCTAATAATGGAAAATTAATGGAAATCTCAAGCAAATTTATTTCATCTCATATTAACTGAATGCCACTATGAAAAGTACGTAGGTTTCCTCACATGCTTGGTTTGAAAGTACAACATTTCTTGGAAAGAATTGCTAAATTAAATGAATCTTAAGAGATAATAATGTTTAAATAAGTAAAGAGTATGTAAGAGAATAAATGACTGCGTACCTAATTTTAAATAATCATAAATGCTGATATCTGAAAAGATTTGATGATGTGTATCATGAAAAGAGAAGTATGGTGCAGGAGGACATGATGGATAAATCAATGGGAGAGAGAAAGGTGATGTTTTGTGATGTGATGGGTTATTTATTATGATTAAGAATATTTTTGTGGGAAACAAAAACTTTATTATGACTACAGTCATGCAAAATTAGAGTGATGATGGAAAGTTGTAGCTGGCTGTAGGAGAATCACTGACTAGAGGAGGTCCATCTATTGTGGGAAAGTCTTCAACTAGAGGAGATCCATTATGTGCAAAGGGTTTATCAGTCACGGGATCTTGATTAGCTGCAGGGGGTGTTGGTTCTTGAAAATATTTTACACTCCATGAGACACCAATATACCTAAGACTGATATTAAGGATGGGTTAGTTCCAAATGTGAGAAATCTATAGGTAACTAGACCAACTATAGGGACAAGATTGCCCTCTTCACTTTTGGCTCTACAAAACCAAGGTGGGTAAACCTGATCCAATAGATAGAACTCTGTTCTGATTTAATACTGGATTTGACAATAGATATCAATGAGAAAGTACTAAATAACAACCTATTATTTATTGACTCTCCATCACTGGGTAGGACAACCCTTTTAAAGTAAATGAAATTAAAATAACTGGTTTTGATTATATATTTATGATTATAATGATTTCAATCATTTCCCATGAAATAAAGATAAGTCTACACAGGCCAGTGCCTTATCCATTGGGCCAATAATACTAGAAGATAGAGTAAATACAAAGATCCTTGAAGAAACTGGTCTATCAGCATAAACAAAAATACTTCAACCCTTTCCTACTTGCAATTAATCCTCATGTAAATCAAATAAACATATATTCCACTTTGAGCAATATTTAATCTAACTCTAGATCAGTAATCAAAGCAAAATACATACATACAAGTCTTTGTTAGACTTAGAAAACTCACAGGTTAGACACAAAGGAGAGGTAAAGACTTGAGATTTGTATTAAGTATAACCTTTGATCATTTGTAGACAACATATGCTAAATACCAAGCTTGCAAGATAATAGTAGCAACCTGTAATTCTTCTCTATTACTTGATAAGAAATTATATAAGATATTACAATCCTCGACTGAGGGTTAGGGTTTCAAAATTTCTATCTTCTCAACACCTAAACTCTCAATGCCTAATATGATCATGGAAAATCTTTTTATATACAAGGAAATGCAACAAGCTATCGATCATATTAGGGTTTACAAAACTTTACCCTAAAACTTTACAACCCCACTAGGTTTACAATAAATGCCTTGATCAGATTTGGGTAGATATTTTACAAGTAAACCACCATACTTTATGTCTTCAATATTTTCCTCAATTTCTCCAAACAAATATGATCGTCATTCCTTCATAGTTGCTCTTGCAATAAATACATTTTACATCTCAACCACCTCAAGACCCAAAAGGTCATAATCTTTGTTCGGCTCAAGAAGTAGGTGGAGTACTCACATCTTCTGCATGGGGAATGTACTAATACCTCCACCTCATGTACACCTCCTCACTTTGGAACTCAAAATTGGCAAATTCAGCCTTCTTGCTGGATAAATGTCTCCACTTGTCTTCCATTTGCTTTACCTCCTGCTGAATATATTCAAACTTTGACTTAGCAGTTATTAATAATTTGATGGTGTGGATGAAGGAAGAAGTGTCTTTCAAAACACTTGTCATTCTTTCCAAGAAAACTTCATCCATCTCCTCTCTCCATTTGTATAACTCTTTCAAATCACTAGTATCTTTGAACATACTTGGTACTAAATCACAATTTGGATGTGTTAATTCTCTTTTTAACATATTAGATTTTCTTTTAAAATCATCCAAAATTATGCTACATTCCACAAGTTTCTTTACATTTTGATGCACTAGTTTGATTAATGGATCAGAATCAACTTGGCCTTTAGATAGCCAATGAAACAATCTCACATTTGGGGGCCTCTCAATCCACTTATTCAAAACTGGTCCACACTCATCTCTATCTTTATTCAAAGTCGTAAACAAAACCTATAACCTACTAGCATGATCAAACAAAATTGAAGGCTTTAGATCATGTGCAAATTGCATCACTGCATCTACTATTTTCTCCCCATATTTTTTGTTTGCTAGGGATCTAGCTTTCATATGCTCATTCTTCTCCTTTTCAAGCTGCACCCTAATCTCCCTTAATTTATTTGTCTCCTCAACTAATTGTTGTTTCTCTCAACTGATTCTTACATTTATATTTATTTATGGGAGTGGCGATGGTGGAAATTCCACAATTGGGATAGATGAAGAGGGTACTACTAGCCTATCAACAATCATCAATTGAGGTGACCTGTGATCCTGTGGTCCAGACAATTGTGCAATTAATTTTTCATTCTAGATCAAGTCTATTTTCAGCTCATTATAAGACTTAAGGATAATTTCAAACTTAATCCTTAATTCCTCCTTTTCCTATGCATCTTTTTCTGCTACCCTCACATTGAACTTAGTTGTTTCCAAAATGATGTTTGAGGCCTCCACACCAAAAGTCTCACCAACTCTTTGCACTAATAAGTTTTGAGCATAATCTGAAGAGAGAATCTCTCTTTTTCCTTTATTCTCTTCCCTTTTAAGGGACCACAAGACCAAAGTTGCATGGTCATCAGAGAAGGTAATACCCCTAGCAGCCTATTGTGTCTTTTCTATAGTAGTGAGGGTCTTCACTTTACTCTTTCTGATTGAATCAAAGACAATTGCATATGCAATATCCCATTCAGGAAGAATCAACACTCATGCAGTATGGATCATAGCTCTTCCTTCCTCCGGGGTGATCTTCTCATATCTCTTCATCATTTCCCCTTTTGTCTCATTTTCAATCTCAATCATATCCCTATTAGGGAATTCCTCTTTCTTTTTCTCACAAATTTCCTTGAATTGATTTATTTTCATTCTCCACAAAAATTGAAAGAATGCCCTAGTTTTCACAAACTTATCATCATAAATAAAAGAATCACTGGCCTGTTTCAAAATTAGGTCTATTTATTTACCCTCAAACTCTGCCACTGTAAGATCCATCTCTATTCCTCTAGGTGCCTCTAGCATTCCCTCCTGTAATTCATCATTTGAAACAAAAATATTCCCCTCATTACTCAATTACACCAACTACTCAACAACTCCATGTTCATCTAATTGTAAGGGGGATTGTGAAGGAGAGTACACTTCCTGCTCTAGTCTGGACTCCTCTTGTCTCTACCTCTTTGGAGAGGGCTCTTGTATTTTCAGGCCACTCATAGGTATTTTCCCTCTAGATGTAAATGGAAGACTCTCATCTCTTTGTTGAGCTAGGAGAACACTATAGCCCTTCCTTTGTTGAACAGTATAAGTTTCTCTTGGGGTAAACTTTGTATAGCCTAGCTAGCTCAAAATTCTTCTTGCCCTATCTGGGTTTGTCTTACTAACCATAGCCCTCTTTTCATTGGCTGCCTGCATTATTCCTTCAAAATGCTCCATGAGGGCATCAATCTTTCTTGCCAATGGCTAAAAAGCCTTCAGTGGGTCATAGCTCTTATCAAAATTTCTTATAAAATCTACAATCTTCTTGTAGATTACCCACTTTTCTTTCTTTATTTCTAGAGTTTGAAGATCAAATTCATTTCTTATTACATCCTCAGGGAAATTAAACTGGTGCTCAAAAAGAGCACACCTTATCTTCTCTCTAAACATCCCAGATAGGAAACCCTCATTTTCTCCACATTTGGCCATAGCTATAGCCATTCTATAGGGCTGTAAAACTTGATTTAAATGCACCCAACCTTTCTTGATAGTAATATACTAGTGTGCAATTGTAATGTCTGGGAACAAGGTTCCCCTTCCTTTACCAGTAAGGGTTCTTTCTTGTAGATCACCAATCTGCCTTAGAATTTCTATGTACCCTATCTTCAATGGAACCTGGTAAGGCAATATATATGGCACCCTCCTACAACCATACACCCTAAACACTGCAAAAGCTAGATATAAGATTATATCACCAAAATTGTGCACTATGGTGATGTCTTTGCAATACTCCTTAGGTTTGATCAACCTCAACAATTCCCTTGGCATTATGGGATTCTCAAAAAATAGTAGGGTCCTAAGTCTTAAAGAAAAATTTATGTCAAAGATAAGGAAACTAGCCTCAGTTCTATCCCATGAAAAATTTGTAGTCCATAACTAGACTGGCAACATTTCTCCATTCTTCTCTTTAACAATATCAATTATCTAACTGAAAAACTGCTCACCCTTATACAAAAACATATGCATCAACATAGAATACCACCCAAAGGGCCCACTTATCTTCATATTCTTCATCCCCATTAATCCATCATGGATAAGATCTACAAGGTAATGGGAAAATTCAAAAATTAATGCCAGTTGTGGGTGTAAAGACTGCACCATCATGAACATGTAAGGAATTGGCATGTGAGTAGCCTCATCCTATCCCAGAATCAAAGTCAAGGACTTTTACATAACCTGTGCTCATAAACTGAATAGGTCCAACCTGAAAGATTCAAGCATACTTGGACTGACCACACACATTTCTCCAATCTGGTCAAGGAAATCCTTTAAGATCCATGTCCTCAGATAATCCCTCTGGGCCTCATAAATCTCTAAGAATTCTTTAAAGTCAATTTTTTCCAATCCCATAGAAGGATCATTCAATGAGAAGACATCTCTAATCTCATCTTTTATGATACTTATCAAATCATTTCCATTTATATCCTTGACACATCTGGTCACAAGGTCATAACACTTGGCAATCTGAATCAGAAGGTCTACATCCATGAATACTCCAAGGACAATCAATTTCCCTATGTCAAACTGCCAGATGTTACTAAGAGGAACACATGAATTCCTTTGAGAGTATGCTACCCTAAAAATAAAAACACCATTGTATTCTTTTCCCAAATCAGCATCCCTCATCCATAACCCTCTATCATAAATTATGTCATTAACAAAGTCTCTATGGTTTTTTGGGACTAATTCTTTTACTCTAGCTGGCCCATTCTCTGAATGTGGGAGCAATTGCATCAAATCTTTGAAAATGCCCCTATCCTTATACTTTTTCCTGAGAGTTCCCTTTTAGGTGGCATTTTCAACTAGGGTTTGAGAAAATGTATGAACACAAGAATAAAAACCCTAAATATCACAAGATAGCAATAATAGGAAATATATCAATCACCTAAACTTCTTTCTTTTAAAAATTTGTGTACTATTAAGTTAAAACTGGCCTACCAGATGCTTGAGAAAAATTTGCTTGAAGATGCTTCATAGAGAAAACCAATTCAGTCACAAAGATACTTTGAAAAGAGGTGAAATCTCTAACAATAAAATCAAGATATATAATATTTTGCCAATTTGTTACATCTCACCCACATGAAACTCATTAAATCTACCATTACTAAAAACTGGCAGCTTCAACATTCATAGGACGCGAAACAATGTCACTAAGCAGAATTTGAACTTGAACCATTGATCCTTATTTGTTTATGGCACATCAGACGGTTGGAAAAATCAGCATCATAACCCTTTAATACTTTTCACCAAACTAGTTCTCGACCAATGAGAATATTTCAAATTATCCATGTGCAGAAATTCACAACTTAGTTTAACCCCAATCAGTTTGGATAGGTGTCAACCCATCGCTAAAGTGCAAGCATAACATTCGAGCACCTTTCATCTCTGGTAATATGATGATCATTGATTTTCTCAAGACTTGACAAGTCTTTAACATCTCTAAAATTTAGTGATCCCACTTTGCAAAAGAATGCGTGGAGGCATCTAAAAAGTTCAAAGCACTGGAAACTGACAACATAAAAGACACATGTCAATCAGTCACTATTTCACAAGTAGAAAACTGTCAGGTATGTCAATCAAAGATAAAG
This sequence comes from Chamaecyparis obtusa, assembly GCA_027943335.1. NCBI lineage: Eukaryota > Viridiplantae > Streptophyta > Pinopsida > Cupressales > Cupressaceae > Chamaecyparis > Chamaecyparis obtusa. The sequence goes on along the minus strand of BSBK01004152.1, from coordinate 2,993,973 downwards.
CGACAACCGCTGATGCTACTCAATCAAACGATCATTGTTTGGCTACAAAAATTGGTCCCACTTCAAACTTCGCTAGTCCTTGATCCAATCAAAAACAACCACGTTGCAAAAAATGATAGGAGAACACACTACCTTTTCTTTCTCGACATCAAATACTCTAACAGATGCCACACGATATGTCCACTTCAACCAATAAAAATCAAGCACCTCATCATGACCTAGTGACTAAGGGCCCACTTTACAATATGCATCCTATATGTAAGATCAAATGGTTGTTGCTAAAGTGCAAGCTTTAAACAGTGAGCATCTTCTCTTGGCGGTGTAACAACAACCACAAAATTTTTTAGGGCTTTAACCTTTGGAAAATCATGACCCCACCGCATTACATCATCTAGGACAGGTGTCAACATAGGAAAACTACCACGAAAACTAAAAATTTTGAGCTCTGCTTTGTTAGTAGTGAATTTAATCAGACACTTGTTGCTAAAGTGCATGGATTAACAAATGGTCAACTTGACTCAATGGTATAATGATAGCATCGATGTATTCCAATCTTTAATCGACAACACAACACTAAAGATGGGCCCACTTCAACAGGTGTCAACCTGTTACTAAAGCGCATGCCAAAAATTATGACAACTTAGAACCTTAAGATAAAGCAACAACCACTAGATCAAAAGAATCGGACGGCTAAAGAAATAAACAAGGAACACTAAGGTCTGAAGTGAATTTTTATAAAAAAGGGAACCCGCTCGAAAACCTAACCGCATAACACATGAAGCGGACACTTTATAAAGGCTAATAATGACACATGTGTTATAGGAGGTCTTAGTGAACAAAAAAATAACATCCAAACATAACAAAGCTAATACCAAACTAGGGTTTTCAACAACATTTCTCCCTGCTAGGTTATAAAAAAGAGTTCATCAAAATTCTAAGGTATGAGGATCAAATTTTTTAATATAGTACTAATAGTGGCTCATACTCGGGGATGTGTATCTCCTGCAGATATAATGAGAAAACTAGAATCTCCTAGAAGAGCAGACCAACTCAAAAATTTGACTGAAAACAAACAACTGTACACAAAACCCTTAACTAAAACTTTGCAAGAAGCTAGAAAATCTTTAGGAGAAGTAAAATTTTAAGAATTGCCCATGAACTGTCAACTCCATGAGTTCTCCTATCAGATTATTTAACAAATATGAACCTGTTCCCCAATTTTCTTCAATGATGTAAGGGCCCAACCAAATGGGATCAAATTTCCCATGTTTTCCCTTATTTTCCAGTCTTGCATTCCACATCAGGACCAAGTCACCATTTTCAAAATCTTTCTAAGTAGTCCTTCTGTCATACAAAACCTTACACTGCGCCTAAACCTTCTCATTTTTAGCATGTACATCACCTCTTACTTCATTCAATTGGATCAAATCATTAATTCTAATTCTCATTTCATCTTCCAGATCATCATCATATGCCTAGATGAATTGATACACTTGTAACAAGTTATTTTGGGGCAATCTTGCATTGATCCCATAAACTAAGTCAAAAGGAGCACACCCTATTGCCTTCTTTATTGTAACCCTGTCAGCCCATAAGGCCTGCAGCAACTTTGAATCCCAAGCCCTTCTATTTTTATCCAATACTCTTTTCAATATCTTAATCAAGCTTTTGTTACTGGATTCAGCTTGGCCATTTCCTTGTGGATGATAGGGAGATGAGTATAAAATTTTGATACTATTTTTCTGACAAAAATCAACAAATTCCTCTGATCTGAAACACATTGCATTATCAACCACCATTGTTTCTAAACAACCAAACCTGGTAAGAATATTTTGCATCATAAAGTCAACTACAACTTTACTAGTTGCTTTCTTGGATGGGATTGCTTCAACCCACTTAGTGAAGTAATATGTTGCTACCAAGATATAAGAATGTCCACCACTGGACTTATTTGGAATCTCTCCAATAAAATCCATACCCCACTTTTGGAAAGGGGCTTGGACTGCAACAGGTCTGAGAGGTAAATTCCCACTAAATTTTAGCTTCCCAGCAAACCTTTGGTAGGGGTGGGCATCTTTAAAAAGTGTTGGCCAGCAAAAACCTGATCTGATAATCTTATGGGTTGTGGTCTTTGCCATATAGTGTCCTCCACAAACTCCACTGTGCATTTCATTTAACAAGATCTTGGCTTTATCTTGATCCACACATCTGAGCAAGACACCCTCATTACTTTTCCACCACAACTCACCACCTATGATTGCATACTTCATGGAATGGAGCCTAATAGTCATTTTCTTGTTATCATCCAACTTAGGGGATAAGATCATTTTTTTTAGGTACTTAACCATATCCTTGTACCATTCACAACAATCCATATCGCAAACAAAAGGTCTTTGATCTTCTTCCAACACATTTGTTTGATTTGCAGCCAAGTTGTTTTGGGCCATGAGCTTTGCAAGGCCTAACCCTCTTACCAACTTTGTAATATGGATATCAATATTGAATTCCTGGATCCTATTTATCCACCTACATCTTCTTCCTGAAACTTCCTATTGGACCAATATATCTTTGACTGCAGCACTAGGGACATAAGCAACTACCATGGCTCCAACCAAATAACACCTAAATGCTTTGATAGCCTTGACTAAGGCATAAGATTGTTTCTCAACAATGTCATAATTTAGTTCTACTACTTGTAGGGTTTTACTAAAAAAGGAAATAGGTTTCTCAAACCCATCTACATTCTTGTGTAACAATACGGCTGTAACAGTGTGGGTAGATGCAAAAGAAAAAATCTGTAGAGGCTTACTGTAATCTTGCATTTTCAAAACTAGGGCATGCTTAATAGCCCTTTTGATATCATTGAAAGCTTGTATCGCTTGAGCATTCCATTCAACCTTTGCTATCTTTTTCAACATTCTTGATATGGGGATACTAATTTCTACAAAATTGGTAATAAATATCCTCAAAAAATTTACTTGTCCTAAAAAAGACTAAATTCCTTTGACATTCCTTGGTTGAGACAATTTGTCAATAGCTTCCACCCTCTCAGGGTCTATTCTTACTCCATCTTTTGAAACAATATGTCCTAGAAGCTTTCCTTTCACAACACCAAAAGCACACTTCTTTGGGTTGAAAATGTTGTAAGGTCATCCTGATACACTACCATAAATCTATCAATGAAATCAGCAAAAGCTACATCCACAGCTCTCTAGAAAGTGGCACCAGCATTAGTTAATCCAAAGGGCATCCTTACATAAATATATGTCCCCCAAGGGGTAGTAAATGCAGTCTTGAATTATCCTGATTCCTTAACCATAACCTGATTGTATCTAGAGAAACCATCCATCATGGACATCAACTCTGATCCTATCACTTTTTGCAACATATTTTCCATGTTAGGTAAATTGTGATTATCTTTTAAGGAATTTATGTTGAGGTTCCTGAAGTCAACACAAAGTCTGATATCACCATTCTTTTTCCTGATAGGAACCAAGTTTCAGACCCAAGTGGAATGTCTAATAGGCTTAATTATTCCAGCGTCTATCATCTTCTTAAGTTCTCCCTTCATTTTGGGTGCCAAGGTAGGATTAACAAGTCTCAACTTCTATCTTAAAGGTTTAGTACCTTCTTTTAATGGAATCTCATGTTGAAACAAGTCTTCTTTATAAGCCTTAAGGTCCTCATAAGACCATGCAAAAACATGCTTGAACTTCCTAAGAAGATCAATCAAACTTTTTCTGGTTTTAGGTGATAAGAACTTACCTATATAAACCCTTTTAGGCACCATCCTTGTGCCTAGATTTATTTCCTCAAGATCATTTGTTTTGTCAATGTCAGCAGAAAAAGCTTTGTCTTTGTTATCAAATGCTCTTTCAAGAGCAACTAAGCCCTTGGGAACTCTATTTGATCTCAACTGCAACACTTCCTTTCCAAAAACAATTTCTTTACCATTCACTGTATCAACATAAGCATTGAAATTCATTTCTTTGTCACCAAAATGAGACTCACACTGCAGGAATCTCATTATGTCATGTTCATTAGAAAAAACTTGCCAATTTTCTACATTATCGAGAATGGAAGGTCTAGATTGAACCTCTATATTTGATATATATGCAAATGTAACATCTTCCGGTCTTAGAGCCACATTGGCCAACAAATCAGCCATCCTATTTTGACTTATTTCCACCCAACAAATGTTAAAAGCATTGAAACTTTCAATTTCATCACATACTGCATTTCTATATTGCTTTAATTTCTGATTTTTTGATGCATACCTTGACCTTACTTGGGAAATTATTAATTCAGAGTCACCCACCACTTTCAAACATCTTATGCCATGTTGTGATGCTAACCTTAGGCCTATTAACAAAGCTTCATATTCTACAACATTATTTTTACATGAGAATAGAAAAGTGAATGAGAATTTGAAAGTTTTACCATTTGGAGATATAAGCAACACTCCAGCTCCAGACCCTTCTTTTGAATTTTCCCCATCAAAGTACATGGCCCACATATTGTCAAGTTGAGTCCATTCCTCCTGGCTATCTAATTCAAGAGCATATTTAACACCCTCTTCTAACTCCTTATCTTGGACTCTGAAAGCATTGATGTCAGTATCTAAAAAATAGTTCATGGTGTCTTCTTCTTCCTCAATCATGTGTGGAGTTCTTGGCTCCCTAGAAACCCTGATATTTTGTCCTTCAAAATTGACAGTAGCAAAAGACAAATCACACTGTATGCTACATCCCATAGAAGCACTCCACTTTCTTGACAACAACATCCCATATTGGGGAGGGATATAAACCACTAAGACACTCATGATCAATTGTTTGCCAGGGTATGCTGCCAGCTTATAAGGTAAAGCCTTGATAGTACCCACAATTGTTACTTCTCTTGAATCCATTGCCTGACATCTCCCATGTGGAGTATCCACCTTTAGCCCTGGTGATTTCATAACTTTTGTGGGCATAATAGTGTTTGATGCTCCTGAATCAATCATGCAATTCTTTAACAACTTTCCATTTATCGGCAGGGTTAAAAAGAAAGGATCAACTGTTCCTGTTGTAGTACTAACAACATTTGTCTCTAAATAAATTTGAGGAATTTTAGAGACAATTTCCTCATTATGACTTTCATTTTCATCATTCAAATTTGCTACTTGCTTATCAATCCTTTCTATTCTCTGGGTATTTGTGGATACTATACCATTCACCCAATTCAGAGTTTTTTCCTTATGTTCCTCTATTCTCATCATCTCAAGAAAAGGGACTTTAACATTAATCTATGATAGTAACTTGCTCATGTCAATGGGAACATATTTTGAGTCAACCACATCATGCTTCATATTTGCAGTTTCCTTATCATCATTCTGTGTGAATGTATTTTGGGTCTCCTTAGTTTGGACCTTGACTTCCTTTTGTAAAAGGGGAATAACCTCCTCTGCGGGTTTAGTCTTTATTTTATAAACAATGTTAGGTTTAACATTTTTCTTCACTTTAACCTTGTTAGCATTTTTAGTCTCCTTTGGTTTGTTTTTGGAAACCTTAACATCCCTTTATGTCTTCTTAATAAAAATACCAGCAGGTTTCTGACCTGGATCACCTACTGCTCTGTTTCTTAGATTGTAACTTGTTTTGGCCTAGGTAACCATATCTTCTATTATCAAATCAATTTCCTCATCAGATGGTCTTCTTAAAACAACTATCTCTTTGTTTCTTAATGCATTACACTGGACATTATCCATTTTATCATCTTCCTCATCTAAAAAAACTTACTGATGATATGATTCATTTCTAACCTAAGAACCTAAGATATCTTGATTTTCATCCTCTTCAGTTGAATCAATTTCATCCCAAACATGGGAGGAATTCATTCCACATCCCTGATCATCATAGGGCTCTTCCTCATTACACTCTTGCTCTTCTTGTGTAGAAACACTTTGGGACATGACACAATAATTAGGATCATGTGGTGACTGACATACAATACACCATGGGACATCCTGAACCATATTCATTGAGTTCCTTTGCAATGGATCAGGGGTCCTATCATTTGGTTTATCCTTTCTTTCCAAGAGTATGGGCTTCCCATCCTTCCACTAAGTGTTATAAGGATAATTTTGCATCCTTGGAAACTTATTGAAGTTATTAAAGGCAAGCTTGTCATTACCTACAACCCTATTACCTTTGTTTTCACCAAGCTTCAAATCCTTTATAGCTTTCAAAATATGCTTTAAATTGTCTTCATCCTTTGGCTTCACATTTGTAGGCTTTCCTAGGTCCTTTCTATTCAACATTTGTGACTTGTTATCTTCCCTTCTTCCCAATTTCCCTGAGATTATGTGGTTACTTTCTATATTTATAGCCAATTTATAAGCTTCTACAAGATTCCTTGGATTCTTGTCTCTCAAAAGGTAACCCATTTTAGAATCAAAAGCATTCAAATAAGTGACAAGACAGACTCTATCATCCAATCTGATGACCTACAAAAGTTCATGCATGGCCTTTTGAAATCTAATATTAAATTCAATGACATCCTCATTGAAATTTTTCTTGATGTTATTAAATTCATTTAATACAAAGCCCTCATTTGTTGTCATGCCCATAATTTTCACTCAAAAATACACCAACTTTTTTTTTTGAAAGGTAATAAGTTTATGTTTAACATACGACTTAAGATGAATGGTTATACCCGAGATGGAGTTGGTCAACTATTGGTTAAGGGGTAGCATGACGAGGGGTCATCAACAACGCTCCCCTTTAAGAATAATGAAAGTCTCAACCAATATCTAGGTGGAACTATCAAGTTCAAGTTCATTCCAATTAGATATACACTATTTTAAATTGACATAATCTCCATAAGGCCCTAACAATTCTATTAAACGTAAAATTGAGTTTCCTAAAATCTATAAACCACTATAAATTAAACTTGTAATTTTCACCCAAATAGGTCATCTTTTAACCCCTTATTAAAATAAATTTAAACAAACACGTAGTAATATTTACATTAATTAATAGCATTTATTAATCAATATAATCTTTAGATTCCCAAATAAATAACTTATTCACACAATAAAAATAATTATATTAATTGCTAAAATTTAATTAATATAATTACTTAAATTTTAGCAAATTAAATTAATGGTTAAATAATGATTATATTAATTAATGTTAATTAAATAATATAAATGCTAAGCGATGATTTATATAAATTAATTATTAAAAAAAACTAATTATATTAATTAATGCAATATTAATTAACATAATTGTTAATAAAATAAGTTAACTAATAAATATTATTTATATTAATAATTATTATTAATATTAATTAAATAATATTAAGTAATTAACATAAATTAATTATAAAATAAACAACAAAATTTGATTATCAAATCTACACTAAATAAATTAACTACTAAATAATATTTAAATTGCCAAATAAAATAATTATATAAAAAAACTTTATAAATGATATTGTTAATAATTAAATTTATTAACAAATGAAATTTAACAAATATTAATAAACAAAGTTTTCAACAAATAAAATATTATAACCAAAAAAAAAGTTAACATAACATGAAAGACCCCACGCAAGCATAGGTTGTATTCCCTATGACTTGCGTGGGACTTCCCCCACGCTAACATATACAGGGGGGGGGTACTTTGCCCTCCTACACATGGCAGTGCTTAAGAGGGGGCGGGTCCCAAGGGGGTGGGGCCCACGGGTCCCCCCTCTTCAAATTTTATATATATATATATATATATATATATATATATATATATATATATATATATATATATATATATATATATATATATATATATATATATATATATATATATATATATATATATATATATATATTAAATTCATCTTATGAAAAGCCCCTCTTAAAAAAAAAATAAGCATTACTAGAATAAGATTTCCTTTTAGCCCACGTTGGGCAAATTCAAAATATATATATATATATATATATATATATATATATATATATATATATATATATATATATATATATATATATATATTTCTAAAGTGGTTTATTTCTGAGTCCTTTTGGGTGGAGACCCAAGTGGGTCCCCCAAAAAGGACTAGACTCTAGAAGGGTAGAATAGGCTTTTACCCCTCATAGGTCATAATACTATAAGTTATATTCTGCAAAGTTGATGAAGGAAAAATAATATTTAATTGACTGTGTAAAGGAAAATGTATGGGAAATTTTTCCCATACATTTTCTAGGTCTCTTTTTCAACTTTTCTCTAATATTTTTCACTTGTTTTGTTTTCTTTCTTCTCCATTGATTTTCTATTCTTCTCTAGTTTTGTTGGTCTCATTTTGTAAAAGGGGATGTAGTTTAGGTCCAATAATAGAATAAATTCTAAAGCACAACTTAATAGAGAAAATATCAAATATGAATTAACTAAGTTACTCATTTCAATAGTCTATTATTTTCATCAACAAAGAATTACTTTCATAGAAATATCAAATCAATAGTATGGACATGGAGATAAAATGAATTGAATTTCTGCTTATCACTAATATTTTTATTCAATGAAATATTTCCAATGTACTACAATGAAACTACAATAAGTTTTCCTCTTCATAATATATCAACATGGTTACATAAGGATATCTCAATGAGTAAATAATCAATGCCCTTACATAAACTAATCCAACAAAATCTTTACATTTTTTTTTTAAACAAATACATTGTATATTCCTTATTGTATAAAACATGAATACACAAAAACTTCCCTTGAACAATATACTATATTTTCAAAAATAGAACTACCAACAAATCTTCCATGCAATTTCTTCACAACTTGATACAACAACACTTATTACAAATACAAACTTGGAGTGATACTCCATTACAATATACATTGAACTCATGGGATTCACAAGATTCCCTTACAATGACATAATCTGGAAACAAAAGAAATCCAACTCAAATAAGAAAATGTCATCATCTCTTCAATATTGCAACTCCAACCATGAAGTCTTCATTGGCTCCAAAATCCTGCAATAAAACACATAGGCCAAGGAGTGCTCACCTCCCAACCTAGGCTTCTATGAAGCCACCCCCGAGCTAGGGGAACCATCACAAAGATAAGGAGACAATCAAGCAATCCACAATAACAACAACATACAACATAAAACATAAATAAATCTCCCTTCCAAGGCTAACACAAAGAGTCTCAAAATGACTCAAAAAAAATAAGAGGGGTGAAAGTGGAACCATTTCAAGGGGAGAAAGCACATCTCATGATAAGAGATAAGCCATCACTTAGCTTCCTCATCATGAATCTTTCACCAAAAAAACAATATCAACAAACTCCTTATGACCCCCAATATATAAAACATATAATAGAGATGGCTACATGGAGCCCATACATCCATGTTTCATCCCTCTCCTATCCAAGGAGAGACTCTACACCCTTGAATGTCCCAACAATCCCTTCACCCTCAAGGCTACTCTTCCCTCCCAAGGGTGAGTATGGCCTTGAGAACTCCCTCAACAAAACATTACAACACATACAAGAAAACTTCAAGAACCAACAAATGAAACTACACATTTACAATGCTAAGAAATCATGCTCAACAACAAGCTCAAAATTCACATAACATCCATTACCACAACAAGAACAAGATCTCAACCACATACACTACAAGAAACAATAACTACATTTTGCATAAAAACAAATAACATTCAAGAGAGCTCTTCCTCTCAACATGAAAACAAAACAAGCAAATGAAGAATACCACCAACCTTAATCCAAGCTTATGGAAGAAAGTTGATGAAGAGCTTTTCCACTTTCCAAAGTCCTCTCCAAAATAGCTAAGTCTCCAAATCTAGAGAGTGGGTTTCAAACTCTTCCAAAAGAAGAGTCCCCTCTAAAAAGGCCTCCACACACTCTCCTAGGGATAGGATCTCATTCTAATTGGATGACCTTCCCAAGCTTCTTACATGGTTTCCAAATATGGATTCCTAAAAAGGTAGTCCAAAAAGGTGGCCAAAGACTTGTATCATTATTGGATGAAACTCTACCCAAGACCATGCTTCAAAAGTGGATTTTCGGCCATTTTGAAAATCCAACTTTTGGAGGGGTCTTTTGATCAACATGGGGTTGTCCTAGGAAGAAAAATGCTCCTTACCCATAGGTATATCAAGTGGGCTTACTAAAAATGGCCCTAACACTTCCCTAGACATCTTTTAAGCCTCCCAAAAACTCATGTAAAGCTCAAATTCGAAATTCATTGATATGACAAAACCTCAAGCTCCCTAACCAAGTGATTTTCATGGAAATCCTAAAGGGTACCTTCCTAGGTTGGTGTTCAACCAATCTCTAAGTGGACATGTCATGGCCACAAGTACACACACATGTGTCAAGTGACACAAACAAAAAGAGACACGTCACAAGCCATGTGGAAAATCCACTTGGGCATTCTCACATTAATCACATTTACAATTAACAAATAAATCAAATACATTCATGCATCATACTTTTACGAATTAAATACATTACAACGAGATTTTTGGCTTCTCACTAGAAGCAACCTTGGCTCAAACTGATTTTCACATTGGTCTCTATGATGGTTCCCCGAATTTACCATGGCCTATTTCTCTACACACTCAAATCTAATATCAATAGTCCAAGGAAATATACATGTAAATTTCATAACTTTCATAATCAAATAATTCTCAAGAAATTAATCATAATTAAGTCAAAGTTTCACATGGCATAATCATTCATTTATAACATACATACAACTCATCATGAAATATTCAATTCATCACTAAATTAAGCTTGTAGCATATTCATTGCACATATAATTCAATTGCAATTAAATGTCCTAATGACACTCATAAACTTCACCTAAGTAATTAACTTTCAATTCACAATAGAAATCTCATTGTATCATAATCAAATCTCCACTTCCTAGTTACTTACGTAAGCATATAAAATCTATCACATCCTCACAACATTCATCAATCAACATAACCATAATTTAGAATTCATATTAATATCATAAAAATGGTCATCAATAATTCATCACCTAACATTTAACTCGAAATGAAATACACATCTCAACCTAATTTGTATCTTGATTTTCATTTTCCTAACTCATAACAACATAAATTCTCTACTTGCACACCTCAGCATTTCATCTAGATCAATCATCATAATGTCAGTCATAGTATATCATAAAGTCAACATTGTGAGTAAAGAAGGCATCATAAAATGTAATGCATTCTCATCTACTGTAATCAAATCTTTGTCTAAAAGAGTAAAATCTACTAAGCTAATCAAAACATTAAGCCAATCACTAGGGCTACCATAATGATAATGGAAAAGCCATGGCGGGTCTAGGGTGAGGCCTCACATTTGTCTTATCACCATATTGTTCCTTGAAACAATGTTTGAGTTGGTCCCATGAACCTATACTACCATGTGGTAAAGCCCTAAACCAATCCCTTGAATCTTCAGTCAACGATTGTACAAACAACTTCATTATCACATCATCTAGCATAATGTTATAATCATCTATCACATCAATGAACTTTTTCAAGTGTTCCTCATAGGTGATAACGTTACTACCAGTGAATTTGGGAAGCTTCTTTCTAATCTCCTCAGGGATGGGGTTGGGGTATCTTGGAATGCCTGTAAAAACCAACTATTTACATCTTTCATGTGTAGGTCCTGCATTAGATAAACCAGCACTCTGGGATGTTGAGGCATTAGTATTTTTCATAGTAGAAATCTTGAGTCCACCTGGTGGGGGAACACCCGTTGTCTGGTTAGCATTATTTGCAACATTTCCTCCCTATGTCAAAGTAGAGTTAGCAACATAAGTAGGTCCTACAGATCGTTTGAGAAAATCTATCTTCTTTCTCATTTCCGATGCTAAAGCTTCCAATTCTTCTTTTTCCAATTCTCTGGCCAGCAATTCCTTCTCCCTTTTAGCCTTCTCAAGATCTACTTCCAACCTTAGAGCTTGGTCTATGGAATTCTTAGGGCCTACAGACTCATTAATTGAGACTCCTATAGCCTTTTTCTTACCTCTTTCCCTAGGGTTTCTTACCTCAAAAACTTCTTGGATAATGGGTTGTTCCCTCATTTTCTTAGGGATAGGGACATGGTTTATGGCTTCTAGGTTTAATAATTGCCTTTTCAACTGGTTAGCCGTTATCATGGCATGTCTAATTTTTTCTTCTCTTTCCTTTTCTCTATTTTTCCTAATAGTTGCTTGCTCATGGATTTTTCTTTCTAATTCATAGACTTCCTCAAAAAAAATTTCAGAGTCAGGCAAGGTTGTCTCAAATTTAGCTTGGTGTGTTTGGGGTCCCTCTTGCTGATCCTGGGATTTGTGGAGACCTTAGGGCAATGAAGAACCAAGGGTGAAAGGAGGAACAAAATCCTATCTATTTCTACTTTTGATCCTAGACCTCCTCTCTATTCCATGTGGCTTATTAGGGATTATTCTCTTATTATATTGTAATTTCTCTCCCTCCCTTTCTAAAGGAGAGTAATAGTCCTCATATTGGTTCAAACCTAAGTTGACAGCCTCCTCATATTCTGAGGTATTTCCTTCTTGGCTAGGATGGGCAATACTTTCCTATCTTGAATTTCCCTTCTGCTTCCACGTGAAGGACATGTCATTTGTACTCTTTTCTCTTCTTATTTGACCACGTCAAGATGTGGCTGGAAGTTCACCTTCCAAGATTTCCTCTAGATGTTCCTTTCTCTACGATCTTTTGTTCTTGAAACTCATTGTAACAAAATAAATCTTTACTTAGCACTAGTATAGAGATGTCTTAGAGTCTCCACCCAAGTAAAATGGGATTCTTTTATGATTTTAAGGCAAACAGTAGAACGAGTAGGAAAATTAGAAAAAGAAACAACTCGGTGTGTTCAATGGTAACTGACTGGCTTAAAATAAGTAGGCCAGGAGTATAGCTCAACTTGTGTCTGTGTTATCTAACACAAATTTTTACAATTTCCCCAGCAGAGTTTCCATTTTTTTGGTTCTTGAAAAGATTGTACAATCCATGAGAAACCAATATACCTAGGACTAATATTAAGGATGGGTTAGTTCCAAATGTGAGAAATCTATAGGTAACTAGACTGACTATAGGGACAAGACTGTCCTCTTCACTTCTGCCTCTACAAAACCAAGGTGGGTAAACCTGATCTAATAGATACAACTCTGTTCTGATTTAATACTGGATCTGACAATAGATATCAGTGAGAAAGTACTAAATAACAACCTATTAATCATTGACTCTCCATCACTGGGTAGGAAAACCCTTTTAAAGTAAATGAAATTAAAATAACTGGTTTTGATTATATATTTATGATTATAATGATTTCAATCATTTCCCATGAAATAAAGATAAGTCTACACAGGCCAGTGCCTTATCCATTGGGCTAACAATACTAGAAGCAGAGTAAATACAAAGATCCTTGAAGAAACTGGTCTATAAGCATAAACACAAATACTTCAACCCTTTCCTACTTGCAAGTAATCCTCATGTAAATCAAATGAACATATATTCCACTTTGAGCAATATTTAATCTAACCCTAGATCAGAACTCAAAGAAAAATACATACATACAAGTCTCTGATAGACTTAGAAAATTCAAAGATTAGACACAAAGGAGAGGTAAATACTTGATATTTGTATTAAGTATAACCTTTGATCATTTGTAGACAACATATGCTGAATAGCAAGCCTACAAGATAACAGTAGAAACCTATAATTCTTCTCTATTACTTGATAAGAAATGATACAAGATATTACAATCCTCGACTGAGGGTTAGGGATTTAAAATTTCTATCTTCTCAACACCTAAACTCTCAATGCCTAATATGATCATGGAAAATCCTTTTATATACAAGGAAATGCAACAAGCTATCGATCATATTAGGGTTTACAAAACTTTACCTTAAAAATTTACAACAACCCTACTGGGTTTACAATAAATGCCTTGATCAGATTTGGGTAGATATTTTACAAGTGAACCACCATACTTTATGTCTTCAATATTTTCCTCAATTTCTCCAAACAAATCTGATCGTCATTCCTTCATAGTTGCTCTTGCAATAAATACATTTTACATCTCAACCACCTCAAGACCCAAAAGGTCATAATCTTTGTTCGGCTCAAGAAGTAGGTGGAGTACTCACATATTCTGCATGGGGAATGTACTAATACCTCCACCTCATGTACACCTCCTCACTTTGGAACTCAAAATTGGCAAATTCAGCCTTCTTGCTGGATAAATGTCTCCACTTGTCTTCCATTTGCTTTACCTCCTGCTGAATATATTCAAACTTTGACTTAGTAGTTATTAATAATTTGATGGTGTGGATGAAGGAAGAAGTGTCTTTCAAAACACTTGTCATTCTTTCCAAGAAAACTTCATCCATCTCCTCTCTCCATTTGTATAACTCTTTCAAATCACCAGTATCTTTGAACATACTTGGTACTAAATCACAATTTGGATGTGTTAATTCTCTTTTTAATATATTAGATTTTCTTTTAAAATCATCCAAAATTATGCTATATTCCACAAGTTTCTTTACATTTTGATGCACTGGTTTGATTAATGGATCAGGATCAACTTGGCCTTTTGATAGCCAACGAAACAATCTCACATTTTGGGACCTCTCAATCCACTTATTCAAAATTGGTCCACACTCATCTCTATCTTTATTCAAATTCGTAAACAAAACCTATAACCTACTAGTAGGATCAAACAAAATTGAAGGCTTTAGATCATGTGCAAATTGCATCATTGCCTCTACAATTTTCTCCTCATATTTTTGGTTTTCTAGGGATCTCAGTTTCATATGCTTATTCTTCTCCTTTTCAAGTTGCACCCTAATCTCCCTTAATTTATTTATCTCCTTAGCTAATTATTGTTTCTCCCAACTGATTCTTGCATTTATATTTGTCTCTAGGAGTGGTGATGGTGGAAATTCCACAATTGGGCTAGATGAAGAGGGTATTGATGGCCTGTTAGCAAACATCAATTGAGGTGACCTGTGATCCTATGGTCCAGACAATTGTGCAATTAATTTTTCCTTCTGGATCAAGTCTATTTTCAGCTCATTATAAGACTTAAGAATAGTTTCAAACTTAATCCTTACTTCCTCCTTTTCCTGTGCACCTTTTTCTACTACCCTCACATTGAACTTAGTTGTTTCCAAAATGATGTTCGAGGCCTCCACACTAGAAGTCTCACCAACTCTCTGCACTAACAAGTTTCCAGCATAATCTAAAGAGATAATCTCTCTTTTTCCTTTATTCTCTTCCCTTTTAAGGGGCCACATGAAAAAAGTTGCATGGTCATCAGAGAAGGTAATACCCCTAGTAGCCTGTTATGTCTGTTATGCAGTAATGAGGGTCTTCACTTTACTCTTTTTGAATGAATCAAAGACAATTGCATCTATAATATCCCATTTAGGAAGAATCAACACTCCTACAATATGGATCATAGCTCTTCCTTCCTCCGGGGTGATCTTCTCAAATCTCTTCATCATTTCCCCTTTTGTCTCATTTTTAATCTCAATCATATCCCTATCAAGGAATTCCTCTTTCTTTTTCTCACAAATTTCCTTGAATTGATTTATTTTCATTCTCCACAAAAATTGAAAGAATGCCCTAGTTTTCATGAACTGATCATCAAAAATAAAAGAGTTAATGGCCTGTTTCAAAATTGGGTCTATTTTTTTACCCTCAAACTCTGCCACTGTAAGATCCATCTCTATTCCTCTAGGTGCCTCTGGCATTACCTCCTATAATTCATCATTTGAAACAAAAATATTCCCCTCATTACTCAATTGCACCAACTGCTCAACAACTCCATGTTCATCTAATTGTAAGGAGGATTGTGAAGGAGAGTACACTTTCTGCTCTGGTCTAGACTCCTCCTGTCTCTACCTCTTTGGAAAGGTCTCTTGTATTGTCAAGCCACTCATAAGTCTTTTCTCTCTACATGTAGATGGAAGACTCTCATCTCTTTGTTGAGATGGGAGAAGAACACTATAGCCCTTCCTCTACTGAACAATATAAGTTCCCCTTGGGGTCAACTTTGTATAGCCTGGCTGGCTCAAAATTATTCTTGCCCTATCTAGGTCTGTCTTACTAACTATAGCCCTCTTTTCATTGGTTGCTTGCATTATTCCTTAAAAATGCTTCATGAGGGTATCAATCTTCCTTTCCCATGGCTAAAAAGCCTTAAGTGGGTCATAGTCCTTATCACAATTTCTTATAAAATCTACAATCTTGTTGTAGATTACCCACTTTTCTTTCTTAATTTATTGAGTTTGAAGATCAAACTCATTTCTTATTAAATCCTCAAGGAAATTAAATTGGTGCTCAAAAAGAGCACACCTTATCTTCTCTCTGAACATCCTAGAGAGGAAACCCTCATTGTCTCCACAATCGGCCATAGTTGTAGCCATTCTGTAGGGCTATAAAACTTGATTTAAATGCACCCAATATTTCTTGACAATAATATATTGGTGTGAAATTGTAATGTCTGGGAACAAGGTTCCCCTTCCTTTACCAATAAAGGTTGTTTCTTGCAAATCACCTATCTGGCTTAGAATTTCTGTGTACCCTATCTTCAATGGAACCTAGTAAGGCAATATATATGGCTCTCTCTTGCAACCATACACCCTAAACACTGTAGAAACTAGATATAAGATTATATCACCAAAATTGTGCACTTTGGTGATGTATTTGCAATAATCTTTAGGTCTGATCAACCTCAACAATTCCCTTGGGATTCTAGGATTCTCAAAAAATAGTAGGGTCCTAAGTCTTGAAGAAAAATTTATGTCAAAGACAAGGAAACTGGCCTTAGTTCTATCTCATGACAAATCTGTAGTCTATAACTAGACTGGCAGCATTTCTCCATTCTTCTCTTTGACAATATCAATTGTCTAACTAAAAAAATGCTCACCCTTATACAAAAACATATGCATCAGCATAGAATACCCAACAAAGGGCCCACTTATCTTCATATTCTTCATCCCCATTAATCCATCATGGATAAGATATGCAAGGTAAGGGGAAAAGTCAAAAATTAATACTAGTTGTGGGTGTAAAGACTACACCATCATGAACATGTAAGGAATTGGCATGTGAGTAGCCTCATCCTATCCCAGAATCAAAGTCAAGGACTTGCACATAGCCTATGCTCGTAAACTAAATAGGTCCAACCTGAAAGGTTCATGCATACTTGGAATGACCACACACATTTCTCCAATCTAGTCAGGGAAATCCTTTAAGGGCCCTATCCTCAGATAATCCCTCTGGGTCTCTTAAATCTCAATGAACTCTTTAAAGTCATTTTTTTCCAATCCCACAGAAGGATCATTCAATGAGAAGACATCTCTAATCTCATCTTCTGTGATACTTATCAAATCATTTCCATTTATATCCTTGACACATCTAGTCATAGGGTCATAACACTTGGCAATCTGAATCAAAAGGTCTGCATCCATGAATACTCCAGGGACAATCAATTTCCCTATGTCAAACTGCCAAATGTTACTAAGAGGAGCACATGAATTCCTTTGAGAATATGCTGCCCTAAATAAAAAAAGACCATTGTATTATTTTCCCACATCAACATCCCTCATTCATAACCCTCTATCATAAAGTTCATCATTAACAAAGTCTCTAGGGTTTTTTGGGACTAATTCTTTTACTCTAGCTGGCCCATTCTCTAAATGTGGGAGCAATTACATCAAATTTTTGAAAATGCCCCTATCCTTATATTCTATCTTTCCCGAGAGCTCCCTTTTAGGTGGCATTTTCAACTAGGGTTTAAAATAGCAATAAAAACCATAAATATCACAAGATAGCAATAATAGGAAATATATCAATCACCTAAACTTCCTTCTTTTAAAAATTTGTGTACTGTTAAGTTAAAACTGGCCTACCAAATGCTTGAGAAAAATTCACTTGAAGATGCTTCGCAGAGAAAACCAGTTCAGTCGTAAAGATACTTTGAAAAGAGGTGAAATCTCTAACAATAAAATCAAGATATATGATATTTTGTCAATCCGTTGCAGCTCACCCACACGAAACTCATTAAATCTACCATTACTGAAAACTAGCGGCTTCAACATTCACAGGACATGAAACAACATCACTGAGAAGAATTTGAACTTGAACCATTTATCCTTATTTATTTATAGCACATCAGATGGCTGGTAAAATCAACGTCATAACCCTTTAATACTTTTCACAAAACTAATTCTCGACCATTGAGAACATTTCAAATTATCCATGTGCAAAAATTCACAACTTAGTTTAACCCCAATCAATCTGGACTGGTGTCAACCCGTCGCTAAAGTGCAAGCATAACATTCAAGAACCTTTCTTCTTCAGTAATACAATGATCTTTGATTTTCTCAAGACTTGACAAGTCTTTAACATCTCTGAAAGTTAGTGACCCCACTTCACAAAAGAACACGTGGAGGTATCTGAAAACTTTAGAGCACTGGCAACTGACAACATAAAAGACACATGTCAACTAGTTGCTATTTCACAAGTAGAAAAATATCAGGTATGTCAGGGAAAGATAAAGTGACAACCATCGATTCTACTCAATCAAATGATCATCATTTGTCTACAAAAATTGGTCCCACTTCAAACTTCGATAATCCTTGATCCAATAAAAAATAGCCATGTTGCAAAAACTGGCAGGCGGACACACTACCTTTTCTTTCTCAACATCAAATACACTAATAGATGCCACATCATATGTCCACTTCAACCAATAAAAATCAAGCACCTCATCGTGACTTGGTGACTAAGGGCCCACTTTATAGTATGCATCCTATATGTAAGATCGAACAGTTGTCGCTAAAGCGCAAGCTTTAAACACTGAGCATCTTCTCTTGGTAGTGTAACAACAACCATAAGATTTATCAGGGCTTTAACCTTTGGAAAATCATGACCCCATCGTATTACATCATCCAGGATAGGTGTCAACATAGGAAAAATGCCACGGAAACTAAAAAGTCTGAGCTCTTCTTTGTCAGTAATGAATTTAATCAGATGTTTGTCGCTAAAGTACATGGATTAACAAATGGTCAACTTGAGTCAACATTATAATGACAGTCGTTGATGCATTCCAATCTTTAATTGAAAACACAACACTGAAGATGGGCCCACTTCAACAGGTGTCAACCTGTCGCTAAAGTGCATGTCAAAAAGTCTGACAACTCATAACCATAAGATAAAGCAACAGAAAGTAGATCAAAATAATCAGACGGCTAAAGAAATAAACAAGGAACACTAAGGTCTAAAGTGAATTTTTATAAAAAAGGGAACCTACTCAAAAACCTAACCGCATAACACATGGAGCAAACACTTTATAAAGGTTTATAATGGCACATGTGTTATAGGAGGTCTTAGTGAATGAAAAAGTAACATCTAAACATAACAAAGCTAATACCAAACTAGGGTTTTCAACAACATTTCTCCCTGCTAGGTTATAAACAAGTGTTCATCAAAATTTTGAGGTATGAGGATCAAATTTTTTAATATAGTACTAACAACGGGTTCAGCTGTAGAAGGATAAATCTCAAACTACCATAGGAACTTGACTTTTATTTGCGGTTTGTGGTACAGACTAAGTCTGTACCCATTTACCAATAATTTGAAATGTATGGAGTCGATGGTTCATAAATGAACCGCACCATTAACATAGACATTTTCAATTTCATAGGGACCAATCCATCTTGTAGTAAGCTTACCTTGGGTTTCTTGATAACGAGAGTCATATAAGAGAGCCCAGTCACTAGGAGAAAACTGTTTGGTGAGGATATGTGAGTCATGCCACCTTTTGCGTTGTATGTGGATCATCTTTGTATGCTATAGGGCTTCCTTTCACATTTCATCTAGTTGGTTCATCTGCATGACCCCATTGTGTTGTGATGTTAGAAGATCAATGTTTAATTATAGTGTTGTTCTCAATGTTTTATGCTCAAAATCTATCAACATTACTGCATTTTTCCCATAAACTAGTTCAAAGGGTGTGAAACTAGTTGTTGTTTTCCAAGTTGTCCTATATGTCTAGACTTATTATTGTAACCTTGTGCTCCAATCCCTTTTATGTAACTAAACTATTTTGGTCAAGATGGCCTGTATTTCCCTATTTGTAACCTCGACTTGCCCATTTTTCCTATGGATGATATGGACTTGATGTCCTATGGCAATTATTATATTCATTCATAAGTGCAGTAATCAGCATTGATGTGAATTGAGCACCTTGATTAGTAACCAGTTCTCTTGGGACACCATACCGTGTGAATATTTCTTCATACAAAAACTCAGCAACCTTATTATCTCTAGCATGTTTCATAGCACGTACCTCCAACTATTTAGTTACATAGTCTGTACATACAAGAATGTAGGAATTATCATTTGAGGATGGGGTAATTGTTATTTTGGCTGCAAAATACCCTCCATGAGGCTCATCATGACATTCATAAAGGATGTCATAGGTCTCATCCTCCCTTACACACCTTCTCAGGATTTGGTCAGGCCCATTATAGAATAGACAATCAATAATCCATGAGTAATTGAAATTTTTTTCTATGAGAAGTCTCTTTTCTTTTTGTGAGAAATAGTGAGGTACCTTTTGAGAGACCAAGTAGTTGGCAATATTTGCATACCAAGGAGTTTTAGCTAAAATGGAGAACAAGTGATCATCAGGAAAGTTATCATCAATAAGCTATGATTCATCCTTTTTCTACAATCGTGAGAGAAAATCTACAACCACATTTGATTTACCTGGCTTATCCACTATGGTGATATCAAATTCCTATAACAATAGAAGCCATCGAGCTAGTCTCCCCATGATTGCAAGCTTATTATCCAAGTACTTAATAGTTGCATGGTTAGTATGTACAAATATCTAGTATACTATAATGTAGTGGTGGAATTTGTTGAGAGCATAAATAATAGCCAAAAGCTCTTTTTCTATGGCTGTATAATTCAGTTCTACTCCTTGGAGATTCTTGCTGATCAAATATATAGCATGCTCTACTGAGTCCTCCTTTTGGTAGAGCACAAATCCTATTGCATGATCTGAGGTGTCAGTATGAATGTGGAATGGAAGTTCCCAATTTGGCCCTTGTAAGACAAGGACTTTTGTAAGAATTGACTTCAGTTGTAGGAAGGCTTGATCACAACTTGGAGTCCAAGTAAAATCTAAATCTTTGGTAAGCAGAGAATGAAGGGGACTAGCCATTTTACTAAAATCTTTGATGAACCTTCTGTAATAGCCTACATGTCCAAGAAAATTGTAGACATATTTTTGCTTGGTTGGTGTTGGAAGGTTTTGAATGACTTTAATTTTGGCTGGATCCACTTGGACTCCAATTGTAGATATATACTAGACAAGCACTATCCCTTCTTGCATCATCATGAAGCACTT